>VZRS01009603.1:69558-303476 GCA_013398055.1 Ifrita kowaldi | reverse complement strand
TTTTTTCTCTCTCTTTTTTTTTTTTTTTTTCATTTTAAGCCAGACAGGATCATTAATAACTACTCAGGATAGATACACATGTTTAAACGCAAATTTATGTTACCAAGTTCAGGTAATTGACTTGCATGATGGTGCAGTGAAAGTTGGACAAGCCATTTCTGATTATGGTTCAGCAGCAGTAAAATCCTCAAGCCTTTTTTTTAATTTTTATTATTTTTAAACTGCAAACTTGGAAGAAGTGATGGTAGGGGAAACAGATTGTAACTAAATGGCAACTAACAGCAGGCTGCCAATTAGGAGCAGAGTACACACCCATGTTCCTGTGAAAGGTTTTACCTGGTGGAAAAATGCCTAAAGGGAAGAACTGATCCTGCTCATGAAGTGCTCTTCACTCATTTTTTGTTTTAGGACTTGAGCTGCTCCCTGTAGCATGTGTGTGGGATCTGTGTATATGAATAGCATAGGTATGGTAATCCAGTCTAGGCCAGTGAACTACTAAATAAAAGCCACAGAGCAACCTCTGAGTAGGAAGAAGAATTGCAGGCTTTCAGAGGAAAAATGCAATTAATTTTTTTTAAGCTGTAGTACCTGAATCATTAAGATAAAAGCTGTCCCCAGCCCCCTCTGCCTTAAATGTATTCAGGAACATGTGTACTTGTGCTTCTGCTTTTAGTCTGGTTCCTTCAAACCCATCCTACAGTAGCTACTTGCAGCAGCCTGTGGGATGATGTGGAACAGCTGGTGGGGCTGGTCAGCAGGAGCTGACTGCCCAAAGTGAGGTGGTTTGTACAGGAGCCTAGAAGAAATTAACTTCTAAGGCTTAGCCAAAGCCTTGGTGATTACTTTCCAGCAACCATCTCCTCATTAATTTTTCCCCTGACTTTGACCTAATATACAATATCCCACCATGTCTCATTTGCTTCCTGGCACTCTCTGGTCACACTTATTAGTTATTAAGCATGACAGAATAAATATTCTGCATGTAAGTCTGGTCAATGTCCTTTGTACAACAACTTTCTATCAGTCCTGTTCTTCAAATGATTGCAACTTTGTAGTTTCCTTGATTATCTGTAGATACACTGAGCAAAACCTTTTTCACTCATCAGTTTTAGCAGCACTTTTTTTCCTCTCTGAATTTCTTGTATGTGCAGAATTCTTCTTTCTGCACTTGAGTCATGTTCAGTTGAGTGGTCTGTAGGTGCACCTACTTTACTGAATCACAGCTTTAACTATGTTCAGAATGGCTCTTGGAAACAAATTCTCTCTCATGTTTAGCTGGAGAGTAGGGTTGAGAGTAGGGTAGATGTGTGCAGTATTAGCATAGGAGGGTTTTAGTTAGTAACCAGTTATTTAGTTTTTTCAGTCAGAGGTGAAGTGCCCTGTTCTCCATAGCTGTCCAAAGGGATGTTGGTACCACCACGTATATGAAGCACTCACTGGTGGAAGATATGGATTTTTATGCCCATGTGACATTTGAATTGCTATGGAGAGCAGAGCAGTGAAGCAGTGCACTGTTTGGGTAGATCTGAGAACAGAATTTGGTCTTGAGCAAGATGTTAAAAACTTTCCTGTTACCTTAAAAGGAAGTACAGAAGCTGAAAAGGAAATTATAGCAGAAGAATCAATGGAAGCAATTATTAAATACTTGCTTTATTAGTATTAAACTATTATTATTAAATAATTGAAAATGAAAGAAATACCTACTGATGCTATCTGTTGAAATATAGGGCTTACATTGTGTTTTCTTATGAACTATATTTTTAAGTACACAATTCCTGTGTTTTCTGTGTTCTGTAAAGCTGTCAATGGAGGGACAGTCATGTTATATTCTCTGATTTTTCCTTTGGTACTTACCTATACAGAGATTTTTGTAGTTTAATACTGTATAAATAAAAATTACAGTCTGGAGCAAGTTGAATAAAAATACTGTGGACAGCCCTGGACACACCAGGATCTGACTTGTACTGCAGGAAAGATTGGTATGGCAGCCTTGGTATATGGTCCTGGTGCAGACACCAAACCAGAGATGCAAGATGAGTTTGGAGAATGGCTAGGCAGGATCTCCTTGGCTTAGAGAGGGGTTGAAGCACCTGGCTAGTAAAGGGGGAAAAAAAACGAAGTGGGGGAGAAAATAAAATTAAAAAAATGAATGTCAGTGCTTGGAGGACATGTGGTTTATGTGCCACTACATGCAAGTATTAGTTTATTTTTAATGTTCCTTTTTTTCCCCTAAATTACCTTTAAAAACTGATGTTTCTCAAAACAACACCCCTCACATTTAGGTTTTTGAAAAGAAACAATGTAAATATTTTCATTTTGACAGTGAGCAGACTGGTGAACGACGACTAAGATGCCCTTGTTAGTCTGATGAGCATGTCAGTGGCAGATCTGCCCGTGTGTCCTGCTGCTTAGGTGGCTCTTCTGTTATTTGTGATGTGACAGAGGCTCCCCCAAGCTGACAACACATGCATTAGTGACATGAACTGGGAATAATGTTTTACTGGGAGACTGTAATACTCATGTGATAGGAAAAGTAGAGAAGGCTCACTTTATCAGTTTTGCATCTTGTATATTCTAGAAGATATTTTCTTTCTCTTGTATTCTCTGTTATCATACCTCTAGTAATGTATGGCTTGCTGCATCTTTGATTATGTATCATTTTCAGATCTTTTAAATGTGCTGCATGGCTGTACATCATGTAGTTTTTCTAGGAGTAAACAAGATTCAACACATTTGATCTTTATTCTGACCTGGAATAAATTTTAAAAACTGATCCTGGAAAAGTGAAGCTCTATAAGGAAGACCCTATAGCAGCATTTCAGTACCTAAAGGGGGCCTGCAAGAGAGCTGAAGAAGAACCTTTTACGTGGGCATGTAGGGATAGGACAAGGGATAATGGGCTCTAAACTGAAAGAGGATAGGTTTAGATTGGATATTTTAGGAAGAAATTCCTTACTGTGAGGGCAGTGAGGCACTGGAACATGTTGTCCAGAGAAGCTGTGGGTGCTTCATCCATGGAAGTGTTCAAGGCGCATTTAGATGGGCTCTAGTGGAAGATGACCCTGCCCATGGCTGGTGGGTTGGACTTGGATGATATTTAGGGTCCCTTCCAACCCAAACCATTCTATGATGAGGAAGTTCATTCTAAAAATTGTGAGTTCTTGTACATCAACAGCCTACACTGGTTATTTGACCATTCATAATTATTTACCTGTGCAATGCAGGAGCATTTACTTAATTAAACTTTTGTAGGCTTGGTTTGTGATTCTGCAAGTTATTTAAATACATGTCTAATTTTGAGTAATCCCACTTAATTCCCTTCAGCTACTTATGTAAATAGCTTACTGTAAGGAAGCTAAATTAGTTATGTGCTGAAGTGCCTTGTCAAATGACACCCTTTTATAAATACGTATTTTTTTTACATTAAGCCATGGTTCACTGTTAAGCATCCTGGGGTCTGGTTTTTGGAAAATTATTCTCAGGCTTATCATCTGCAGGAAATTCATCCAAAATGGAAAAAGAATGAATAAAATGTCATGCCTTTGACCTCAAATGGTAGCATTGGTCTAAAAATAAACATGAATTTAGTCTAATGGGTTTTCATTAGTGCAGACATTTTTGAGAAAGTGTGTAACAAACATACTGATCTTGAAAAAACTGTTAGTGTGAGGTTTTTAAGAAAATGAAGTGTATGCTTTCCTTCTCTGTGACATGCAGAGTAGAAGGTGAAGCTGATGAGCTGTTCTATGATGATGATTGTGTCAGGATAAATAGATGCCATCTATTAAAAACTCCAACCAAATAGTCCAAAAATGTTGATTAAAAGAAGTCCAGCTATATTAATAAAAAATGTCAACCACATAAGTGGATTGAACCAGAGGAAGGAAGATCTGTCTCTGTGAAAGTCTCTCTCTAAGTTTGTGTTGGTTTTGTTTGTAAGGATGATTTGGAACATCCATGATTGCATGGGAAGGAGATGACCATGCTTCTGTCTCCTTCCCTTCCTACCTCATTGCAGGGTATAAGGCAACTGCCAATTGTTAGGTCACACAATTCTGAAATTGGGTGTGTGCTTACTTTTTCCCCCAGGAGTTGCTCTAGTGAGTACAGTAGCTGCTATTGGCCTCAAACAGCTAGTCTGTTTTTTTTAAATTTTAGTAGTTAGTCTGATCCTCTGTGGTTTTTTCCTTTTATGTGTGTCTCACTTGTGCAAATGGCTTTCTCACCACAGTTTCTACCTGTCAAGTATGTTTAGCATTATACACTCCTCTTCTCCACATATATATTGTTATAGGGCCCTCTCTTTTCCTTGGGAATGCATTTGTCTTTCAAAAAAGTGCAGTGGAAAGAGTCATACTTTTTTTATCATAGTTTTTAGGCATATAACCAGCCTTCAGTCAGGTCCTTCATGTGGCGAGTAACCACATCCTTCTTGAAGCCATGCTCTCCTCCTTACTTGATCATGTGCTTTGGTGGGATAGATAGCCTGGAACAGTGCACTGTCACTTAAACTATGCTCTGGTGGATGGAAAATATATCGCTATTGTGAATTCGATATTCATATAAATTTGAGAACAGAGAAATTTGGGATACCCCTTTTCCTCCCAAAAAACCCAACAAAACAAACACAAAAATTAAACCAAAATTGGTCTGATTCAAAACCAAGACTATGCTAACAGCTTGTAAAATACCCTTTGCCAGCTGCTAGGAGTTGAAATGCAACAGCCGTACATTCTTCATCACAGCAATGTATCAACTGTTCCTTGTTCTATTTGATTTAGACTGACTCAAAAGTTGTTCAGAAGTGGATGGATGGTGTGAAAGACTTCTTAATGACAGAAAAGGCTGTTCAAAGGGATACTGAAGGAATTCAAAGGCAACTTGACCAGTGCACAGTGAGTTTTGCTCTTATAAGGAATCTTTTGAAATAATAAGTAGCATCTCTTCTTTATTATTTTGCTTGTATTATTAAGTACTGTCCATAGCATATTTCATAAAGCCCACCAGAAAAATTTTTATCTTTCTTCAGGGCACATTTGAGTTGGTTACTTTTGTGTAGCTATAGTATTTCAGGCTTTTCAAAGGTCTTCACTGTATTTACAAATCATTATCTACAAGTTGGTATTATTTCCTCTATAAAAAGTTTGTATATATTCCCCAATTTTTTTGTGATTATGGAATTGAACCTGTGGGTGAAAAGTGCTTTCTGCATTAAACTTACAAGGGCAGTAAAAGTAAGAAACAAATAACTCTGATGAAAGTCCTAAAGTTTAGAATTGTATCTATCTTACAAGGAAGATTCCTGGCTAGTCAGTGGCACATAATGATCAGTTATGTAGAATTTCATCTTATAGTAAGTAATTACAGTGTACAGGAGAAGAATAGAAATTGAGGTATACCAGAAACAGCAGAATATTTAGTGCATGTAATCTTCAAACTTGTGTTGTTTTGGTGTTGGCATTTGGCATATGAAAATGTTCATGCTGTGTATGGCAAGGTGTACTTTGTTCTTTAGTTGCATAGTTCTGATATTTTGAACCACTGAAGGATTATTTTAAGCAGTCTGGTATTGAACACAGTATCGACCTGCTCCAGAAAGTCTTTCTGGAATAATTAAAAGTTGCAAAATTATTCATACCGTTACAAATTAATCTTGCTAAAGAACAGTATTAATTTTCTCTGATGTGTGTTCAGATGTTCATCAATGAAATGGAGACAATTGAACCATCGCTGAAAGAGATGAAAGAAGTAGAGGCTGCTCTAAGAGCTCAGCCCATTGCAAGCATAAATACTTGGACTAAGTCTAGGCTAGCAGACTGCCAGAGTCAATGGGAGAAACTGAGCAAACAGGTGAGTTCCCCACATGTTGCTAGTGCTTGTCTGTTACTGCAGCTGTCTGCTTGTGTGGCACTGGAAGGATGGTGAAGAGGTGAAGCGGTGAAACAGTGGGATGAGAATGTTTTACTTGTTCCACTGTCAAAGTGGCTGAAGTCCAACTGGAATACACATCTTTCTTGGTACCTAACTGTAAGGAGCAAAATAAACTCTTTAACTGTTTGCAATTAAAAATTAATTTGTTCATTTTTCTTTATGCTGCTCTTTCTGGGGAGTGTGGGAGGAAAGTCTGATATTTTTTTTGTTGTTTCTGAAGTCTGGAATATTATTCTGTCCCTGTATAATTTTTGTCTGCTTCCAAGCAGCCTTGAAAAATCAAAGGCTATAAATAGACTGCCACTGCAGTGTATTTAGTAGTTTCTTTTGGGTGGAAGCTTTCTGCTGTCTGTAGAAACATACTTCTTTTGTTGCAATTCCTGATGAAAATCTGTGTTGGAGAGCCTTGCTGTTGATATAGAATCCAGATTGTCTGGGTTGTGGAAAGAAGTGAGACCTGAAGAGTGTTTTGTTTCTCAGTATAGAGATATATCTAACTATGTGATACTTGTAATCAGAAGAGGATTTTATTCTGTCTCTTTTTCCCGGGATTGTTACCGGTTTACATTCAATGAAGGGGGGGGGAAAAAAAGTCATATTTCTCCTTCCCTCACTTCTAGATTTTGTTGATCTGCTAAAAAGGGTTCATAAGTTTGTGTGTGCATGTAAAAGTGTTTTGTTAATTAAAAAAGCCTGAAAATGTTTTGGTAGTAAAATATTTTAACAAAGACTTGTGTTTTTTCACATATGCAAGGACATTTAAGTAACAAAGCTGCTATTTCTTTCTTCACCTTGCATTCTAGATCATTAGTCAGAAAAATCGCCTGTCTGAAAGTCAGGAAAAAGCTGTAAATCTGAAGAAGGATTTGGCAGAGATGCAAGAATGGATGACCCAAGCTGAAGAAGAATATTTGGAGAAAAATTTTGAATACAAGTCCCCTGAAGAGCTAGAGAATGCAGTAGAGGAAATGAAGGTCAGCAGTGCCAGCTTATTGTAGAGGCCTGATGAAAGAGAAACAAAACTTTATGGCTTTGGGAGTTGACCTTTTATGGAATTATATTTGTGGAAAGAAACTCGGGTCATGACAAGATTAGTGATATTTTTCATCTTTGCTTTGTGGAATTTTTGATTTTTAAAGCATAAACTATAAAAGCAGATGCTCTTTTTGGCTATGAGGGGTAGGGATTTCATAATAAATAACAGCATCCCCGGCTGTTGAGTCAGGCTTATTATGTATAGCATATTAAACAGTAACAATATGGGAAGTTTTTGCAGGAGACAAAACTTGAGAAAGGTATACTACCATCTTTTATTTCTATCTAGATTAGTGATTGTAAAAAACATTCTTCTGCTTGTAGCTCTTGGACCTTAGTTTCTTGTCCTTCAAATATTGAAACTCCACATTTAGAAAAGCACTTTAAAACAGGTGTTTTGTAAGGTTGTCATGTGTTCATCATCTGTTGCAAACAGTGATTTTTTTAATATCATGAGTTGGAAGCCACCTGCAAGGATCGGTGAGTGATGTTGATCCCTGCTTCTCTAGTTTTGGGTCTGATGGCCAAAGAAATGGAAAGGAAGGAGATATTTTCATCTCATTAAAATATTGTCAGTTGAAGAGATAATTTTCTTGGACATATGTACAGAGTAAATAATTCTCTGCTTTTTAATCTGAGAGCTCAGTTATATCTTCATAAATTTTTTGACTTATGTGTACACTTCTTAAATGAGTATCCACTATACTGTTACTTGATGGACCATAAAAAAATTTCTCTTTTACAAGTGCTTTGACAAAGCTATTTGGAGTTTTGAATTGTTCTTTTTGAAGGGGTTTTCTGAAGCTGTCCTTAACAAGAGTTTTAATATATTCATGTCCTTTGAAGCTATTGAGAAAACATAGTCTGACAGCTGGCTGAACACAAGCCAAGCAAAGAAAGAACCTTCCTTTCATTGGCAAATCTGTGAGACTTTGAGTACATTTACCTTTGTCAAATCCAGATTATATTATGTATGTTATGACAGTTATGTCAGTGAACTTGTAAGCTTATTGTAACACTTACAGTTCCTCTTTCATTTGCAGTAACAATATTATCCTAGGACTACTTCTAGGACTGGGAAAGAGCACTCTCTGGATCTGGCACATTTTTGCACATGATTTTAAGTTTGCCAGTTCTGCTCTCATTTGAACAGAGAGTGGAACTCCTGCTGACATTTGGAGGAATAGGTTTAAGATAAGGCTGGGTGGTTTTTGATAATCGTGCCATAAAATATGTTTCCAAAATTTTCTATTCTTTGCACTTCTGTTAACTGACTTTTTAAATTGCCTTACATTTAGAAGACATCTTGAAATATATGTGCAAAAATTATGCTAAATTCTACTATAAAGGGAAATGCCTTATTTATCAGAGGTATTTCAACTGCATAAAACTGTTCTTGAAACCTGAAAAGAAAGATATGGGACAGTCTCTGTTTCTGGAGGGTTTTATTTGTCTCAGCAGGGAGACTCAGACTGGTCTGCCTGATCTGTCTTCCAGCTTCCTTCTTCCTCATTTCTGGCTAAGGCAAAATTTGACAAGTGATAATACAGTTTCTCCAGACCTGTGTGTTGGGAGTTGTACTGTACTTATCCTATATATGTGTTGCCAGGCTCCTCTGAATGTGGTTAGATTGAAGGAATTCTTCTAGCTGTCCTTTTTGTGTGTTCCTGAAGCACACCCAACAGCTGTGGGGGAGGTTCCAGCTTTGTCGTTGCACGTGTTCTGGGTAATTGCATCATCTTGCCTGGATAACTCTGGGATATAGTTACTGAGCTCTGAGACTCATAATTTCTGTAAGTTCACCCTACCTTTTTCTTCCTGATACTCTTGTTTCTGGCAAACGTCTATTTTCTTTTTCTTCTGGTTAATGTGTTTTTCCTGTTTGCATGATGGCATAGAAATAGCACTGAAATTAATTTATTTTGCTTTGACTCATGATTTTTTTTTAAAGAACAAACCATTAATGGTAAATATATCTGTATGCGTAATAAAACAGGATCTTTCAACACTTGCTACCATGACCTGAATTCCATGCAAGTTAGTGCTGTATGTTGTTGTGTTCAGGCCCAAGAAATACACTGGCAGCAAGACCTCCAGAGGGAAACTGCTGATCTTTGATTTGAGTGGTGAGTAGCTGAGTGTAGGGCAATTGAAGGCTGATTGTGTAATACGTTTTTTTGACAGAGAGCGAAGGAGGATGTGTTGCAGAAGGAGGTGAGGGTGAAGATTCTCAAAGACAACATCAAGATGTTGGCCACCAAAGTGCCATCCAGTGGTCAGGACCTGGCAACCGAGTTGAACGTTGTGCTGGAGAACTACCAACTACTGTGCAATCGGATCCGGGGGAAATGCCACACTTTGGAGGTAAGGATAGCTCTCTGCTTAGTCATGTCTGTTCAATACTTTTATTGATGATCTGGATGAGGGTATCAAGTCTACCCTTAGTAAATTTGTGGGTGACACCAAGTTGGGTGGGAATATTGGTCTGCTGGAGGGTAGGAAGGCTCTGCAGAGGAATCTGGACAGGCTGATTTGATGGGCTGAAGCCAAAGGTATGAGGTTCAACAAGACCGAGTGCCAGGTTCTACCTTTGGGTCACAACAACCCCATGTAGTGCTACAGGCTGGGGGAAGAGTGCCTGGAAGTTGTCCAATGAAAAAAGGACCTGGGGGTGCTGATACACGCCTAGGGAATGTGAGCTAGCAGTGTGCCCTGGTGGCTCAGAATGGCATCCTGACATGTATTAGAAATAGTGTGACCAGCAGGACTAGGGAAGTGATCGTCCCTCTGTATGTACTTGGCACTGGTGAGGACACACCTTCAGTGCTTTGTCCAGTTCTGGGCCTCTCACTGAAAAGAGGACATTGGGCTACTGAGAAGGGCAGCAAATCTGGTGGGAGGCCTGGAGCACAAGTACTACGAGGAGCTACTGAGGGAGCTGGGAGTGTTTAGCCTGGAGAAAAGCTCAGGAGTGAGCTTATTGCTCTCTACAACTACCTGAAAGGAGAATGTAGCCAGGTAAGGGTCGGCCTCTTCTCTGGGGCCAGTGACAGGATGAGAGGAAATGGCTTCAAACCACTCCAGAGGAGGTTTAGGTTGGACATTGGGAAGAATTTCTTCACAGAAAGAATGATTAGGCATTGGAATGGGCTGCCCAGGGAAGTGGTGGAGTCACTGTCCCTGGAGGTGTTTAAGGCAAGACTGGATGTGGCACTTAGTGTCATGACCTTGTTGACAAGGTGGTATTTGGTCACAGGTTGGACTAGATCTCTCAGATCCTTTCCAACCTAATTGATTCTGTGATTCTGAAAAATGAAAACAGGTGGCACAAGAGGGGAATGGAGAAGGACACTGAAAATGTCTGAATACAGTAGCTTCAGCATAAATGCATTTTACTCCTTTCCAAGATTACTTTCCCTCGAGATGATGTCTTTGGAATTCATGACACACCATCTAACTTTGTTTTTATAATTGTATTGTATTCAATGCTTTGGCAAATAAGTAAACTTGTCTCACAGACCTGTTACTCATCTGTGTGTCTTCCAAAATGGCAAAAAGGAACTTACCAGCAATTAAAGGTGGAAATCCAATAATCATCAGAACATGTGATTATGGCCTGGGTTAGGGTGTGTGTGTCCTGTCTTTCAAAGAGGAGCAGATGCATTTTGTTGCATTCTTACATAGTTATATGAACCTTTATGTCAGTGATAGTTTTAGCACAAGTTTATGACTACTATGCTCATTTCTCTGTATCTTCCTCATATAACTGCAGGTTTTTTTATCTAGAACATACTGTACCATGGCATATTTTTTATTATTATTATCTCCTTGTCTCTTTTAGATGAATTTCTCAGACACACATCTTTAAGTTGGTCACAGTGTATATGAGCTATACCTGGCATTCTAGGCTAATTCTTTTCTTTTCTGTTGCTCCTAGGAAGTGTGGTCCTGTTGGATTGAGCTGCTTCAGTATCTTGATTTAGAAACAGCTTGGCTAAACAATCTGGAAGAAAGGGTGCAAATGACAGGAAATCTGCCTGATAAATTGGATGCTGTCAATGATGCTCTTGAGGTATTATAATGATTCTATCAGATGAGTAACTTCTCAGATAGTTCTGTTTAAAAAAAAATAAAATTCTGCACTTCAGTAGCATACTGAAATGTGCTGAGTATTCTGATTGTTCACATTAACTGAACATATTACTCTGAATTGGAAATGGATATTTATAAGACCCTCCACCAAAAGTGGACTTTTACTGTATGTGATAGTGCCATACTTGGTACCATGATAAAATGCTCTCTCCTGGCCTGTGTAAATTGATTAATTCCTTCCAGGGCTATAGCTGTATGAAATGATATGAGTAGGCAAGAAGTGCTGTGAAGTTTAATTATCTAAAGTAAAATCACCTCTGTGCCATAATGCTATGTGCCATTATGAATTAAGCCATAACTAATTTATGCTTTTAGAGCACTCTCAAGACATTTGATGTGTTAAACTTCTGCATGCAACCAGATTTCCAGCTCTGAAAATACAATAATATTCAGTGTCTTGACCTTTAAAACTTTTTCTAATTAGTCCCTGGAATCAGTCTTGCGTCACCCAGCTGATAATCGAACCCAGATTCGGGAACTTGGGCAGACATTGATTGATGGAGGGATTCTCGATGACATCATCAGTGAAAAATTGGAAGCTTTCAATGCCCGCTATGAGGAATTGAGTCACTTGGTAAGAACTTGGGGTTAGGGTTGAAGTAGACTTCAGCTTAAGTCTGAGATAATTCTTGTTAGCTGAATTCAAAGATGCCAGGCTGCAATACAGGAAAAGACTAAAAAGCGTCAGTGTTGTCAGCTGTTTTCAATTTGTAAAAATATCCGAAGGGCAAGATGCTTTTCTGTTTTCCATGACATGAGTCAAGTTTTGTTTTGCAAGTTTACACTGCAGGGATTCCCTGGTATTTTTCAGATAATTTTGACAAAACGGCAATTCCAAACTCAAGGAACAGCTCAATATTAACAACTTAATATTGCCTTGCTACTGCCATAAATACTGGTCATTTTCTCCCCAACTTTAAAAATGAGGAGCACAGGTGACATTTTCACTCTTAGAAGTAGCTAGGAAGAAGTCACACTGAAATGAAGAACAGAAGGAAAACATTCTTCTCATTTCTCATCTATTATGTTGTCCTCTTCCTCTTCTCGTACTTCAGTCCAGTCTTTTATAGATTTGATAAGTAGAGGAAGACTAGCTGTATTTCAGGTAGCACAAGTTTGTAACTTGTGTTCTGTATCCTGATAATACAGGCCCCTGCTAAACTGTAGAATGGGAGTTATTTTCTGTCACTGATGAAATGTAATCATAGAGGGAATTTTGGTTCATCCTCATTACAATGAGCAACATGAATGCAGTGCCCTCAGCTGGGGGCTGTTTGCTGGCATTTAAGTTAGCATTGACTACTGTTTTTCCTGTTCAAACAGTACTTCATTGCCATATAAAAACCTGTTTGGTTTGCCAGCTGCAGCACTGGCACACTGGGCTGCTGGCAACTCTCCACATCTGTGTGTGCGTCCACATGCACTGGTCTGTGCATGTGCTGATAGTGGGGAATTTGTGTTCCTCTGCAGGTAGTGACACTTCAGACGGTGTTGAAGGAAGAGGCAATAAAGGGAAAAAAAGTGAACTTCTGTTTTGACAGTATAACTGAATGAGTTTATTGTTTTGAAAGGGAATGTGAACATTAACATATCAAACAACATTCATCTGTGATCTATTGCAAAGTTCCTGTTTCCCATTGAAGTGCTAGTTTTTGAAACTGGTGTGGTTTTAAAACAAAGTACTTTCTTCCCAAGGTGATAGGGGAGGTGTTTTTCCACTATCTTGTATGTATCTAGCAGCAGAACTCTCCTTCTATTCCACTGTTTGTCAGTTATTGGTTCAGAAGCCACAGCAAGC
Source organism: Ifrita kowaldi (assembly GCA_013398055.1). NCBI lineage: Eukaryota > Metazoa > Chordata > Aves > Passeriformes > Cinclosomatidae > Ifrita > Ifrita kowaldi. The sequence goes on along the minus strand of VZRS01009603.1, from coordinate 290,560 downwards.
TTCAAAAATTGCTGCTTTCTAGGATTCTTTTTAGCCAGTCCTCCAGGCATAGGATTTTTTTGGGTCTCTCCCACGTTGTTTTGAGGAAGTCTACTGTAATTTGTATTGAATTACTGCTCCATCTTGTCTTACCTTTCTGTCCTTCTCAGGCGGTGAGCCGACAGATCGCCTTGGAACAGCAGCTTCAGACCATGCGAGAAACCGACCACATGTTGCAGGTCTTGCAGGAAAGTTTAGGAGATCTGGATAGACAGCTGACATCTTACCTGACTGATAGGATTGATGCCTTTCAGATGCCCCAGGAGGCCCAGGTATTTCTGTATAGCTCTTCACTACAAAACTTTTGGAAATGTTTCCTGATAGTGCTCAGCCTAGACTTAGTAATTAATTTCAGTCCTGTGCTGATGCACCAGGTGTTATCTTTTGTAATCTAGAGTGTTTTCTTTTTTTAAGAAGGTTGTATTGGATAACAGCAGCTTTCAATTTAGCAAGCTGTGACTGAAGACAGAATATTTAAAATAAACCTGGTGGTGTTTAAGTTTTACTTCTGGTGGGTGGTAAGAAAGCTCCCCTTCCTCTCTCTGCAAGCAGTTTTGTAATGTGTTTTTTTTCCTGTTTCTATGACGTGGCAGAAAATTCAAGCTGAGATTGCAGCTCATGAATCCACCTTAGAGGAGCTGAAGAAAAGTGCTCGCTCTTTCCCTCCCGCTTCTCCTGAGTGCAGGTCTGCCCGTGGTGGAACTCAGCTGGATGCTTTGCAGGTAAAGACATGAGAGTTCAACTTACACACTGCTGTGTTAGCCTGTAAATTGCTTGGTGCAGTCAGCTGAACCTCCGAAGAAAATAGTATGTGCTTTTATGTGCTTTCATAAGGAAACAAGCAGCCCTAGATGAATTGAATAAGGAAGCTTAAATTTCACAAGTGTCATGGGATAAATGCTGAAAGTCAGAAAGTCTCAGTATTTGAGCAGAATGGGTATTTTGAAAGCATATGATACAGAATAACATCTCTATTGCACCACAGGTAGAGATTAGGAATAGGTGATGGCAACGTTATTTGCCAAGCCAAAATTCCATATGTATTGATTTGTGGTGGTATGATGGGCTATAATCTGTGGTGGGAGATGCTTTAAATGTTATTTTTTGAAGTGCATGTACTACTTTAAAACAATCTTTCAACATAATATTCATTAAAACAGAGAAAGCTCCGTGAGGTATGTACAAAGTATCAGCTTTTCCAGAAACCAGCCAATTTTGAGCAGCGCATGTTAGATTGCAAGCGGGTGTTGGATGGTGTAAAAGCAGAACTTCATGTCTTGGATGTGAAAGATACTGACCCAGATGTAATCCAAGCTCACTTGGAGAAGTGCATGGTATGTATGCAATGTTCATGACTCTTGCTTGGGGGTGGTTTTTTGGTTTTTTTTGTGTGGTTCTTATTGCTTAAACTCTCTCCTGAGGAAATTTTGCTTAAAGTCATAGTGGAACGATTGCAACTCATTGAAAAGTGCTAACAGAGCACTTGATAACTAAAAACCTTGTATTCTTGTAGGACATAAAAGTAGTGGACTGTTGATCATAGGTATGGTAGAATAGCTGAGTTTTCATAAACTTCCTTCCCTGGTTCATCCCTATGTGCTGGAGAAGCATCACAATCATTAGTATTTGAACAAAGCAAATACTGTACCTAAGATGAAGTACAGATCATGTTAGCCTTGGAGTAAACACTGTTAAATTATTGATCTTACTCATTTTTGAAAATAAAAACTAGAATAAAATATAGAATATCAGGAGTTTGGAATCTTCTTGTCAGATATTGCTATTAATTCATAGCTCAGAGTTGAAGTGCAATTTGAAGTCAAGGTCCTCAAAGGAAGCAGAGTCAGAAAATCTGCACTACAAATTGATCACCAATATACATATTTGTGCTTCTAGAAACTCTATAAGACCCTCAGTGAGGTGAAATTGGAAGTTGAGACTGTCATCAAGACAGGAAGGCAAATTGTACAGAAACAACAGACAGATAATCCCAAAGGGATGGATGAACAACTGACTGCACTGAAATTTCTTTACAATGACTTGGGCGCACAGGTAAGAAAAATAAATATATGTGTGAATATTTGTCTGCATGTAACTTCCCTTCTTTGTTGTTAGATAGTGTTTTAAGTTTGATTCTAAAGCTGATAGTATGAAGGCTAGTTGCTGCATCCGGGAGCAATCAGTTGAGAGATTAAAGGTTACACATACCTCCCTAGAGGAGAGGTAGCCTTGAAGAAAGGAAGGTTCACAGAGATTTCATTGCCCTGGCAAAGCTGACCTGCCATTCATTAAAGTCCTTCAAGATAATTTATGGTCAGATTGTCATCTGACAAGTGTGAGTCAATCTGAGTTTTTTTAGGAGGTGTCATGATGGTTTTGAATTGTAGTGCACCTAAATGGTTGCTCTCAGTATGAAACAGAAAATGGAGGCGAACCTGTATTTCCCATGAACTGCATTTAATTTCCATAATTTTCTTATTAGTTGAATAGTTACTTATCCAAGAAAAATGTTTAAAAATGGCTAAACCTTTACAGGGCAGGTAGGACTCTCTACCTAAATTAAGATGGAATACCAAGTGGATGTATGTCTGGTCAGTGCTCCGTGAATGAACTGTGGGTAAAGGGTCAGATTACAGTGTTGGAGTATCTTGGAATGAGTCCTAGGAAGTATTTTGGAGTTGTAAAGTTGAGAACATTCAGGAAGGTGTGGATTCTAGCAAGCATGTGGACAAGAGATTAGGAAGGGATAGAAGGGCAGAGTTATTTGGAGTATAATTTTATGATTTTTCTTTTTGAGCTGAGAACAGAGCACTATTTTTTGAAATGTCAGTTGATTCTGACTGCTATGCTTGGAGTTATTCTCAAGTCTGTGTTAAAATTTGACCAGACTAATTGTGTAACCAGTGTGAAATACAAATTATTGTACTGCAGCAAACATCAAATTTCATATTAATTTTACTGATGTATTTTCAAGGGCAGACTAGATTTTCAGTGAAATTTTTCTTTACAGCTTTCTGCTTGCAGACCTTTCAAATTACTAGGATGAATTGAATTTTACCTGTGTGAGTGACTGACTGGATTCTGTGTTCCCTTAAGTTTCAGCTAAAGGATTATAATAAAGTGATAAACATCAGTTTGGTGATTGCTAGCGATAAATAAATTGGTATGCAGGTTTCTTTATTTTCTTTAAGTGTATCTCAGTTTAAAATTATTTGTATATAATCTGTGTTGTATAGTAAGATACAGATGTTAATAAACTTTCCTGTTAGGGTCCTTCCTTAAAGCAAGACAGTTTTAAGATGCAGGGATTTTATATATTTAGGTGGATATTTTAGCTGACTAGCACCTCTGCATTTGCTATCTTTTAAAATCTAATTTTGTTTTCTTTCTTTCCTCTTTTTTTTTTTTTTTTTTGTAGGTGACAGAAGGAAAACAGGACCTGGAAAGGGCAACCCAGCTGGCACGCAAAATGAGGAAAGAGTCTGCCTCTCTGTCAGAGTGGCTGGCTACCACTGAAACTGACCTCGTGCAGAAGTCCACTTCAGAGAGCTTGCTTTCTGATCTAGATTCAGAGATTGCCTGGGCCAAAGTAAGCATGCTTACTAAATATTTGTAGAATAAATTTCTGACATTATGGCAATACTATGTAGAAGTGGCTGTGAGTTTAAATCCCTGTAATTTGTTCCTAAATCTCCAACATCCTGAAACTTTAGTAGATTCAGTAGTTCCTATTCAGTACCTTACTGAATCTAATCTGTTTCATCTTGGGCATCTTGCATCAACCTTAAATGGCCTGTGAAATATTTGAGATATTACTACATAGTTGGTCCTAGTAGGTATTTAAGACTTCCTGTATCTGTTACACATTTCACAAGTATAATATTCTTAAAATTATCAGGAAATACAATTGTGGACTGGGTCAAATATTTTACTAGTAGAGCAAACTGAAAGTGCATTGAATGAAAAATGCATTTAATGAGAAATTGAGTTTGTAACTTTTCATTGAAACATCTTTGTCTTCAAAACTGTGACTTTGCAAAACAAGAGGCTACTGTAATTCCTTATTTTCTTTCACCTACAAGTTGAGGCTTTTAATTGAAACAGGCAAATGTCTTAGCTACTTTGCTTCAGATTTTCTTTGTATTTTTTCGCACTGTAGAAATTTGGATATTATTTAGAGTTAGCAACAAGTGTCAGTTGATACAGTTCAGTAATACTGATCTTTCCCATTTGTTTTCTGTCACCTTTTAGCTCTGGAATGGGTCTGTCTGCAATGTTAAAACTTGAAAGCTCACCGAATTGCAAACTCATCTAATATAACCTGTTCTCATGCATTTAATTTAGGATTAGCAATTATTAGCAATAGAGTTTTTGCTGTGGCAGTATCCCCAAGATTCCTCTCCAAACAAATTGTTAAATCCTTATTGGAAGTATACTTACCATACATTTGTAAGCCATGCAAATAATGACTCTTAGGCTGCACCATCAGGAAGACAAGCCCTTTATGTTGCATGCAAAGTTGTCCTTTTTGTTTTAAGGTTTTCTAGAGGCAGTTTTAAAATGTAGTAACTTGAGTATTTGTTTCTGTTTCTAAGACAAGAAGTTATGATAAAATAATAAATTATTTACTTCATAGATAATAAGATGTTCAAGGAGCTTCAGGCACTGGTTGTGATTACGTGCATTCTTTACCACACTGTACACTGACATCAAAGAGCTTTCTAAGTAGGCAGATATCATCAATAATAATGGGTGATCTTGTATGGCAAGAGGTCTGTTTTCCACATGGAAACACGTGCTGATATTCAAGAGATGACATATTACTTAATTTACATGTCAGTATGCATACTTTCAAAGAAGGTGGGGTTTTTTTAGATTAAAAAAACTATTTAAAAGCAGAGATTACTTGGAAAAAAGGGTAGAGCTAAAGATACATATATTTACATATCTCTATATAGATAATATAACAATAGGGATTCTGTAACATGTAGTCAGTGAATTGAACATCTGTAGTAATGAGTTGTGATGGTTCTCAAAAAAACATTCAGCCTTGGCCTACCACGTTTCTCATTGTTGCCAACTGTAAAAGTACTTTAATAGGAAAATACACAGAGGAATCCAGAGCATCTCTTGGAACTTATGTTCTGTGCTTTACAGTGCAGAAAAGAACCTTTTAAAATTGGACTTACAGTGTAGTGTGACTGTTGTGATTTGACACTGGCCCAGCACCAGGTGCCCATGAAAGTCGTTTGCTTACTCTCCCCTGCCACAGCTAGGCAGAGGAGAGAAGGAAAAAAAGTTAACAAAGGCTCCATGAGTTGAGATAAGGACTTGGAGGGGAAAAAAAAATCCCACTTCAAGGGCAAGACAGGCTTAACTTAAAGTTACAAAGTGAATTTATTGCTAACAGAATCAAANCAGGCACTGGTTGTGATTACGTGCATTCTTTACCACACTGTACACTGACATCAAAGAGCTTTCTAAGTAGGCAGATATAATCAATAATAATGGGTGATCTTGTATGGCAAGAGGTCTGTTTTCCACATGGAAACACGTGCTGATATTCAAGAGATGACATATTACTTAATTTACATGTCAGTATGCATACTTTCAAAGAAGGTGGGGTTTTTTTAGATTAAAAAAACTATTTAAAAGCAGAGATTACTTGGAAAAAAGGGTAGAGCTAAAGATACATATATTTACATATCTCTATATAGATAATATAACAATAGGGATTCTGTAACATGTAGTCAGTGAATTGAACATCTGTAGTAATGAGTTGTGATGGTTCTCAAAAAAACATTCAGCCTTGGCCTACCACGTTTCTCATTGTTGCCAACTGTAAAAGTACTTTAATAGGAAAATACACAGAGGAATCCAGAGCATCTCTTGGAACTTATGTTCTGTGCTTTACAGTGCAGAAAAGAACCTTTTAAAATTGGACTTACAGTGTAGTGTGACTGTTGTGATTTGACACTGGCCCAGCACCAGGTGCCCATGAAAGTCGTTTGCTTACTCTCCCCTGCCACAGCTAGGCAGAGGAGAGAAGGAAAAAAAGTTAACAAAGGCTCCATGAGTTGAGATAAGGACTTGGAGGGGAAAAAAAAAAATCCCACTTCAAGGGCAAGACAGGCTTAACTTAAAGTTACACAGTGAATTTATTGCTAACAGAATCAAAGAAGGATAATGAGAAGTAAAATAAAACCTGTAAAACACCTTTTCCCCCCAGCCCCTTCCTCCTTCCCACTGACAGCACAGGGAGACAGGGCATGGGGCTTTGGTCAGTCCCTCACCAAGATTCTCTTCCGCAGCTCTGGGAGAGGAGTCTTCCCCTGTGAGGCTGTGGGGTCCCTCCCACAGGAGACAGTTCTCCATGAACCTCTCTAACCTGGGTCCGCTCTCATGAGCAGCAGCCACAGCGCACCTGCTGCAGCATGAGCCCCTCCCACGGGCACACAGCCCTTCCAAATCTGCTGTGCTGTGGCGCTCTCTTTCCACGGGCTGCAGTTCTCCAAGGACAGGCTGCTCCAGCCTGGAAGCAGGGCCTTTTCTCTCCACCGGCTCTCCCCGTGGATCACAGCCTCCTCCAGGCATCCACCTGCTCCAGCATGGGCACCTCCCCCAGGGGCTGCAGGTGGATCTCTGCATCCCCCATGGACCCAGGGGCTGCAGGGGGACAACCTGCTTCACCATGGTCCTCACCACGGCCTGCAGAGGAACCTTGGCTCTGCCTTGGCTCTTCCCCCTCCTTCTCCACTGACCTTGGTGTGTCAGCATGTTGTTTTCCCTCACGTGTTCTCACCTCCTCCTCTTCTCTGACTAGAATCCAAAATCTTGTGACTTTGTTTTGATTTTCTTCTTAAATATATCATCACAGAGGCATTACCAACCTCTCCCATTGGCCTGGTTTTGGCCAGCAGCATGTCCATCTTTCAGAGCCATCAGAGATTGGCTCTGCTGGACATGGTGGAAACTTCCAGGAGCTTCTCACAGGAGCCACCTCTGTGGCCCCCCTGCTATCAAAAGCCAGGCCATGCAAAACCAACACAGTGATGCATTTGCTTTACCTACATAATAAAAAGGAAGGGTAAAGATGATCTAAGACAACAAACCAAAAGAGTCCCTAATTTGTTCTGGACATTTACATACATTGTGCTCTTGCTCTCTCTTAAAAAGTGAGATCACTATCTACAGAGAGTGAGTGCAAACAGAAGGCAATTGCACTTGGTTTAATTTTTTCCACAAGTGAAGATCATCTAGAATGTATTTGTTTCCTGTGGAGGTAAAAATCTGCTTCCCTCGTCCCTTGTGTTTGGGAGCATTGCAGTGTTAATGGCTGAACTTGTTTCAGAATGTGCTGAGAGAGCTGGAGAGGAGGAAAGCTGATCTGAAGAGCATCACAGAAAGTTGTACCGCACTCCAGTCTCTGGTGGAAGGGAGTGAGACTGTCCTGGAGGAGAAGCTGTGTGTCCTTAATGCTGGCTGGAGCAGAGTTCGAACTTGGACTGAGGATTGGTGTGATACCTTGTTGGTAAGTTGCGTGGGTGAGAAATATTCAGTTCTCCCTCCACACCTTTGGAGCAGTTGGAGTTTTCACTTGTCTCACTTTACTGTAAAGCTTCCGTGATGCCTCATGGACTTAAAAGAATGTGGAATGGATTTCTGTTTACACTGTAGATGGAGAGGTAAGTCTTGAGGTGGTATGCAATGAGGAAGATGGACATGAAATAGTCTACAACTGACACAAGCTTTTATATAAATAAGATAGTTGGGTGTTGTTTAGCTAGTTATGACAGTCAAGCCCTATCAGGGACTTCTGAAGGTGGAAGTTATGGAAACTTTAGTGTATTACATGGATGGTGAGCCCTGTGCCTCCTGTCCAGTGCCTGTTAAAGGTGATAGTATTTGTTTTGTAACCCAATGGTTCCAAGTTAGGAGTAGTCAGGTAGTTTGCCTTCATGTGTAAATGTTTTAAGGATGATCCATAGTTAGATTATGTTCTAGATTATGTTCATATCTGGTGACAAGTATTGTCTATGATCTCTATATCAACATCAAGAAGCTTGTAGCTCCATGTAGCAAAAGAACAATTTAACCTAACAAAGCACAGTCATAGGCCTTCTCTCTCTTCTCTCCTTCCTTTGTTATTCTAAAAGAGCAAATCTTATCTACCTTTTTGTTTTGGTGAAAGGCTTAAATGGATTGGTACTTCTCTGAATCTGATAGCTTTGTTTTGTCACACAGAATAATGTTATATCTGTCTGTGGGGCCTAATGTTACAATTTCTGACTGCATGTGAAAAAAGCAGGTGTAATTAACATGCCTAGAATTTTGTGACTTTTCTTAAGAGGAAGAAATACTTTAATGTAATCAGTAAAATATCAAAACTTGACTGCTATAATTTGTAAATTTGGCATAATCCATTTCCAATTAAAAAAAACCCCAACAGCCACACACAGTGTGTGCTGTTGCACCTGCTAGTGCTGACTGAAAAAACTGTGGTTTTTTTTGTTGACTGAGATATTGTAGTCTGGCTGTAATGTTGTAATACATTGTCTATATTTAGTTGTGCAAACTATTTCAGCTACTTCTATTTCTCTTGCTGTGAATTAGGAACTATATTATCAAAGGGTCTAGAATGAAAGTTGAATTTTTGTAAATACTATTGAAGATGAAAGGTACAATCTAATTTTCAATGTTTCATTCCAAAGTGTGTGCATAACACTATTTTATCGATCTCCTTTCTATTCATAAGATTTTTGCAGGGTTGATTTATTTGACGTGTTTTTAGGTTTATGGGGAGTTTTTTGGTGTGAGGATTTTTTCGTTTGTTTTGTGGTTTTCAGTTGGGGTTTTTTTTCTGTTTGATTGGGGTTTGGTTTCAGTTTTGTTTGTTTGTTTTTTGGGGGATTTTTTTGGTGTATTTTTAGAAGTTTCTCATATTCATATTTTGTTTCATCTTTTTCCAGAATCATCAGGGCCAGCTGGAAATTTTTGATGAAAATGTTGCCCATATAAGTACTTGGTTGTATCAGGCTGAAGCATTACTGGATGAAATCGAGAAAAAGTCAGCTAGCCAAAAGGAGGAAACTGTGAAGGTAGGAAATGTGTCATCTGTCAAAATATTACCAGTCAACTCCTGGATTCTCAATGATGTCAGATTTGCTTCCTGTTTATTATCAAATGTCTCTCTCCTTGCCTAGGAGATAACCATTTTCATTTTCCTTCACTTCTTAGCGTTTAACATCTGAATTAGATGATGTCAGTCTCCGAGTGGACAATGTACGTGACCAGGCCGTCATCTTAATGAATGGCCGGGGTGTGTCGTGCCGTGAACTTGTTGAACCCAAACTGGCAGAACTGAACCGTAATTTTGAGAAGGTCTCTCAGCACATCAAAAGTGCCAAGGTGAGGATGAACGAGCCCCAGAACTTACTTGGGAGGTCTGTGCCAAGAAGATGGCAACTGGCTGTAGTGGATAGATCATTATTTACTAGAACAGCACTTTGCTGCTTTTGAGTTCTCTTTTAAGTGTAGGTATCTATATGTGAAAAAAAGACTGATATTTAGACCAACTGCTTTTTTTATCTGAGTAGCAGGTGATGGCTTGTGTTTCATTGGAAAATTTACAAACAACTGTTCAGAAAATTGTATATATTGCAATACATATTTGTGAGCTACAAAACAGCACCATAAGCTAATGTGACTGGAGATTTTTTGTTTATTTTGAGAACAAAATACTCAGATTGAAGTTTTAAGGTAGAAACTGGATAATAACTACCAAGTGTGTTCAAGCTGTCTCTCAGATCGAACAACTCTTACAGTTTTGATTTATGCTGATATCTAATGGTGCTGCAAACTGATAGACCTGTTCATGGGGGATTGCGTGTGCCAGCTGAGACTAAATTTTCGGCTTGAACAAAGTTTTATTTTGCTTTGCAGATGCTTGTTGGACAAGAACGACTTCCTGTCATGTCAGAGCCCCGTGAAGCCAGAGTTGCTTTTCTAGACCTGGAAAAATTTGAGAGTGATATACAGAATATGTTAAAAGTTGTGGAAAAGCATCTGGAGTTGAGTGGGGAAGATGAAAAGGTTTGTGAGCAATGGAGCAATTAAATAATTGACTAACCCCCTTTCTATCTTGTACTTGTGTTACATTGCTTCAGACTTTGTGGGGGAATTCTGAGAAAATATCTTCAAGTTAGGGGTAGAAGATGAAGGGAATTACTAGGTTGTTGGAAACCATGCACAGTTTTCCAATACTTTCCCCATAGCTGTTGCCTCTTGTCTGGTATGCTGAGAGTAACTAATCATACTTGAGTCTGTATTTTCATCATGGTTTTATATAATACAGGTAGTGAACTCTGACTTTTGTTTATCTATCTTCTGTCTCCTACTCAAAGTAGCTCTTTGTAAGGAACCCTTCCTTTAAAAGTAATGGGGTTCAAATTTAAACTGGTATGATAAAATGAATTGCAGTGCATAGGTCAGGTCGGAGGATGCTTGTGAGGTAAGGTGCAAGTAAGAGTCTTGTCATGTGGCTCTGTGTTGGAAGTCCAAATACCTTTGAACAAAATTTATCTTCTAGATTCTTATCTAGGCTCTGCTATTCATGCATATAAAACTGTCACAGTTTTGTTAGTATCTTGTGCACTATAGCCTTGTTGCCTACAAAATTGGGTAAATTCCTGTCAGGCCACTCTATCTGCCTTCCTTTTAAGCAACTCAAATACTATAAACTGAGCTGGTAAGCTGAATGTAAATCTGTGGAAAATGCCATAGCACAGAAAGCAAATTTAAAAATATTTCTATAGAAAGGCCTATTGTTGTAGAACATAGCCTTCCTTTTATACTGTTTTTATATTTATTGAATTTTTGTTTTTATGCTGTTCTGCTCTGACCTTGCTTATTATTCTCAAGGAATGCCTAGAATAGAAATGGAGCTAAAGTCATAATACCCTATTGATGTGACTGCGTACTGCTGGCCCATTAAATTTCCTTCAGTACATCTCTTTGTAAAGTTTATGAAATGAGCAAGTTGGATTTTATGATTTGGTAGTTGTGGAGGAGAATCTCTGCTTGAATTTGTTTGGCTCCCATTTGGATAATAAAACAAAAGTTTGGTACAATTGCTGTTAATATCTGAGCTGTAGATAATAGAGATTTCTGTGATTTTAGCTGGATCAAGAAAGAGCTCAGATTGAAGAAGTTTTACAGAGAGGAGGGCAGTTGCTCCAGCAGCCTATGGAGGAGCACAGGAGAGAGAAGATCCGCATACAGTTGTTGCTTCTGCAGAAAAAGTACAACAGTGTGCAGGTACAGTTATGACAGTTACTACAGCTCATTTATTCAGTTTTCCCTTTGGTATCCCACTTACAACCTGTAATCCATATTTTATAACTTACGACTCTTAGTGTATGTGATTCTCTGGGGGAGAGTTAAATGTGTGTGCACACAATCTGAGTCCCTGAATCTTTGCACTTCCAAAATATGAATTTTCCCATTTCTAGGTTTTGGGGGAGTTCTTTTGATTTTTAAAGTCCTTTTCACAGTTTCACAGAGAGCCACACTAAGTATTTGCACAGATAGGTACATTGAGTCAGGCATTTGCTTCACCTGTCTTGCTGGCCCTTGAACTGAGGTCTGTCTCCACCACCAGGCTGTGTGAAGTGTGACTACGTATACACATGTACACAAACATACTGACCTCTCAGCTGAAGCCCTTTCTGTGATCAAGCCTGCTCCCAAATTCCTTTTCCTTCCTATAGAGGGTATTTGCAGTAACTGCAGACTGCAGTATGTGGTGGTGCTTGCATACATATGCCGTGTTAAAAATGGTTTTGTCTAGAACAAAGATGGTCCTTTTAGCTCATCTGTTTGGATCATGCTGGAGTTGGCAAGCTGAGGTGTAGTTCAAAGGTGCAGGGCAAGACCCTCAGGCTGGCTTTGGTTACATGTCTGTGCAGATAAAGAGAATATAGGTATTGCAAAAATAAATTAGTACTAGTGCATATTTTGGAATTTGCTCCTTCAAATGAAACCCTCAAGTATTCTTGTTTTTTAAATAAATAAGACCTATTCTGTTCACTACTTCCCTCTTTTTACACTGTATATTCCCAATACGCTGGATTGTAGGAGTGCAGGTCATTTCAAAGGAGGCAGGCGGTGGAACTCTCTCCAGTGTTTTCCCAGTATAAGAAGGAACATGATAGTCTAATGAAGTGGCTGAATGAGGCTGAGGACCGTCTGTCAGGGCTGCAAGGTGTGGAGGATGAACAAAAACTACAGGTAAATGAGGCTTGTGTTTCTTAGAGAAAACAGTGAATGCTGTGTATGAATTTTGGAGATTCATATACTCAGGTTTAATGGATCTTCTTTGGACATCTCTGGGAAAGAAGTGTTTCAAAACGACAGCATTCATTTTTTGTTAGGAAAGTATCAGCATATACTAGTTTGGGTTTTCTACATAGTCATCATAGGTCCCAAAGATCTCATCCTTCCAGCCCAAATCTTAGAGCGTGATCTGGGCAGTGGGCCTGATTCAGGACAATTTCTGCCAGTCTTGATCCATGAGGATTGCACTTAACCCTTTTTAAAACTCTAACTCAAACAGCCTGATTCAGTATCAGTTTGGTGCAGGTATGATAAAAGCCTTGTTTGAGGCTTAAATTCAGTGCCTCTGCATCCTGTGGCAGGATATTGTATCTACTCTGCTGCCTTTTCCTGCCGCAAGTGCTTAGAGAGGGATAAGAGCCCTCATGTAATGGATATTACTGTATATGATGATACAGATACAAATAAACAGATAAAGGTTGAAATATTTCTGCGGTATGAGGGTCTTGACAAACAATTTTGCAACTGATGTGATGTCAGGGTCTGATAAAACTTACTGCCCAGAAAGTTTTATGTCTTAATTGTTGAGGACACAGATACTTTTTCGATTGCTTTTGTTGTGGCTTTGTGGATATCTTTTGTTGGTGTTTTTTAAATCTCTTTTATTTCTCCTCTCCTTCCTTAAAAACATTTTGATTGTGTGGTAATTACATTAGTATTTTAGGCAATAACAGTGAAGAACCTTGTGAAGCAGTAAGCAATTTCTTGAACAAGCTTGAGGGCTCGGTGATCTGTTGAGTACTTCTCAATTTCTGCATATAAAGCTTCGTAATCAACATCTATCAATCTTTTTGACTGCTCTGTAACTGTTTAACCCAGAACCAATTAACTTGGGGGCAGGGCTAAAATGCTTTGGCTCCTTGTGATACTCGCACCACAGAATTGTGATGTGGTGCTCTTCGTTCACAGCTAGTGCTGTGTGGCTTCAGCTGCCAGTGATAGATGGTCTGCTGTCCTTGGTCACACGGGCCATTCAGTATCAGCTGTCAAAGGAAACCTTTTAGATCTGCTGTTCTTTAGACTGTTTGATGTTATGAGCCTCCCATGCAGAGCTGGGCAGCAAAGAGGGCCCAGGGTCTGTTGAACAGTCTAACGTCTGACTGCTCTGTTGGGTGTCCAGCAGTCTCTTCCAGTGACATAAGCTCCTTTGGACCTGACTGATGCCATGGAATTTTTTTGAGGGAAATGAGGATCCATATGTATTTAAAGTAAAACAACACTATTCAGTTTTTCTGTTTGACCATCAGATGCTTTGAATGAATCAATTGCTGGGTAGAAATGGAAAAATGGTGCACCTGCACGGTTCTTTGCTAATGGGTGCAGCCCAGTTGTGCCACAGATGGGTCTTCCTTGCCAGTGTTGGTCTCACTGCAGCTTGACTGGTCTTTTTTTACAGAAGATACTTTGTTTCCTGTGAAACCCTTTTCTTTAGGGATGTACTGCAGCTAATGCCTGGTACTGCTCCATCCATTCCTGAATAAGTGAATCTGGTGGCTGGCTGCAGAATGTCATGTAGATATGGATTACTGTAGATTACAATAGACTGTTGATGGAGAAACATTATCCTTGCTCAGAATCAGCTAAGTTGTATAAAAATATCCGTGTTCTTTCAGATGTAGTTTCTGGTTTGTCTGGGTCAGCTACAGTGTCAGAAAGTGACCACAGCCGTTTTCATTACTGATGTGAAACTTGGATACTCAAATTGCTGCTTTTGCTTCATGTGCCTGTCTCTCTAGATGTCTGATGTTTGAGTGCTATGCCAGCTTGTCTCAAGTGGCCTTATTTTACTTTTATGGCTTGTTCTATCACTGGCTCTGTTAATCAATCTTGAACACTGAAAGTGGTGTGAGACTGTAACTATGCTAAAGGGAGAAATAGTCTTCCCAAACATCACCATCATTTTAGGTTATCAGTGTTGATCCAGAATTTTCTTGGAGCCACCAGACTTGAAAATTGCAGTGCTTGTTGCTCATCTCAACTTAGGACTGAGAAGCACTAAATGAATTCTTGAACCGCTGGTGTGCAGGTGGCTTAAGCCCTCACCTTGATGTAAGGAAGCTGTAGTGAGCAGAGAAAGAGAAACTGGTGTTTGAAGTGAACAAAACAGGGAGGGAAAGGAAGATTTCAGCTGCTGAGCTGGGGAGTAGACTTCAATTAAGCTTTTATGTAATACATTATTTATGCTTTTGTAAGCAAGTGTGGAGGAGAGGACTTATTTATGGTGCTTGAAGGTCATATCTATATATTGATTTGCTGGAAGTAACTGGATCATAAATATTCCTCATCATTTATGCTTCTAGGAATTATGGAGTTAAAACATCTCTGAAATATTGGTAATCCTTCTGCATAGTAGGTACTTTTGAGTAAGCCTTGTTTTTGCCACAAATCCATTAGCAAGAAAAGCCTGCATTGGAAGTTTGCAGAACCTTGAGGTCCTTCTTTTCTAATGTTGATTTAGTATTTATGTAAATTTGACTATTCTGTCTTGGTTCAGAACAAGGGAAAGGGAAAAATTAAACCTTAAATTGCAGGGGTAATTAGTTGCCTAAATTTCTGAGAGATTTTTCCAGGTTTTAGGAAGTTGTTTTGAAGTGAAAATGATAATTTTGCAGATGGTAAGTGAATATGCAGTTGCAGGCACAGTGGATTTTTCCCTATAAACTGAAGCAGACATCATCTTGAAGGCTCTTGAAGTATTATTTCTGTAATAAAGAAAACATTTGTTTGTTCTAGTATGAATTTTATAGAAAAGGTTCTGGATTACTTAAATATGAATAATTGTTTGCTGATTGCATTAATTAACAGAAAAACAAATGAAGTGGGCATGAGGTTTGGGCTTTGGGAAACCTTTTCCTATAAAACTGGCTCTGAAGTATTTTGAGTGTGAGAGAGAAGGGGCAAGGAATGGTAAAAAAGTTAGTGTCTATTCAAAAGATTATTTTTTTTTACAAAGACAATAAATCTGAGATTTGTCTGGGTGAATACTTTTGGTTAAAATGTATATACAGTTAAACATCCAAGGAGGTAATTGATTTAATTTTGTGTCAATGTCTAGGGCAGTATTTTCCAAAATTCACTTAGAAGCAAGTCAAAAAATCTCCTTGACTTGAATCATTGGTAGATTTTGTTTCAAAATGTATTTAACTGTAAAAGGGGAAAAATATTTGAAACCGAATTCTGAATTGCATGTTAAACTCTATGTTGAGTATAGGAGGAAACAAATTTTTATTTGATCCCTGAATTAAAAGTATTTTTAGAAGTTCTCATTGAGCGGCCTTATATATAGAATGTTCACTAATAACTGAGTATTCTCTTTATTCCCCCAATCCTTTGTTTTTGCTAGAATTTAAAGAGAGAGCAAATTTATTAAGCATGCTCTATCAGCATTGACATTAAAGTAGAAAAGGACTATTAAGTCATCCAGTCAGATTTCCTCTTAAATAACCTTTGATTGACTTTTTTATTTGTGTATACATAAGAAAAATTGTGGGAGGACTGAAGCACTACTCCTATAAAGACAGACTGAGAGGGGTCTTTTAGCCTGGAGAAGAGAAGGCTCTGGGGAGATTCTTATTGCAGCCTCCCACTACCTACAGGAAAGCTGGAGGGGACTTCTTACAAAGGCATGGAGGGGTAAGGCAAGGGACAATGGCTTTAGTCTGTAAGAGCATGGGTTTAGATTAGGTATTAGGAAGGAATTCTTCACTGTCAGGGTGGTGAGACACTGGAACAGGTTGGCCAGAGAAGCTGTGGATGCCCCATCCCTGGAAGTGTTCTAGTCCAGGTTTGATGAGGCTTTGTACAACCTGATGTAGTGGAAGGTGTCCCTGCCCTTGGCAGGGGGATTGGAACTAGATGGTCCTTAAGGTCCCTTTCCAATGTAAATCATTCTGATTATGTGAAAAGAGTTTGCTCACCTGAGGTTTTTTTTTTAGTTAATTAAAAAAAGCCCCAAACCAACAGAGCCAAGCAACCAAAACCAGCTTCTGTGATATTTAGGTATTTGTCAGATAGCTGTGAGAGAGTTACATAAAACTCCTCTTCTATTTTTTTGCATAGCATGCTGCATTTTAGAAGCTTCCAATCTGCAATGCAAGGTAGAGAACAGCTGAACAATTAAAACTCTGTAGTAAAGCACTAATGCATTTATAACACTTACATATGTTCACCTTTAAGAATGAAGGTTGTGAGAGGAGGAAGCATCATCTCAGTGATGGGAGGCATCTGGAGGAGATTAGCAATAAGGTGTGCTCTGGAGGAACAGTACCAGGAGGAATTCACTGCTTAGCAGAAGAGAGTAATCTGGCCCAGGATGGTGTTACTGGGAAAGCAGAAAGTTCCGGAACATGCCAATGCACAAGTACAAAACAAGTTTGCTGCATGCCAAAACACGCAGTTTTAAACCTTGTGCAAGTTTTTTCTAATGAGAGATGAAGCAGTGTGTGGGAAGTAGAAACATAGTAAAGTCCAGTTACCTGTTCAGCTGGTGAAGTCGATTCTGAACTGTTGCCTGTGTGAGAATGGGGCTTGTGGAATGATTGGGAGTTAGAGAAAGCACCTTGTGAAGATGTTGCAGATGGCTGTGCTGTAGAAGGCATACTGGTGTTTTTTTCTTACTTTGACCTGTTTCATATTGTTAGGGAAAAGATACTTTGAGTTGCATGGACTGTCTGGTTTCTTTGGAACTGGGGCCCTCTCCTTCCACAGGAAACCATACCACTGTCTAAGCCTTGGGCTTTTGCTCCAAATTTCATTGATGGATGCTGATAAAATACATGCAGAGCCTCATGGAAATACATTGGGGAAGCATCAGGGACCAAGATGCTGGGTTTGTAGCTGAAGTATATGGAGTAAGCCTTGTTTTTAACTGTGGTGCTTGCTTGCTATTCTGAATTGGAAGCAACACTGAGTAGTTTGTGATGCTTTTCTGTAATTCTTGTTTTTAGTAGACATGCTGGTGTGCCCTTGCATCCAGTTTCTTTGGTGTGCAATGAATGACTAAAAGCAAATTGTACTTGGTGGTACAGGTCTTGTGGAAGCAAAGCTGTGTCCCCAGTTTCAGTGCATAGATGACTGTCTACTCTACAAAACAAAAAACTGCAAAACAACACAAAACAAAGAAAATCCTTAGGAAAATTTAGTGCTTGTGAAATTGTGAATGGTGAATATGTGAACATATATTTTCTGCTGCAGTTCTTGCTTAATTTGCACTACATGTGCTGGTTATGTTAGGTTCCAGTTAATTTGAGTGACATATTTGAAATTCTCAGAAACATGTGAAGGGGGAAGATGCAGACAGGTGTTTGCAAGCCACCTGGTTAGTGGGGTTTTAATATTTTATTGATTGTCAGCTGTGCTAGAGATTTTCATGTGTGCACCCAACCCAGACAAATTGGAAAGTAAAATTCACTGGCTGCAATTGCTATGAACATACATTTATTTTTTACTCTCTTATATGTGTTCTCAACTGGTAGTAAATCACACAGTCCTGTGCCTCTCTCTTGCTTGATTCAAATTCACCGAGTACAACATGGTGATTTAAAGTTGCTTGAATTCTTCTTTATTTGGAGGTGGGCTTTCTTTTTATTTGATGGTTTTAAAGAATTGGGCTGTTTTCAGAGATGGTAACAGAATCCTGTTCAATAAGAAACGTTTTCTGCTAAAAACTGCTGTCAGCCTGCTTCACCTGCCTCTGCTAGTTTTTTGCCAGGCATGGCAGAGGGATAGCTTCCTGTAGCAAGCTTCCTAATGTTTCAGATCCAGCCCACAATTCGAGAGCCAAGAAAAAGCTGCATTAAATTACTGTTCTTACTCTCTTATCTGCTAACATGGTACTTGGCTAGATAGCCTTGTCTTGCACCCAGTGCAGAAAACAATTACCAAGTTCTGGAGGAGTTACTGTCTTTTATTAGTGCAAAATATTGGAGTACTGGTGGAGCACTAATTTATTTTAAAAAATGGTTAGAAAATGTGGGTGGGGATGCTTATTGAAAAGAATATGGATGGGGAATAAAGTGTGTTTCATGAAACTGGTATCTTTGTGATGAAGGAAGCAGAGTTGGTTGTAACACTAGATACAGGCTCAATCAAGAAGTGTTATTTCTGGAAATGGGAAGGATCAAGGTAAGAGAAACAGCAGTACCCTTCCCATTGCTTGGAGTTTTAATCAAGAATAATACAGAGTCATTGTGAGGCACGATATCTACTGTTTTCTAAGTTTGAAAATAAATAGAGAAACTGTCCTGTGCAGGACTTGCAGCTTTCCAAATTTATGTAACCTTGCTAGAAAGGCCTTTTAATGTAGAAAAGTACTTATTCTGAATATAGTTTATTGATTTAGGATTTTTTCATAAAATTGATTGTTGTTTGAAATATAAAATTAATTTTGATGTTTTCAGGCAATCCCTGTCCAGCAGAGGTTAAAAGGCCAATTTGCTACAGGAGTTAGGACCTTGCCTTTCTCGGCTGAGTACTTGGTTGAAATCAACAAAGTTTTGCTGGCCATGGCTGATGTTGAGCTGCTGCTGAACGCACCAGAGCTAAATACTGGCATCTATGAAGATTTTTCAGCTCAGGAAGATGCACTGAAGGTACTGCATGGCTGAGCATTATATTCAAAGCAGAGAAGGGAAACAGCAGAAGAAAGGCCACCATCTTTACAACTGTATTGCTATATTTATGGTTTTGCTTGGTATATACAGGATCAATATGCACTGAAAACTAAAAAATGACAGTTCTGTTGGCTAATTTTTTTTCTATGCATAATCTGGATACAAAGTGTAGCAGCATGAAAGCTGGGTGGGAGGTTGAGGGAGCAAGGTTTAATTTGTTGTAGACACTTGTATTTTTCATTGTAGTCTAAATAACACTTAGTGAAATGCTAAAGCCAATCTCCTTACATTCCTACTTGATAGACTTAATGCAGCTGCTGTTCTTAGGTCATGTGAAAACAATTGCTCACATAGGAAGAGGAGAGGGTGATTCTTGACTTTTTATAAAGTTATATATGATGCCTCAAGATGATGGTATGTGTTCTGATTAGCAAAACAGCAATATTCTTTCAATTTTAAACTCCCCCTTCTTATTGTCAGCCAGTGGATTTACCTGTGTGATTTATAATGAGGAAATAGTTAAGGATCTGGCCTTTTTCAAAAGGGGATGAAGAAATTGTGTTTGAAAATACTGAATCCTGCTGTCAAATATGAGTTGAGTATGTAGAAGTCTGAGTCCTGGTTAATTCTTAGCATGCAAAAGAGTGCAAAACAGATTCTCCCAGAAAACATCCATTGGAGTTGGGAATTACACACGGCATGGTGCACTGTACGTGCACCTCTCTGGATTGGGAATCATAGCGGGGTCCATGTGTCATATCTGAGGCATTGCCTCTCACCAAGAGCTGCATTAGCTGTTTTTGCAACTGCTATATAGGTCCTTAAAAAGCTTTTCAGAATTCCAGTCCACTTTTCTGGCATGCTTTTCTTTCTGCTGTGTACATGATTCCATTTTTCATGTCTTGGTTTTTTGCATATTTTACAAAAGCAAATATGGGAATGGTGGCAGCCTTTGCCAAAGCAGGCAGTCTTTCACTGATGAAATTCTCTTGTCCCTGCTTACTCTGCTTCTGTGCTGCCTTGAGTGCTGTTAGGAGTGTTCATGTTAAGATGGGTTTAAAATACTTCATTTTGGAGCAGGTGTCTCATCCGATTTTGAAGTTGTGGTATATTCTAAGGATGTTTTCAGAAAAAGCAAATAGCAGAGCATAGAATTTTTAGAAGCATTACTGTTTTAAATTCAGAAAGATAAGTAAATTCCACTGTCTGCGTGGACTCTTTGTCCTCAGAATACCGAGGCAGTCTTACAACAGTATCTGGTTTAGAGGAATTTTCACATCATAGTTCAATGGTATTTGAAATTGATTACTTTAACTTTGTCATTTAAATCTAAAGCCTTTATGCAGCTTTGTGCTTTTGCAGTTCTGTGCATATGGGAGGTCACATGAAGCATGAAAAAGTCACATTTTGTGGTCCATTTTTTTACATGGGGAAAGAGTATGAACAGTGTCTTCATGACATGGGTAGATTTGTTTAATAATGAAGATACTGTTGTTTTGAGAAGTATGGTGGGTCCCTTTACCTTAGGGACAAATTGGATATATATGAAATATTTCATCATTTTCATAAAAACCTGGAAAGGACACAAGCTTATAAGGTGTGATGAACTATTCAGTTCAGTTGCTAAAACCAATTTAAACTGTAAACTGCTGATACTGATGTTCATGGTCTTATTGTAGATGCTGATTTTTGGAACAGAATTTTGAAAAGATTATTTTTTTGTATTTTTCTTTTACTTCCTGCTGGTGTTGACTTTACTAATGGCTTGTGTCATTGCTGTGCTTGCAGAACATAAAAGATATTTTGGATAAACTTGGGGATCAAATTGCAGTCATACATGAAAAGCAGCCTGATGTTATATTGGAAGCATCTGGACCTGAGGCAATACAAATAGGGGATGCACTAACACAGTTGAATGCAGAATGGGACAGAATTAATAGAATGTACAATGATCGTAAGTGGTAAGTCAAGCATGATTGGCCTCTCTGGTCATGTGGTAAATACTTTATGTACATGTTTATGTAAGTGTTTTTCAAATGTACCTTAATGATGAAGATGAGTTTGGGAGTTATCAGCTTTAATATGTTGGTATTACGAAATTATTTCCAGAATTATTGAATGTTGAAACCATTAACATGGAAGTTGCAGTTTAGCTGCTTTTATGAAGCTGGTTGTTTCTACTTTATGAAAGAGAAGGTTTTATAAACAAAACATAAAATTTTGGTTTTGTAAATGTATCTCAAAGCAAAGTTCTAGAAGAATAATGTTGAGTAGGACATCTTTTAACAAAGAATTCAAGGTTGATTTTTGAAGGAAGGATGCAGTTGGAAAGAATGGGGTCTTTAAAATACAACACCTATGATAATTGTCAGTAAGATTTGTTGTAAGTAATTAAAGATTGAGAGATGACCTGATTAGAAAATTTTGTGGTTAGGAAAACAAGAGAATACTAAAATCAGTGCTTAAGAAATATGTATTTCTAATTTCCTTTCCACAAACAGGTGTAATTTCACTTGGGCAGAAAGTTTGATTTCTCCCCCCTCCTTACAGAAGATACTCTAAACTTTTTACCTCATCTGAATCAGTTTCAAATGTTTAAAAACAAACCCAGTACCACTTAGTCAAACTTGGAAAAGTGTATTAGATGAGTATTTTAAGTTGGAATTTGTGGAAGTGTGAAAGTATGTGTTCAAGAAGTTACCACTAAGCTGAAGCTGCTCACATTGCAAGCAGCAGTGGACACTGAGATTGCTGCTGCGCAAAAAAACCCTTAATGACTGAAAATTATTCCATGAAATTTAAAATTAAATGCAAAGGCTTATACTATAGTTAACTTGCTTTTACAGTATTTCCTTTTTAATGATGATGTAAGGTAATGAATGATGCAGAAGTTTTGTAGAGCATAAAGTAATGTCTAACCATGTTTACTTGCTTTGTAGCACCAGAAAACTGATATCAAACACACGTGGTAGTGTATTTTGAAGAGAAATTTTTAGGAAGCGTGTGTATTACTTAAGCAGATGTTTTCAACTCTTTCTCAGAGCACTGATGTATGTGTAGGCATATAAAAATTGGTTGATGGTATCATCTAGAGACTTCCAGAAATTCTGGACCCCTGGATCAGTGAAGGATGAAGATTGCTAATAACTCAGCAGGCAATGTTGTTTCACTGTGGGTTCTGTAATTCGAAAGCAGTGATGCTTTCTAAGTACAATTTTCTGTGCTCTTGCTGGTTGCTCATGGTCACCTGCTGTATTTGGAGACAACTGCTCCAGAATCTGGTGCCCATCCATATTTATATGCCTGCAGCTATTTTATTGTCCTCATAGATACTGTATGCACTGAGCTTTAGTTATGCCTTTTTTTTTCCACTTGTAACTTACTTGAAAAGCTCTAACTAATGTGAACATATTGTAAGTATGAGCACAGTTACATTTACTACTCAAATTTGCTTAAAATAGCCAGGGCTAACCAGAAACCTAGTCTTCTTATTGAAAAAGGTAAGTGTATCAAAGAGTAGGTTCAATGGTAATGAATAACTGGCAAAATGCAACAGATTACCTCTTCAGTCACTTTGCTGATATACGTTAATCTTGAACTTCATAAAGTTTGTAAAGCTCTGCATATTATTGAGAATAATATTGGGCTTTGTTTTCATACAAAAATGGACTACTGGACTAGCAATTTAGATAAATGGTATGCAGCCTTCTGAATATATAAAATGCTGCAATTTTAATAGAAGCATGCACTTTGGTTCATGAAGACATTATTAATTGCAATATTAAAATGGCATTAGTATTTTTATACCCTTTCTGTTACAAAGAAGAATTCTTAGCCAAGTTAATCTTGCTTTTCCTAGTGTTGCACTAAGTATAGGTTAGATGACTGTCTCCTTAATCATCTTTGGCTTTTTTCTATTTCTGGAGTGGGTGGGAATTTGACAAAATTAGGAGAAGCAGCATCTGAAGCCTCTGGCAAAAGATTGACTTAGTTTTCAGAGATAGTAAAGATTTTGTGATTGAATGCCAGCTAAGCAGTTAAACCTTTGATAAAAGCTCTGATGAAGCCAAGCACAAGCTGAATTAAACTTTACTTAGCAAAGCTTCTAAGTAGTCAACTAAATCCGGCTGACTACAGTTGGAGTTGAACATGTGTAGAGTAAAATGTGTGTATATATGAACTTAATGCTTTGAGCTGTTGGTAACAGTGCTGGTTTGCTAGTTCTGCTCCTTTTGCTATGGGCTTCCCCCCAGTGCTAAAAGTGCTGATGACTTGGGAATGAGAAGGGGTTTGGAAACAGTGGATTCCTGCACAGGAGGCAAGGATAGCCAAGTTTTGGTGCAATAGTCACAGGTACTTTTAAAAGCACTTTGGTACTTTTAGCTTTCAGCTGAGGCAGTCTGTAGGGAAACAGCAGCACATGCATCTGACTCAAAACTGGAGTGAAACTTTGCTCATTGCTCAAAATACTGATGGAATTGTAGTCTCTCAACAGAAATGGCACAAGTCAAAACTTTGTATCTCGGTGTTCTCCTCTGAAGTTTTAAAATTTTGTGTTCTGAAAAGGTCATGTAGTCAAAACTCCCTCAAAAACTTTAATTTTTAAGGAAGCCAATAAAACCTCCTTTTAATCTATTTTAAGTGCTTAGGATATATCTTCTCATTAAATGTGGAATGAGTTACTATCATGAGACAATATGCTTAGACTGAAATGTACGTGAGAAATAAAGGGAGATTGAGGTTTGGGGTCAGTCTACAGGTTGGTCTAGGGTATTGAATCAAGGTATGTGCCAGAAACTGAAATGGTAGAAGATAAGGTTAGAAAAATTTAAGTAGAGGTTTTTAAGACTTCTTTACTGAAGTTGGCCACTAATAATAATAACAATAACAAAAAAGCCCTGTATGTATCAAGAAATTGATATGTATCAAGATTTAATTTTAATGAAAATAATATTGCTAAGAACTCTAGGATTGTTGATTTCAGTGAAAAAAATAGTTGCAATGGTAGCTCTTTAAAGTTCTTTCTTATGCTGCTAGTAGATATCTTTCTTATGCTGCTAATTTGAGATTGCATCTATGTGTATGCAGTAACCCTGGAGTCTTTACTGGTGCAATTGTTGCAATAATGAGCTGCAAATGAAATTGTTCCTCAGTCAAAACAGGGGTCCTCTGATTAACAGTGATCTTGGCCTTATATGTCTTTAAAGATGACTGTTTTTATTAGTTTGGAATAGTTAACAATCAACAAATAGAAAACAAACTTCTCTGTTCCTTTCTGACATATTTTTCTCATGCTCTCACTTTGTTAGCTTGTTAACACAAGAGAACTCTCCTTTTATTAAAAAACAACTGTCTAACTGTGGTAATTCTGCCTGTTCCATGCTAGAACATGTTGCCCTTCAAGTTAAGCAGCACATTAATTTGAGGCTGCACAGATGATGACAATGAAATATCTGGTAAATTATTGTGTGATTAAATTGTATAAGACCTACTTATGCATGTTCACTGGTAATACTATATAATCAAATACATAATCTGTATAATCAAAATCACCTTCACTTAATAAATTCTGGGCACCAGCACCCCATAGCTTATGAAGGAGAAAAGAAAAAACGGAGCAATTAATTATATTTCATGTTTCATGCTGTCTGATAGCTGAATTGTTTCACGATAAAGGAGGAAAGGGTTCTGCAGACCACTTTGATGCAGCTAATCAATCTTTATTTTTTAAGTGATAGAAACAAAAGTTTGCTTAGGACTGCCCTTTCTTCCTTCACCTGGAAGTTAATGAGAGTCTGTGCTGTTGGCTTTCACCAGCTGCTACTGTGCCAGGAAGCCTTCAGTACTAGGACTTGGTTAACCAGGCTGTGTGTTAGTCTTTCTGTTCTGGAAGGCAAATCTACTCAGTGGAGTGGGATTCCTAGCCTTCTAACTGCAGTGGTTTGGATAATTTTTCAATTCTTTGGTTTCCCACAGTTGCTTTGACAGAGCAATTGAGGCATGGAGGCAGTTCCACTGTGATCTCAATGATCTCTCCCACTGGATAACAGAGGCTGAAGTGTTGCTGGCTGATGCCCGTGGGCCAGATGGCAGCCTGGAGCTGCAGACAGCTGGGCTGCATCAGCAGGTATGTGTGATTCGGGCAGGAAATGAGCAAGATGGAAAAAGCCTAGATTTTTGTCTAAAATTGTAGTTTTATAGATAGACATATGGATTTGCAGTGAGGCTGTGCAATTACACTTCAAAAAGCAGTAACTCTTAACATTTCTATTTTGGCTGCAGTTTAAAATTTATTTTTGGGGAAGAGCTCAACTCTTGCTTATAGTTTGGGGTTTCATAATTGCTCTTAGTATGGATGGGTTTGAGATAATTCGATAATTCAAATGTTGGCATAATTTGTCAGTTTATAAGTTTTGTTACAGCTTCAGAAATATGTTAGACAAAAAATCCAGTATATTATTTCACTTGCTTTGAACTCATAATTTAAAAAAATGGACCCCAATGAAGGTAATTTGTTACTTATCAAATTATTTATTTAAACAAAAGGCTTTTGAAGATACTACCTTGTATAAACAGTCTAGAAAAAGAGAAGATTCCAAATACAGGGGTCTTATGTTTGATTTTTTTTTTCTGATTTTGGTTCTGGAATTTAGTTCCCTGATGTCTTTTTAGTTATTTTACTTCCTTTTAAATAAGGAGAAGAAAACATAACTTTAAGGATCAAGGGTTTTTTTTTTTCTTTTGAGAATATTAGTTATCCAAGTGTCAGATGTGTGTTGTGAAAGAAAAGTAAGTTCTGTCTAAGACACAGCTTGTGTTTTATCCTTGTTGCTGCTTGAAGTTTTCTTCAAGAATTTCACTTCTCTTTTTTGAAACATCTTATTCCTAATCTAGTTGCAAAGATATTTTTGCTAACAGTGTAAGATTTTTGCAGTGGTTAGGGATGTTTGAAAATTTAATCCTGACATCTTCTGACTGTCTTTAGCTTCATGAATTTTCTACGGCATCTAGGATAATGGCAGCAATGCCATAGTTATCCTAGCTAAAATACTCTGAAGTTAAAGAAGTATCTGGGGTATAGATTATGAAAAGGACTGGTTAAAAGTCTGTTAGAACCACTAGGAAGTGCTGTATATTAAGAGAAAAGGAATCAAATATGAGTGTAGATTTTAGCATTGATGGCTTAAATTAATTTTTGTGATTCTTTGTAGTATTCGCAGCCTATTGTGTCACTATCTTTCTATGACACTTAGAAAATTGAATTAGATTCAATAACAGAACATTAATAACTTTATCAACAGCATCCATTTCTAAGTAAGAAGGTTTTAAATGTCTGTTTAGTAAAATAGTATGCACCCAGGATTCATCCTGTGTCTCATGAGCCAGATCAAAGTCTCTTTAGGTCAGTAATAAAATTCTGTGTGGCTTTTATGTTTCCGACAGGAACTTGAAGAGGGAGTCAGCAGCCATCAGACCAGTGTTTCAGCGTTGAACAGAACTGGGGAAGGGATCATACAGAAACTGTCTGCTACAGATGGGAGCTTCCTACAGGAGAAACTGGCAGGATTGAATAGACGCTGGAAAGCAATCACAACAGAGGTCATGGATAGACAACAGAGGTAATAAGTTAATCAAAAATTTGGATGTCTG
Source organism: Ifrita kowaldi (assembly GCA_013398055.1). Lineage (NCBI taxonomy): Eukaryota > Metazoa > Chordata > Aves > Passeriformes > Cinclosomatidae > Ifrita > Ifrita kowaldi. Next base: position 263,867 of record VZRS01009603.1, on the reverse strand, counting down.
ACCAGATGCAATAAGGAGAATTTCATTTAGTAGACTCTGAGAGTGCGTTCTATTGCACACTGTCATTAACCTGAATTTTCCTAATGTTCAGAGCTCTGTTTTGAACTGTCTTCTAGAAAAAATTTCTCATAAATCCACCTGCAATTGACTGCTTAGTAAGTCTTTGTTTAGCACAACTTACAAAATGACTACCAAAAAACTACTTTTCTTACAGTTTTCCTTTGTTTTTAAAATAATTTCTTTATAAAGCCAGACTTTTTAGCAAGAATTGCTCAGCTATTTTCTCTGGCTGAAGCTGACCTGTAAGTACATTGCGTTAATTTTTATTTTATCATTGACAGAGATACACTAATTGAAACAACTTGTACTGTTCTTGAATTTCTACAATACTGTAAAGTAAGATATTTATGTAATTACGTGTTTTTAACATCTCCTGATACATTTAGAAATGTAACAGGAACTTGCTTAATTATTTAGTTTGAGAAATTTCATTAAAATTTTACGTGATTTAGTGAAAGTATTATATATGTCCCTAAAACTTCCAGGGGAAAAATTCAATGGCCTTATAATGACTTACAATGATTAAGCCTGAAGGTGTTGTCATTACTATTATGTTTAATGTTTTCTGCAGTCTTTTAAAAGTCTGTTTTGTGACTTTGGAACTAAAATACGTCTGTTTTTAAGGTAGTAGTATTCATTTGCAAATATCTTGCATTTTAATGATGATGGTAGAATCTTTTAATGATAAAAATGAATCCTTTAAAATGCTCCCAGCACTGAAAAACACTTGACTGTGGCATCAGAAGTAATGTAGGACTGACGTGCTGAACTTTTTGTTTCACTTTTTAAGGCTAAAAGGAGAGAACCAGCAGCTGATAGAATACAGAAAGAAGCTTGATGAGCTGCGTTGTTGGTTGGAAAATGTAGAAAATGCCCTGGACACAAGATTTACATTCAACCATGAAGAAAACTTGCAAGAATTACAGGCAAGATTGATTAGTGTGTATATGTGTATACATCTGTATGTCTTGTGTAAAGCATCAGAACATGGCCTTTGGGGAGGGGAATTTTCACATTGCAAATAGCCAAAGAAATATTATGGTTGCGTGAGACAGTTTTGTGAGATTACTTACCCAGGCAAGATGCACCTTGGAATGAAGTTGGGTTGAGTTGGTAACTGGTATGTAGGCAGAAGAGGGTGTCTGTATGAGAGAGTGAGAAATAGATATACTACTGATAAAATTTAGTAAGTAGAATTTCACAGGAGATGATGTTTATGTGTCAGCTTCATAATTGCTAAAACCTATAGAAGAAAGCCGATAACCTTAAAATGGTAAGTAACACCATTGTCCCATTTACTGGGCAGTTGTAATACTTTCCTGTGTGTGAGATTTCATTTAATCTGCTTTTTGAACTGTAAGGGTTTTGGCCATTTCAAGTAAGTTGTACGCATCTGTAGGTATTTGTCCTGTTTATTTTGTGTCTGGCTTTGACAACAAAACATCTTTGGTTTGTATGATGTATGAAAGAGAATGTTTCTGAAATCCTAAAAGAACGAGAGGAATTGTCAGTCCAACTAACCTGCTGACTCATTTTTTAAAAATCAGTAATTTTAAAAAAGCCAACAAAAAACCCAACAAAATCTCAACCAACCTCTTTTAGACCAAATCTAGGTGGGAAGTCTTGAACAAGTGTTTATAAATGATGTAAAGTAGTTGCAGTTGTGTTTGCCTAAACAAATTGACTGACGTTAGTTGAGTATTTGCTGCCTGACTGTCATCAAAGTGTAATTTTTTTTGTCATCTGTCTTAATATAAATGCCAGAAGTGAAACGTGATAAATGTTTCAATAATTTCTAGATCAAGCATGGAAACCAAAATAGAAGCTTTTCTGTTTATGTTCAGGGAAATGCCTAATATTGGAGTTAAAAGAAAGCTTTCCTCCTCCTTTGCTTAAGCATGTATGCATTGTATTTCAGTCTAAAGCTCTTCTGTCCATTTTAGGTCTTAAGTGAAGAGATGGAAGTACTGTGTGACAAACTGGAATGGCTGAACAGAAATGAACCTGAAGTGCTGTTGGATAAAAACGTTGGTGTTCAGGAAAAAGACAAACTTTCCGATTGCCTGCAGTCCCTCAACGTGAGGTGGAATAAGGTGTGCATTGCTTCAGCATTGGGTACCTGAGGTTGAAAATAGAGTGATATACTTGGAATGGTTGTTTTCCTTTTCATGTATCTGTGATGTGTGGCATGTACATCAAATGACTTGGAAGACATGCAGGAATCATCAGGAAATGTACCTCAAACAATTTTCACATGAAAATACTGATGGACATTCTTCTGTCAGATTCAGTTCATTTGGTTACCTTAGGTTTTTCTGTTTGTTTTTTTTTTTCCTTTTGTATGGGCTTATTTTTTTGAAAGATGGATCAAAAGTATCAGGTAGATCAAAAATATTTTGCTTATTTGAGTCAAACAGTAATGTATGAACTTGAAATTGAGAGCTAGAATAAATCTTTGCTATGTAGGAAAGTTGCATGCTTGTAGCAGTTAAGAGGAAGAGAAATGAAGCTGTAGTAAAGCTTATTGAGAAAATCTTATCGAGTGTGTCTGGGTTTCTTCCTAAGTATAACTACTGTAAATTAGAAACTCCTGTGTTCAGTCTCATTGGAAAGGCTGGTTGGAGTGAAAGAAGATTTTTTTTCAAGCAAAGCCTGGAGATCCAAATGAAAAAGAATTAAATTATTTGAGATTATTTTATGGATGACAGAGGTAAGAATGTATTGGGGAAAGGGGCTTTTGATAGTTCAGGGAAAGAAAAAAGATGTGTTTTCACCAGTTCAGCCATGAAAATGGGGATTCCCCCACTGCTTTGTATACTACATTTCCCTCACTGCCTTTTAAAAACTTTTAAAAAGCAAATAGGCAAATTTGTTTTCACTACAATGGAGTTGTAACATTTTTTCCTTTTTCAATTAGTTCCCTATTTCTCTACTTTTGTGTGAATGACAACAAATTATGCTTTGCATCATCTTTTCTTCAAAGTATATTCAAATAATGAGTTAAGCTTTGGTGCTTAGACAGTAAAAAACATGTAAATGACCATTCTACAACAATTTATTTATTTCTTTTCAATATTTAGGTATGACACTGGGATGTTTTGAAAAAACACTTTAGTACCTCTTGAACTTTTTATTGTTTTTTAAAGGATACTTTAAAAAAATAATTGAAATGTATCTGAGGCATGGTGTAGAATATTTTGTCTTCCAATAAGAGATTACTTTCCTGCCATTAATATAGGTTGTGTTTCTGCTTTTACTTCTCTCTGCTGGGCTACAGGTGTCCAGAGAAGTGCCTGACAAAGTGAGAGAATTGGAGGCATTTGTTGGGCAGTCCCGTCTTGTTACAAAGACAAAGCCTTCTGGTGAGTGATCCTACAGCGTTCTGTTCTCCTTAATTGTCTTGAGTGTAATCCTGTTTGCAGTCAAAAGTAATTAAAAAAGGAAAAAACTGTATGAACTTAGACAAATATAAATAAGAAATGTTGAAGCGCCGTGCTGTACTTGAGGCTGCCTTCATATTACTATGGGAGAGATGGAATGTTTGGGTAGGGAAGAAGTCACTCTACTGTTCAGGACTGGAGGAGTCCTTTGGAGTTCCTCTAAGAGTTTTGAAAGGTAGAAATGTTTTAGTAAGGCTTAGGCTTCCTCATCAGGTCTAGGTACAGAGAAAAAACCAAAAAAGCTGCATTTGTGACAGCCTGGTTTCCTGTGGATTTGGGGTCATACCTTTGACTAATTAAGATCCACTAGAAGCTTTCCATACAGCTAATTATTTAAGTATCTCTTGCATGCAGATTTTTTGCAGTCCTATAAATAAAGGCCATTCTGCTTTTTTTGGCTCAGTTAGGGACACAGATGGATCTCCCTTATCTGCTAGATACTTACCTTCCTGAATCTCTTAGGGAAAGCTGTCCAAATATATTGTTCTTGTATGAGACACTGACACTGGTCATATTTTCAAGTTGTTGGAGGCAGTTCAGCAGATACAGATCGTAAACAAAATGCCCAGGTCTCCCTTCTGGAAATTTAGGTAAAGATGACAGCACTTGCCTGAAAGAATTTGCGACTCAAACCTCAGTGAATTCACTCTAATTTTTGTTTTTAAATTCAGCATCAGTAAACAAAATTTGAGGCAAACCAACTTCTGTTTAATCCTGTTAAAACCTTGAATACAGCTTGTTCTCCTTTCATACAAGGTGTTTGTTAAACAAAGCTCCTGTGTTTCATTGTTTGAGGGAAGTGTGAAATATTCATGCTCCAGCCTGATGTAACTTAATGTTTCTTGGAACAAGAACTCAATTTCTGGAGTGAATCTTACTTTTCATTTAACTCATTCCTCACTTCTTTGTTGTGTCAGGTTAAAAAGATAGAAAGGATGTGCCTGAACTAGTAGGCTCAGATAGCTGTGGAATGCCAAGTCCATGAAGCATCTATTGCAGAAGCTTGATTTGTGCTTATTCTGAGCCAAGAGCGGAGAAGCCCTTTTTGCTACATAATAGAAAACTGAAGAAAACAATTCTAGATGTTTATCTTAAACAAAAATATTGGGTTTTATGCTTAATAAGGGTCAGTTCCCTTTTGTGTCAAAGAGTGTTTAGCTTCATTCTATTAGATTTAATGGATTTGGTCTTTGCAAGTTTTCATCTTGTTTTTTTTAATTTAGGCTGAATCATTAGGGTGAGTCTTTTTGGCATGCAGTAAAGAAAAATAGCTGCCTTAAAGGTGCAAAAGAAATTTCATTACTTAGCCTCTGGTGGTTAAAATACAGTTTTTGCTGTGCTTTCTCTGTAGATGCTGTTGCATATTTATTGGAATTACAAAAAGCCCCTGTTATTCCAAGAACTGCTCATATGGCCATGATTACTTTTTCTTTAACAGAACCCCCACACTCTGTTTCAGATATCCAAAAGGTGGTGCTAGCATCTTCTTCATTGGAAATTCCTGTTCAGACTCAGCAGGCTTTGGAACTTTCTGCACCTCCTGATCTGGACAAAACTAGAACTGAGCTGGCTGACTGGTTGGTACTGATTGACCAGATGCTCAAGTCGAACATAGTCACCGTGGGAAATACTGAAGAGATCAATCGGACTATTGCACGAATGAAAGTATGTGGTTTTGTTACGGCTAGCAGAAAATTGTCTCACATTTTAGTAGTTTTTACATTCAGTAAAGAAATGAAAAGCAATTAAGGTGTTTAAGGGGGAAAAAACCTTGACTCCAACTAAATGCATAACATGAAAGTTACACTTTAAATGCTGTTATTACACTTCTCTCTCCTTCAGAGCCATTTTCTGTTAATTCTTGTATCCCTGTGTGTGAGCTAAGCACTGTTATGTTTCTGTTTAAAACAAAGCAAATGGAGAATATCTCCTGACACCTTTTGGGGTTTATATAGTTAACTTACCCTGAAGACTTTGGAGAAGCTTCATGTTTGCTTAGTGGGTGACCTTTGATTCACTCTTTACTGGTTTCTAATGAGTTTTGTTTGCTGTAGTTACACTAAACTGATTTCCAGAGACATGCTAAGAGGATTAAAAGTTGTAACATAAATGCTTATGATGTAAATGTTTATTTCTGTTGACAGTTCATGCTATGTTGAACTGTGATTAAGGGCAGTATTAGTGAGATGTATGCAGCTGTTAAGGTTCATTTTATCTGACTTAATATCAATTAACTAAGTGTAGAGTAAGAACTGTGCTAAGAACTGTACTAAACAAGTGCTAAACTGTTTCTGTGAGTATCTCACATAGTCTGGAATTTGAAAGAATAATGTGATGTACAGCAGCTTTGGAAATGCTTTGCTTTAACTCTATAATACTTGTAATATGTGCTTCTGGTACATTGCCATAGTAAGAGAACAACAGTTTATAGAACAACATTATATGGTCTAATTGTTCCTTACAGTTGTTTTCCTTCTTCACTTTCCCCCTGTACCTACTGCTGCTTCTGATATATATAAATGATGACAGCTTGGTTAGGAGAAAAATAAGTTATGGAAGAGTGAAAAATAGATATTGGAAAACATTGTGCAACAACTGTGGTAACTGTGGCTTGTACAGGTTAAGTTTCACCTCTGGATTTTCAGTAACTGTAATTCACAATATTTTAACTTTTTAAAGCAGTGCTATAATAATGTGGCAATTCAAGGGTTACAGTAATGATGGGACCAGCAGTATACTTGTGGAGACACTTGTGGTTTTTTACCTACAAATAATACAGATGAATTTAACTAATTTCTACTTTTTTGGACTTAAAAATCATATCCTAATTCTCAACAGATAACCAATGCAGATATGGACCATCGGCGCCCACAGCTTGATTCTGTTTTTACATTGGCTCAGAATTTGAAAAATAAAACTTCCAGTTCAGACATTAGGACAGAGATCACAGAAAAAAGTAAGTTTCTCCATCCTGTGTTTGTGAATACATTGTTTCCATGGCAGTAAAAAATCTTCGTATCTTTCTCTTAAATTCTCAAGTGAGCCTAGCTGAAGTTGCCTTCCTTGAAAAAGAAAAGAAAACTTGGCAGTTAAGTGGCTTTCATTTAAAAAGTCTAATGAAAATTCCTGGAACAAGAATTGCTGCTTGTTTTTTTTGACTGGCCATTTTTTCAAGTACGAAGGTCAGCAGTTTTGCTGGGATTTTGAAATATTTTGTGAAGAATTTGAGTTGCTCCACAGACACAGGGATGAGGATTTTATTTATTGAGAAAAGGAGCTAATCAGGTATCTGTTTTTGTTGAACTTTGAGGCACTGGACAGTTAAAAACATGAATGTATTGACTTTAGGATAATGACTTTGCATGTGTACTTTGAAAATTGTTGACTGACAGTAGAGATTTTAAGTCACTGACATGTACTTGAAAATTTAATTTCCAATTCAAAGGCCCCCATTCCCTCTGAAAATTTATTTTACTGGTACGTAAGAAATGTACAGTTGTCACAATTTGAAACTAATGGACAATCTGTTTTTGGAAATCTTAAGCTTTACTGGTTGCTAAGATTAGAAAATTCATGCAGCAGGTAAAACCATAGTTAGCAGTAAAAATGGAAAGATGTATTTTCTTATGTTCTCCTCTGTAATGTAGTTTTCCTTTACTACACCTACATGAATTTCTTTGGTGTCCATGAGACTCAATGTAGATGATAGGCTCAGATAGAAAGCCCACAGATGGGTGTTTTTTCTGAGGGTCTGATGAGATGGCATCTGCTGTCTGAGGTCCACAGGCTATGGATTGCTGGGGGAGTAAGATTCAAAGAAGCAACTTAGTTTTGCAGTTACTCAGAACTAGGGGTCAGGTGGAAACTCTGGGGAGGATAATAACCATGTACTCCATGGGAGTCAGTCAATGAGGGGCCATTGGGTCAGTCACAAAACATTATTGATTCTTCAGAAAAGCTGAACAAGAATCAAAGGACTCTATGTTGAAAGTTTGAGTTCCTCTATAGTCATGCCTGTTCTGGTTGGGAAAAGAGAAGTTGTATATGGTGCCATGGATTAAGCTTCCAGTAGATACTTTAGATGTGTGTGAAGATATTCTGCCTGTCATGAAGCATGAAAAAAAATGAAGGTTTTGTTACTACTGACATTTGTTAAGGAAAGTTTGCTCTTTGAAGAAAAGTGAAGCTCAGGGCTGCTTTATGCACCTCGTTGTTTAAACGCGGAGTATATATAGACACCAAATATTTATCAGAATATACCAATGTCCTACAACCTTCCATGAGTCTGCTGTGTGTCATTAGATGAAGCATAGCTACTCAAATGGATAGGAGCAGAGAAACGCTTCCTTCTCTGGACCTTCCCTCCCAATTGCTTCATAGACACATTCACAGGAGTTTAAAAAACACTCTCATCAGGAATCCTTTCTAATCCTTTTGCCTGTGATAGCAGACTGGTGCCCATGACAACTCTTCCTAGGAACTTACCTCTTGAACCCACTGAATCCTGAGGCTACCAGGAATGTACCTATTTTTCTGTTCTGTTTTGCAGGAGATAAAAAAAACGGTAAATATGTCAGCAGTGTAGAGAGTAAGGTTAACCTGTCCATTAATAAGAAAAAGTATAAAAAAAAGTATTTGTTCCATAATAGTAATGCTACTAGTAAATGTCAAATATCTATGCTTGAAAATTGATCCATAAGCTACCTGTGGGTTGAAATGGATGAATCTATATTGCACAAATTATTAGGTTTGTCCAGCATGGTGGAGTGATATTTACTCTGACAGGTGGGCCTTGCTGCCACAGTCCTTGAGAGCTTTGTGGAACTAAACAGAATATTGTGGAATGTATTAAAGTTAAGAGATTTTTCTCAAGCAGATGTAGCACAATGGCTTTGTATAATTGCAAAAGGTTAAAAAAAAAAGTAAAGTTCACTTAAATGGTTTCAGTTTAGGCACAACCTTTGACATTTTTGCATCATAGAAAATTGAAGTGACTTGAGTGTCAAGCGTGTTAATTTTCGAATAAAATTGCATACTTAGTGTTACAATAAGTACACTGGATGTCTTATATACTGCCTACCTCTTACTGCTCAGAGTAGAGAGATGCGCAAGAAATCCAGCTTAGTTTTTTTTTGTTTTGATTTTTTGCATTTACTTTTTTACCACACTCTTTTTTATCGTATTCTTTAGTGATATAATTTGTTCCCTATAACTGTCACGACAGGTAGTAGACAAACCTGTTTCCACCTCTATAGTCCTTCAAGTAATATACTTGCTTTAATGGTCTGTAAGTATCCAGGAAAATGTATGATGCAATGCATTGCTCTGCAAAGACAGATTCACTGCTTTTTGTAATGCACAATTTTTGTTCTAGGTTCTTATGTTGTCTTTTTCACTCCTTGTTTATTAAAGGTTAAGTGTGTTTATCCATCACCTAATTTAACTATTTATTGAGAGAGGAATGGAGTACTTGAAGGAAGTGGAGTGTACTCAATAACTTCTCTGTTCTGCCATGTAATCTACTTAAGTCTGTAGAAACCTGTGGTGGAATTAAATTGTCAAAGTAGGTTGTTACTGGAGTGTTTCTACCTTGGCCAAAATTATTGTACAGGTGCCATGAGACTGCCTTTAACACACAATGGTCTGGAATGCTTAGTTTTCTTTGTACAAGCTATCTAAACGGTATTTGTTTACTTATTTATTTGTACTGATTTAAGTTACAGATGCACAAAGGTGACTTGCTGGTCCTGTCATCTTAAAATTGTGCTCCTTGGAGCTCTGCTGCTGGTGTGTCTCTGCAGTGGATTTTCCCACATGTGTGTACTTAAAAAGTAAATTATGCTTTTGAAATATTCTAGAAATAATAGTTGTTACTTATATGCTGACCTGCTTAAACAAGAGGAAGGCAAACACCTGAATTTTTCATTTGCTTCTGTGAATGTCAACTACATGGGGAACTAAAATACTGAATATGGAGACTATTGTGTTTGAGAATGAGTTATATTATTGGCTTTTGTCCTGAATATTAAGAGGTAGTTATGGCTACTTGTTCATTTGCCTCATATTTTCCATGTTTTGTTGTCCTCCCCAGTGGAGAAGCTGAAGAACCAGTGGGACAACACCCAGCACAGCGTGGAGGTGCGGCAGCAGCAGCTGAAGTACATGCTGGCAGACAGCCTGCAGTGGCATGAGCAGAGGCAGGAGATGGAGCACCTCATGGAGCAGTGCGAGATCCGTCTGCGAATGCTCCTGCAGGCCCCAAAAGAGATGCTTGCCAAACAGATTGCAGAGAGCAAAGTAAGACCACTTATACCTATTTTTTTTTCCATACCTGATTCCTGTGTAATGCTACTGGATTCAATTGATGAGTGAATATGCAATTTAATTGTTGTACTATTTTCTGTCTCTTTTTGGGCACGGTATTTTCTTAATTGTCTGTCGTTTTCAATGTATCAGGCTTCCCAAGAATCACATTCTGGGAGGTAAACAGGTGGCATGCATGCATGTGTGTCTTTGAAAACTTGCCTGAAATGAGTATAATATAGCATCAAAGAAATGATATTATGCAAAGAGCTTGAACCCCAGACCAATTAAAGTTTAATGATACTGCCACAGAATTGACTTAATAGAAATACTTAACAGTAGCTTAGGAATGGACTAAGGTGTTTAAAATTGTCCTGAATTTCACTTCTGATGGGTACCAGGCATATCCAATGCTCTTTTTTTTTTTCTTGGATTCCATGCAATTTTTGATGCTTTTTATATCATGTCAAGAGTGCTGTGATAAATCTGTAAGTCTGGTGTCCTTTGTCCTGGTGGCTGTCACAAAAACGGCAGGCTGTAGGTGGCACAGTATGAGAACTAAAGGCACAAAGCAGTGAAGAGAGGCTCTTATCAGTGCAGTATTTAGAACAGGGATATAACAGAGTTTGAAAAAGTATGTGCATATATATATACACACATATATATTCATGAAGGGGCAATGTAGGGGTGCAGCTGGGTATGGAAAGAGGCAGGGAGTATGATTGTGAGCGTTGCTTACCAATCCATAGCTATTTAAGTACACAGTAAAGTTGTGTGTTTTCACAACTATCTGACTAGTGTCTATCTCTACATGAGCAGGGAAATAGAAATGGACTATTAGGTCTACTTTGTTTTCTTAAGTGAAAGCAGGCCCATGCCCAAACAGAAAGTTACAGAGGCCATAACATGCAACTGGATATATATATGGAAATATTATTTTTCATTTAGAAATAATATTGAGTTTACGTTCTCTAAAGTCAAGGTATGTTTTAAATATCCTGCCACAATAAACAAACACTTCTAATATATTTTCTTAATTTTAAACAAAAAAACCCCCAAAACCAAAAAACCCCAAAGAATGAAATCAAACTCTCATACTGCTCATTTCATTTATGCTACTTTTAGATGCTGCTTATACTACTATTTTAATAATTCAAACTTACTCATGCTACTCAAAATAAAGAAGTATTTTTGTTTCTGTTGCCAGTAGAATATAAAAGAGGATTTCTCTAACCTTTGGTGGTTCTGGCAAATACAACTTTTTTGCACTTACTTCTGTTTTGATTAGTTCGTTATCAGGACACTTAATATCTGTAGATTTTCTCTTTGAGGTTTTACTTCTAGATGAAAAACACACACATTTTGCTTTTTAGAAAAGAGGAAAAAATGAGTGGTTTATAATATGCAATAAAATGCATAATATGCGAAATAGTCTGATTTTAATCTGTCTCATTTGGAATTGCTTTTTAGCTGTTAGTACAGGATTTGCATAGAGGTGACATCACAGTAGCAGCATTCAATGATCTTTCTAATAAACTACTTCGAGAGCATCATGACGATGACTCAAGGAAGGTGAAGGAAACCACTGACCAAATGAACACTTGCTGGATTAATCTGAACCAAAGGTAATTACGAGGTTTCACTCTATCTGTAGCAGCTGGTGTGTTAAACTTCCATTCTGTGTGTATGGTAGTCTCTTCTCTGTGTGCTTTACTGCAGCATTTAGGGCTGCTGTGGATATTTAATTAATTGCAGTCAAGCTCTTTTGATGATTGAAATTCCCACAGCTCACAGTGGAAAGCTTCTGTATGACTTCCCATTTATGTGGTATATTTTTAAGCAGAAAAAGAAGGGACTTGTCATGTTTGGTTTCAGGTTTTCTTGTGGCTATTACTCTCTAAGTGTCTTTGAAAGTTCCTCTCTTGTTCTTCATTGCTGGTATGATTCATGTGTTTGTAGTTTGTTATTGTACTTTCTTTTCATAAGGCTGTAAGTGTTCAGCTTCATCTTACCATGCATGAATTCATTATGGCCTTCCATCTAATGGAAACTTCCCCTGAACGGGGCTGTGCTTTGGGTTCTTGAGTGCAATCCTTCTGGTACTCCCATCTGGAAAATACTTGAGCTGTAGAAACTGAGACTTAATTGAAACTTCTTTCTATTCATCCTCTATTTAAGATGTATCTGCAGATATGTCTCAATGAAAAGATGGTATTTTCCTATGCATAATTTTTTTCCTGCAGGGTAATCTAATTTCTGCAGAAATGCTTTTTAATATTTGGTATTGATAGACAATTAACATTTAGAACAGTGTCTGACTCTGAAATCTAAAATCCTACATACATTGTGGTTAGAAGGAGAGAAGACAAAATTGATCCTCTGTATGTGGGAGTGGGGAAGATGACAGCTAAATTCTATATGTATATATGTGCATGTGAAAGAAGCAGCTGCTTTTGGAATGGGATGTCAGTTACAGGAATGAAAAGCCTATTTAGTAAAGCTTATGGAGCTGATGTTATCTCTTGAAGAGTGAGAGGAGGAGAGCATTATAGAAACTGTGGAATTATAGAATGGTTTGAATTGCAAAGGGCCTTAAAGATCATCCAGTTCCAAGCCCCCTGTCATGAGCAGACCACAGTTTGCTCAAAGGCTGCTCAAAGCCCCATTCAGTCTGACCTTGGACACTTCCAGGGATGGGGTATTCACAACTTCTCCTATTCCAGTACTCACCATCCTCACAGTGAAGAATTTTTTCCTGATATCTAATTGAAATATGCCCTCTTTCAGTTTGGAGCCATGACTCTTCTTATCCTTACATGCCCTTGCAAAAAGTCCCTCTCCATCTTTCACATAGGCCCCCTTCAGGCTCTGCAAGGCTCCTTAAGGTCCCCTGGGAGCCTTTGCTTCTCCAGGCTGAACAACTCCAATTCTTTCAGCCTTTCCTGATAGGAGGTGCTCCAGCCCTCAGCATATCTTAGTGGTTCTCCTCTGGACCTGCTTCAACAGGTCCACGTCCTTCTTATGTTGGGGCCTCAGTGCTGGCTGCAGCACTGCAGGTGGGGTCTCACCAGAGCAGAGCAGAGGGGCAGAATCCCCTCCCTCACCCTGCTGGCCACGCTGCTTTGGATGCAGCCCAGGACACAACTGGCTTTCTGGGCTGCAAGCTCACATTACTGGGTCATGTCCAGCCTCCCACCCACCAGCACCCCCAAGTCCTTCTCAGCAGGACTATTCTCAGTAAGCAGGTAATGAAGGAAGCAGAGTAGAACATCGTCTTATCCTTCCTTGGAGGAAAATGGTTCTTCTGTCATTTTGTGCTTTGGATGTAGCAGATTGTTTCCTAGTTAATTAGAGGATGAAGGGAAACAGCTCCTTGTTGGATTAGCATTGACAATAGACTAAAACTCTGTAGCAGTCTCATTCACATTCAGACTTTGCAGTGTTTATGGCTAGAACTGGCATAAGACTGCCCACTACTCAGAGAAGGTGACCAGAAAGAAGAGTTCCTGCCTGGAAGCCTCTAATTATTTTTGAATCTGCTTAAAGTCTAAAATAATAAGCTACTGCATTTTGTTGTGTATAACTGAAGCACCTCAATTATCACTGGGGCTACTCTTTGAAGTCTGCAGCCTAAGGAAGGTGAATATCTGCTTTGTTTATTAACTAGTGGCAGAATGTAAAGGACAGCTCTGAGAGCCAGTTGGTAGCCAGTGTGGAGCTGCTCAGTGTAACCCCATCTGAGCCGCACGGTAGAATTAAAAGCAGAGAATGTGCAAAGAAAGCACCTTTTCAGCAGGATGAAGGTTTTTATATTTGCTTTAAATGCAAGAAATAGAAATACCAGTGACAAGGCTTACTTTTTGTGGCAGATCTTGGGACAAGTGGGACTTATACATAGAGTGGACATGTAGCCCTATGGCTTCTGTAAGGACAAATCTGTATTTATCGCACAATGCTTTAAAATACCAGTTTGTTCCCCTACTTGGAGGTTATGGAAAGGGTCCTCAGTAACATCACCTGGAAGGATTGTGGTCCTGAACAGCACAAGAACACAACCAGGAAGATTGTAGCCATGGCATGTAAAGTGAAGGAGCTTATTTTAAAACTGTTGGCATTAAGAGATTGAAGCTCCCCAGCTTGACATTGTGTAAATTGGATACTTTGCCCAGTGGCTATTTGTGTTCTATTTTTATACTTTAGGGTGAAACTTTAGTCATTCTGTGTGTTTGTGCTGCCTTGGTAATGGATTATAGTTGTTTTCTGTACTGTCTCAGATGTTAGTTTCTGAATTTCTTTTAGTCACATACTTATATGCATTGCAGATGCTTAGTTTAAATCTGAAAAAATAATTGGGTAGAACAGAAACCTGAAACAGAGCCATGAAAACTTAAATAATAGAATAACTTTTTTTTCTTGGGTGTGTCTTTGCCAATCTGTGTAGACTTTCTCCACTCTCACTGTATTAAGTTAGCTGCATTTGAAAATAATTCTTTGGCTTCTCCTCACATTTAGTTCTCGCATCCTGGAAGATGTACAGATCCTATGTCTGTTGAGGCTGCTCTAATTGTGTCAGAATTATTTGAAAGTCTGAGTTACATTTTTATAGCATGGCGTAGTTGTTAATCTGCAGTACAGAATTCTCAATTTTCTATTTTATGTTTGAGGCCTTTACTAGAAGGGGATGAAAGTATTTCCATCTGCTCTGTAAAAGTGTTGCTTGCTACTGCTATGGATGTCCTCTTTAAAAACATCCATGTAGTCTTAGAACATTAGTTCTAAATTTGTACGTATTTAGTGAAAGGATTGTTTTTCAGCTTTAATTCAAATGCATGGCAGCAGTGGGACGGTAATAGGATTTAATTCTTTCCTTAAAGTTCAACCAATCAGCAGGCTTGAGAAATTAAAACTAGGATGAATACAATGATCTTCAATGAAGGTTGTTAACTACAAAGTTTGGGTTGTCTCGATTCTCATCTAGTACATCAGTACTTAGATTTAGAGATCTGGGTCACTTAGTGTTTCATCCTTTGGAGCTGTTCTTTTTCTTTGAAGGTCACCTTTATTACCAGTCTGTTCTTCCTGTTGTCACTCCTGTTCTTCCACCTTTGGCCTTAACCCCCTGCTAGGAAAGAAAATTTCCTGCAGAGGGAGAGGGTTTTGAAGTTAGAGCTCACACCTGCTTTTACTTTACATTCTTCTTACAGTTCCTTGGTGTGCTCTAATTTTTAAGCTGGTGCTTATTATCTTTTCTGGACCATATCTATCAAACTATTTGTTATGCTTAGTATGCTACTTATTATTTTTTCTCAAGACTGGGTGAAGCATACCAGCTGCAAGTGAGAAGCAAGAATGAAGGCTTCTTGCTCTCCTAGTCATTTGCTAGTAGCCAAAACTTGGGCAAGAACAAAGTCAGGAATGATTCTTAGACTCTTATTTTGGATAAAGCAATTATTAACAAGTGACATAAGACCTAAGCTCCCAAAGTAGGGGTTGCAACATTATCTTTGTGCAAATTGTCTCTAAAAAATTAGTTATGCTAAAACTTAGGAATGTGAGCCTGGCAGAATTGGGATTGCATGAGGTTTCCTCACAGTCCTTGAAAGAAAATGGCTTTTACTTGTATCTGTCTCATCTGATGTGCTAGTAAACCGGGCTACTTGCTTTGAAATGTCAGTCTGAATGGTACTGAACACCCACTGCTTCTTTTCTAAAAGGAATATTTTAGCTAGTTCTGAAATTCGCAATTAGAAACACAGTGATTCCTTCATACTGCTGAGCAGTACTTTTGCCACAGCATGACGAGGAGGAAAGAAAGCTGAAGCAGATGGGAGGATGCAGAAGACACAAGTTTGGGCCTGTCTGGAGAAATGTGGAAATACCAAATACTGAGTGTTTTGGCCTTGTCTGTTTTGAAATTAAATATCACTTTACCCCTAAAACCTTACAATACAGTTAGTGCTTGGTATGAAAATAAAATTGAACTTTCTACTTACTCAGCAGAAGCATTCTAGCTGTTAGCTCTGTTAGAGGTTTCTCTACAGTGTGCTGGTGTGGGACAGCTTGTTTCTTTTGTCCTGATTTTGGGAGAAGGAAAGCTGCATAATAACAGCCTCAAATAGATGAAATTTAGTTTGTCATGCTTTATTAATGTTGCTAATCAGAGCTTTTAAATTTGCTGACTATAATAGTTTCTCATCTGAGTTTCATTTCAATCACAAGGGCACAATACTGTTATGCAAAAGTATAAGGTGATTTTTTTCCTAGGAAATGGTTTGAAGTTGCTGATAACTTAAAATGTTTGGGTTATATTGTTATTACATGAAAAAATCCCCTTACGGACACAAACTTTAGTATTTTCATCAGTCAGAAGTCTTTTGGATAATTGAAAATTTGGACTGTATTCTGCCAGTCTTTTTTTAGATTTAAGTTTGTTGAGCATGGCTTGACTGTTATGATGGCAGTGTATTATTCTGTTTGAGTGATAGTGTCAAAAGTCTTGTCTTCTAGCAGAGAGAACCAGGTATTTGACTCTTAGTCCCTTAGCACTTTAACTCTTAAGAATTTATGGCAGTGTTTCTGCTCACTGTAAAAGAGGAACCAAAAATACCCCAAGCACTCAGTGCTTCTACTCTGTGCGGGTTACATTGATAGGGAAAAGCCCATTTTTCACACATGGAAATAACACTTCTACCATTTGAGGTAGCATAAGTTGACGATGGTAATACTCTAAAAGGAAAATCTAGGCTTTTAATTAATAACTTAGTTTCTTCTGCATGCCTTTTTAAACAGGTCAATGAAATGTATAACCAGTTCAGGGCATCTGAGGGTAGCTATAGATACACTAACCAGAGAAACAGTGATATAAATAATGATAAAACAAGCTGTACAGATGTGTAGTTTCTTAGTAGAGATACCTTTCAGATTTCCTTTTAGTAGTTTCATTATGATGTATATAATGCTGTATGTTGTGGGGGAATATTCTGACACTTGTCTTGTTTTCAGAGCTGTGGATAGGCAGAATTTCTTGGAGACAGAGATGAAGACAGTACAGGCCTCACACAAGGATCTGGAGAGTTTCCTCAAGTGGCTTCAAGAGGCAGAGACAACAGTTAATGTTCTGGCAGATGCATCCGAGCGTGAGAACACTGCTCAGGACAGTGTCTGCGTAAGGGAGCTCAGAAAGCAAATGCAGGTGAGAAACTAAATAATACTGCTGTTATTCAGGTTTGCTTTCAATGGCAAATGTTAGAAAGAAAAGCTATCTGCTTGCTTGGGGAAAGCTGCAGCCTATTGAAAGGTGTTTCCTAAAACAGTGTTTTAGACGTCAGGTGTATGAAGGAAGCAGATTTGTCTTCCTAAAATTTGAAGTACATACTTTTGTGTATGTTTGTGGCACTGAGGGCTCTTAAATGTCCTTGGAGGGTGACTGCATTCAGGAAGTGTATGCTTGATTAAACCAAGTCATGTTGTGTGATTGTCCAACCGAACAATTTAATCTACTTCCCTCCAAGTAAAGCCCTCCTGGGCTGCATTGTCTCCTATTTCTGCTTGCCACCTTCCTCCTGCTTTCCCAGCAATCCAAGAAGTTGTTGTGCTTGGATTACCTCTTCTCCTTCTCCTACTGCCCAGCAGCTCCCCAGATGACCTTCCTTCTTGTACAGGCCGCAGACTGGAAACCTGAGAAATGACTGAGGAGTTCAACTGACACCACTTACTAAATCCTGCACTTTGGGTTTGGATTAATGTCATCTGTGATCTAAGTGGGTTTGAGCAGCTTATAATGAAAAAAAGATGCTGCTTTTAGTAGTGCATGTAATAGTAATCTGAACATATCTGAGCTGAATTGAAATGAAGCAAGACTGTTAGAAGGATCCGATAGCAAGCCATTCTTGTTAGTTGTAGTGAAGAGCACAATATTTTGTGGAAGCTTGTCTCTGTTGAAGATGACATGTTACTCACCAATGTCCAAATGATTCTAGTCAGTCAGGTAACTTATCTGTAGAGATGTGGCTTTTTGTGAAATGCTGAGACTAGTCTGTAGTGGTGAGACCTAGAACTTAATATTATGCTTTCTGTTGGCAGAGCTCCCAACTACTGTAATGTAGTGGAGGTGGAAGAGCTAAAACAGGGCACAGGCAGCTAACAACAGAAGGCAGTGCTATGTGTAAATAGACTTATTTCTGCATTACCTTGCACTCTGTGTAGTCAATCACACCGAGATACAACTGTTATTTCACAATTTGTTTGTTGGCTCTTTGTGGCTGTGAAGCACCATGAGTGTGGGAGGTTGTTTGCCCTTCTTTGTTGTGCTGCAATGTGATTAAAATTGCATGAGTTGTGCTGTGTAAGGGGAGAACAGTTGGGCAAGATGGCCTGCTGTGTGGAGAAGGAGAAGGTCTATAGCCAACTCATAACTGTGCACATTGTCCTGGCTTGTAACAACTGAAAAGGCAGATGGAGGTGCTGGGGCATGACCTCCCCTGGTTCAGCATCCTGTTACTGCATATTGCCCATCTTTTTCTGAGACCATATGTTTCTACTCTCTGTGCACATGAAGTATCATCACTTAACTCACCCATGACCTTACATAATTTTGTAAGTCTTTTCTGGGTACCCTAGGAAGTGAAGTAGAGCATGTCAAAGACTGTCATAATGACTTCCAGAATGAACTTTGTCCCCTACCACTTTACAGTCTTACTTCAAATGTAAATGAAGACATTCATATCATGACACTGACAAACCCTCCAAAATCACTGTTTATGTTTTCAAATATTTGTTGAACTTCTGAAAACAAAATGAAGCACTAACATCTTGCTGCACCTCAAAAGATCAAGCCCATTCCCTTGCAAGTTCTTAAGCTTAATATCTGATTAAACAAAGATCATTTCCTGTTCTTCCCCTGTTATGTGGTGTAAAATAACAGTGTTGTTCTCTTGGTGCTCTGTTGAATATATGAAGAAGTATTGGTTTTAAGGGTAGTGGTTAAATGGTTTTAAGAAGAATGCAGGGATTATAACCTTCTCTGCTCTGTGTGAAGATGCCTCTGCCCTCAAGGCCTGTGCATTAAGTAAAATTTTACTCTAAGTTTAAAGTGTGATAAATTCTAAGTGAAATAAGCTGAACCTAGACAAAACATGATGAATTTGTTGTTGTTGCCACTGTTACATGTCATGCATTTTCAAAATAGGATCATCTGTTAAACTGGCATCTGTGCATGCCTGGGAGGACTATCCTCCAGTACATTTTGGGCCTAACTTGTTTGGCTGAAGCTCAAGTCACTCTACTGTGGAATCAGTGATCTGAGCACTGAAGCCTTGTTTTGCCTTTCATTGTGATACCTGAGGCCAGCAACAGTACTGTGCAAATAATGCAGACTTTGAGTGTGGTAGCAATGTCTTCTTGAAAAGGAAAATCCACTGTCGTATCATCAGTCAGTTAAATTCGTTCTCTCAGTATCTAAATGTTGTAGAAGACCTTCCTTTCAGGTTAGTGCCAAAACGCCACAGTCTGTGTTGGAAAATGTGTAGCAGTGACTTGAAAGAGATTAAAACCTAATTTGAAATAAGATGCAGAAAATAAGGTAGGAAATAGTAAGAAGTAGTGCAATATATGTAAAGTCCTGTGCCTACAGATATGAAGGTGTTCAAAATACTTCAGGGATTTTGTTGTATCGTAAAAAAAAAAAGTCACCATAAGTAGTGGCAGGCAGTTTGTCTCACTGCTTGATTCAAACTTGTGGATTGAAAGATCTGGGAAGATAAAAAGCAGAACTGAAGGAAGGAAGGTGTGGACTGTGGGCTCTGTCTTACATAGAAGAAGTTTGAGCTTTTGCACAGTCATTTCTGAATGCTTCCGTGGTTTCAGAGTTGTGCTGCATCATAGGTTGTATGCATCATAGGTTTCCTTAAAAGATATTTGGTAACAGCATGGTAGGCTCAATCTGGAAGTTTAAAGAAGCAGACTTATGGTGGGAATAGATGTAAGCCAGGAGCAATGGCATACAGAGGAACAGCTCAAATAAGTGGTGGAGATGAGAAAAGACAGCGTGCCTGGCAAGGTGAATATGGATGGTAAGAGTTCTATATACAGAGTGGAATCTGTATATCTGTTTACTCAAAATGATGTTACTGTTGCAGACAGATCAAAAAGAAAGCAGAGTACAGGTAAACAGGGTTTATCTAAGGAGTGGTAGAAACATTGATTCAGTCCTAAAAATAAAGGTGAAAAGATTGTCTTCACAGAACTGGATGGGAAGAGATTTTGAATGTCCTGTATGAAGAACCTGAACCTTGCATTCATCTCCTTGGTAGGAAAGTGCCTTAGAAGAGGCAAAGTAGTGTATAATGTGCTGGCATCTAAGCTGTGCATTATTTTGGATCATATGAACTTGTCAGGATAGCTGTTGCCTGCATATTGTGCTTATTGATGTGCTCAAAACGTGTAGGTACCTTTTCATGTGGAAATACGCACATTAAATTGCATGATTACTTGTAGTGGTGTGCTCCACCTACTGTGTTCAGGCCTCCCTGAACCTTTGCTACAGCAGCCCCTCTGATACAGGTTTAAGTAGATTCATCACAGCACCTTTGGAAGCAATGAGTAGGTGGCTCTGGTTGTGCTGCAGTTTTGCCACACCTAGGGGTATGTTGGCTGTATTGCACTGGGAGTGCTTGCTGGTAGCAAAACACATCCATGCTCTTGAATGTCCTGCTGTCATCCTTAGCTGGCTTAAATAATTCTGCTTTGTCATAGGAAATACATCAAATTTATGTTAGCTCTTTGGATTCAAGGATGACTTAGAGAAGTGGCTGATGATGAAACTGAATGCTTTTACTTTATCAAAACCCTATTTTTTGTTGTCTAAAGTCTTTCTGGAAAATATATAATTGGAAATAACTTGTGAAAAACATTCCTACTTTCTGGTGCAAGTGAGAATCCTTTGAGATCCCTTTGACTAAATTAGCTTTAAGAGAGTTTTTATAGGAAGGGGTTTACCCCCTGCAGTTTTCCCTTTTGTGTTGGGTAATCTAGTTTTGAGAAACGCCTATGTGATTTATTAGCCTTTAACGTATGGCTGATATAATTAGGGCAGGTATCCCTGTGCTCCTCTCTCAAGATTTATAACACAGTCTGTTATTCACTCACTCTACAGCTCTGCCAGAGCTGCGTTCAGTCTGAGAACGAGAGCATCCTTTCCCAGAGTGAGGGAGCAAACACTCAGTCTGCTGATAGAAAGCAGCTACTAGGGAAGAACAACTGTTGTGATACACTGGAGCCGTCTTCCTGAAGGAATTCTTTTTTTGTTCCTGCAGCTTTCAGGCTTAAATTAATAACCTTTTTCTGGCTATTTAGTGCACTCCTGAACGGTGGCAGACGATCGGCTGCTCAACTTCATTTGCCCTCTGCAAAAGCAGAGCTGAGCAGTACTGATTAGAAGAATCTGTGAAGGCTGTTGTTTTTTTGCATTTGTTTTGTGGGGTTATTTTAGGAGAAAAACTTATGCTATATCAATCTTCTTTGCCTTTGAAACGTATAAAGCCTGTAGCTTGCAAAAGCAGTCCTGGAAGAGAGCATGCTCAGAAAGCTGGCAAATCATTGTCCAGTGACCGGGAGGAAATGATAGTTGCTCTTCATTTATAATGCAAATTCTGAGGTATCTTCAGAAGTGTGGCAAACTTAAAATGATGGCTGTGGTGAGAACCTCTCTTCAGAAAGTTGTGGTGTTGTTGCATCGTTTACAGAGGATGGCAGTTTCTTCTCCCCGTTACCAGAAGCTTTGTAAGGTAAGAAACATAAGCCCTAAATGTCGTGTGTGTATTGCTAACTCCGTTGTCTTTCTGAGATAAAATGAAAAGAAAGTGAGCATGGGATGAGTGTCAAAATCATCTAGGCTACCTAGTGTTTTTAAGCCTGTAATGCTCTCCATGTGTGTTTTGTTGAAGAATGCAACACACAAAAAAACAGAACAAAACAACCCTGTGCTTGTCTGAGTGATACATTTTTTTAGAAAAGTGCTCTCTTGCCCACCGTTCAAGTCTCTGGAAGGAAACTGTTATGTTCAGTGATTTTTTTTTTTTAAATAAAATACTACCACTTCTTTTCCATGGGAGTTTATAATTTCTTGGTAAATGTGATTCTTTAACTCCTGTGTACCCATTATGTAGAATAACTGTGTTTTTCCATGCCCAGTGTTTTCCTTTTGAGTTTTTTGAAACTTTTAATTAGGAATGAGTTCAGCAGACTAATACACAGCCATTAATTGCTGACTTCACTGATCGAGTTCTTTCATGGTTAAAAAATCAGGAAAGTTGGAGGAAAAGCATGTTGACATAGGCTACCACTTACTGGTATTTTTGATGGTACCTATTTTGGTGGCTGATTTGTTTCTACTCCCAAAGACAGTGTTTACATTTTGGTTTTTTTCACAGGCTCTGTAGTTTTGAACCTTAAGACTCTGGTGATGATCTAGGATACCTAGTAAAATTCACTTTTAAAAGTAGTTTGATCACTCACCAGATTAAAATAAGTGAATAAAATTAATAAATTTAAAACTGATCTGTAAAGTCCGTGAATTAATACTGCTGCAGTGTGGTGCCCTAGTGAGGTGGTATTATTATTAAACTTTTAATGTAATGATTCTGTCTTGAAATGTTGCAAAATTATAAAATGTGATAGGTCTTCAGCTGTATATATACTGACATAACCTTACATAAATTCTATTTGGCTGCCTTTGAAATTGTTTTTCTCTTCTTGCTGCTTATGATACTTTAAAACTCTCTATGTTTTTTGATGAAAATATGTCTGTGTTTTTCATACAAGATGTGTGAGAACCAAAGTCTTGTTCTTATGATAAAGCAAAGCCACCTTAACTTGTTCTACTTGCTTCAATCTGAAATGTGCTTCCTGTTATGAGGAATATAAAAAATCACATCAAGTGAGAGAGATCCCATCCTTCGAGTAGGGTTTGAAAGTAAGGAAAAAGTATCATTCAGGATATGAAGCTTGTAGGTGAAGTTCTGGCATATGGGGAAAAACATTGCCGTCAAATGGCTGTTCAGCGTGCTTCAGTTTACCAAGCTGTACTAATAGACCCATCTTCATTATGAAGAATGAGAGACAGTAGTTTGTGTACATACTAGCTGTTTTAACAAACATTCCTCAGTTGTTCTTGTCTATCAGTTGTCATTAAAAAGCCTGTTTGCTTTTGTGAATAAAGCAGATGGTTTTTTCATTAATCTAAAGACATGGGTTATAATTGCCTGTTTAGTCACTTCTTTTGAATAAACTTGTTTGGAAAATGTTTGTCAAGCTGCTATTTAGTGACTCTTACAGTAATAATTATTTGCTAATTAGCCTGAGAGCCCAGTAAATGGTTGCATACTTAATTTGCTGAGTTTAAATCTACCCAAGGGGTACTGAAAAAATCTTCTAAAAGGCTGTTGTTAAAATACATTTTCTGATTGAGAACCCATGCACTGACAGCCTTGGGAATTACACATTGCCTAAAATTATACATTTTATGATTTTTGCTTGTTAAAAAGTCATGTGGCTTAGTCTTTCAGATGTCTGTGCTTAGTTTACTGAAAGTGGGCATGTTGGTCTTCTTGTACAGTTAAATCAGACACTAATTGAGGGGGGAAAAAAGAAATGGTTTACAATCCCAGTCACTTCCAGCAGGTGTCAATGTAAGGCAATGATAGATGGAAGTCTGGTGATGGAAATGTTAATTCTTAGATGAGAAAATGTATGGAAATTACTGAAAGTAACCACGACAGCATGTCAGGAAAGATTTCTTGTAGTGCCCTGTATACTTCTGTCTTTGGAATGTCAGACGTCTGTACGTGTCTTGTGCACTCTGTGGATACACTGACATAGTTCAGATCTGCAGAAGAGAAGCTATTTACTATAGAGTGTATGAATTATTGCATTGTATCCAGGGAAGATACTTCATGAACTAGATCTAAATGTTTCATGTGAAGTGTCCTCTGAAGCGTAACAGAGGGCCAATGAAATATGTAAGACAAATTCTTGAAGTTTAGTGTTTGTTTTAAACTGCACTGTTTATGAAAGAAGTAAGGCTTTATTATTGAACTGTACTGGGAAAAGTCATAAATGTTCCTTTTAACAGCCTCATATAATAGTATCACTCAGAATTCATAGTCCACATTTTGCAAATTTCTTTAAAGAAGAAACAAAAATAAACACTTTGACATACTACAGCGTGGCTGAAAAACGTGAAATCCAAAGTTTAGGATATTTCTTCTGTTGCTGCTTTTTCTTTCGCTAATTTTTTCATGCCAAGGTGAGTTTTGTCAGATAGATCTTTCCACTTGTTGCTGTTTGATTCTTTTACCCTGAAATTAGTGGCATACCAGGGCAAAATGTCTGCACTTGGCATTGTGTTGTCAGTATGTAATAAGTTTTGCTTTATTGTTAGCAGCTTTGTTTCAAAACTCTTGTGTAAGATTTTGATGCTGATAATGAACAACCAGAAAACTGTTGTAGGGGCTGTCATCTGCTCTATGTTCTTGCTAATATGATTGTTTTTTAAAGAAAGACTTTTATTAGTTAAATTCAACTAGCTCAGACTAGAACAAATTTATAACAGAAAAAATAATTTTAAGGTACAAATTGATAGATCTTTTGTGAGAGACCAGAGCTACAACATTACTTACGAAAATAAAGTACAAAATTGTGAAACTTTCTTTAAGTTCCCTGACAGAAGGTAAAGAATAGGGCATCTCTGGCAGACAGCTAAATGATTACCTTGAAATATGTATCCTGCATGTGAAATTTGACTGTGGTATTTTTGAAACACATTGCTAGCATTCAGGGACTGGAGAATTAATCCACTGGAAAACAGGCTGAGAAACACACCTGGTTGCTGAGAGGGTATTTCCTCATTTTTGTCTCTCACTTTTTTGAGAAATTCTTGAGAAGAATCTGCTTTAAAAACAAATAAATATTCAACCCTACATATAAAATAGTCAAGTCTCAAACCTGATTCAACATGAGTCTTCGTGTGGTAACTTAGGTGAGTTCCTGACTTCCTCAGCTACGAAACGCATCAGAAACACATCTCGTGGTTCTTTTTTTTCTTAAGAATACATAACTTAAAATGTAATCCTCTCATTTTATGCTGTTTTTTTAAATAGCTAGTGTTAAATTTATAAAACTGCAGAAATTTAAAAGCACAGTGAATGCTGGGGTCAGCCAAAATCCTTTTTTTTTGCTGTGATACTGGTGATGCATTCCAAAAGTCATTTACATTATGTTGAATTTTGAGAGTAGCAGCAAAGGCTCTGTTCCTATGAAATTTTGAAAAAATCGTGAAGGTTGTGGGGACAGGGCAAAAACAAGCCTGGAAGGCTCTGTTGAGAAATGTGTAGGTTAATCCTGGTTCAAATGAATTCAACAAAGATAAGTTTTTTAATGTTTACATGACTTTGAATTGATTTAGAAAGTAAATCATTGGCACTTGATGTAGTCAGGTATAAAATACAGATAACCAAGTGTGGATGAGGAGGAGCAGCAATGTAGTACCTTCATTGAACAGCAGAAGTGAGAACAAAAGTTAATTTTGGAAACATGTTCTGAAGTAGGATATTGTATTAAGAAGGTTGTTGATTGGAAAATGAAGCAGTGTCGTCAAAAGCATTGCTAAATTATGCAGACGGTTTCTTTTTTTAGATGAGAAAGTTAAGTCCAGACTGCTTGATATGGTTCTAGTTGTATAAGGGACATTCTAATTAGATTTAGATCTACAAAAAAGCCTTGCAGAAGGGAGGAGGCCAGAATTAAAGGGAGCCTTGGATAATAATGACTATTATCTACTAAAATACAGTGGGGACAGAAGTGAACTGATGAAAACAAAATGGCTATTTTGCAAAAGGAGATTTAGTAAATGCTATCTGGTGATCAGCCTCTCAGGAGTTTACGATTTACCATTTTAGAAAACAACTGAGCAGTATGACTGGTAACCACCCCGCCTCCAAACACCCCACAGCTTGGTTGTTTTGGGAATGATTGTAGAAGAAGTGGTTTTTTGTGTGATTTCTTGAGAGAGTGTATGCACTGGGCTGGGGTGAAATGTGACTTGGGTGCTTTGTAAACAGAACAGGGCTAAAATACAGCTAATCAAGGGCAACAAGGTGCCTTGATGGTGTTTAGTGACAGAGAAGCCAAGTCTTATTTGAAGGAGCATGAATAGGCTGGGAGTGCATGTCAGTCAATGGTCATTTAAAATGAGTGAGATGGACATAATTTCTTTGTGGGTTTGGATTAAAAGTTGTAAAGCTGAAAACTCATGGAGAATACTTAAAATGATAGGCATCTGGAAGTCTTGGGAGGTGACAGTTGATTTGCTTCTGGCCTTTATTATAGAATGGTCACAGCAGCTAGAGAAGCAATGGAAGGCTGAAGGGAGAAAATTTTTAATAGCTTTAAAAAAATGAGGTAGGTGAAGGCTGGAAATGACTATCCAGTGAGTCAAAAGATGTGAAAACTAGAAATATGGACTGGAAATTAAATTCCAGTTGGAAATGTAGTAACTGTAATGGAGTTCAGTTCTCCATTGGTATCAAATTGTACCTTTGTATACACTCTATCAGTGATGGACAGGCACAATTAGGGGCTTTGGGTTGTAGGCAAGATGTTGTTAACTGTTAGCATGTTATTTACTGATTGATTTCCTTTGGTCTTTTGGAGGGATCTGATAAAAAAAATCAGTGGGATATGGGAGGGATATTTTCATGTTTTGATAGGTCAGAGAGATATGAGATCCTGAGAACTCCCATGGTCTTCCTAGGATAGTGTAAGTTGGGTCATGAAGACAGGTGTGGATTCTGGTTGTCATTGAAGTGTAAAAGAATGAGCAGAATTTCAAAGAGAAACTTACAGGTAAAGTTACTGGGAAGACCTTTTGATAGTGAGATTTAGGAGCTTACTAAGTGTCTTTCCCCAAGGACTCCTGTGTCCTCAATCCTTAAAGAAAACATTTTAATAGGGCCCCAAGCAATGGCTTACTTCAGTAAGCCATTTCCAAGCATAAAAGACAAGATGGCAATTGTGAAGAGCCATCACGGATTTTGAGAAGGGTGCCCAAGCTGTTTGCTTTCTGAGAGAAAGTTGTTGCTGTGTCTCTAGATGAAGGGAAAGCAACTGTTCCCTGATCATGATTTTAGAAAGACCTTGGATGTGGTCTGTCACAGCCAAATCAGGGATACAGGGACAACAAGACAGATGAGCCAAAAGGTGGGAAGACAACTGTCTGGACCATTTATGTTCCTCGAGGAATGGAACAGAGACTGGTACTGTTTAGCATTGTTATGAATCCAGAGTGGGACGGAGTGCACCCTCAGCAGGTTTGTAAATGATACTAGACTGTGTAGAACAGTTCTGTTCCTGTTCCTTGGGGCCCCAAGTGGCAGGGATGGGCTGACAGGAACCTCATGAATTTTTTTGAAAAAAGCCCCACAAAAACCCAATGCCAATTCTTGCACCTGAAGGAGTAATCCAATGCATTGGTACGAGTGTGAGAAGGAGCGTAGCCAGACAGGGTGAAGTGTTTATGTTTTTCTACTTAACACTTGTGAGGTCATGTCTGGAATACCACGGTTGGTTTCAGGTGCCCAGTTTGACAGATAGTGAGAGACTGGGGAGAGTGCAGTGCTTGGAGCACATGATGTAAGAGTAGAGCAGCAGGGGAGCTGACTTCACTTAATTTGGAGAGAAGGCTCCAGGGATTTCCATCTGCTGTCACTGCATACCTGGTGAGTTGTTACTATAAAAGATGGAGCCAGGCTCTTCTTGGAGGGGCCCTGTGGAAGGAAAAGAGGCAGTGGGAATAAGCTGCAGCGTGGGAGTTGGTTGTAAGGGCAACAGTTCTGCACACGAGGTGTACCTGAGCACTGGAGTGGGTTGCCCAAGGAAAGCAGCTGTAACATTTCCATCTCTGGCAGTATTAACAGTTGTAGTAGGTAAGGACCTTAGCAGCAGACCCAGCTTTGAAATCAGGTCCTGGAATTGGCAGGAGGTTTGACCTCCAGAGGTCTTCTAACTTGTGATTTTCTATGATTCTCTGTGCTAGTGCCCTATTAGCTTACAAGTGAAGACTAAAATAGTCAAAATGATAGTGCAGCAGTTTTCAGCCATGGGTTGCTCACTTCCTATGAAAAGGAGCTTCACAGTTTTACCCCATGTGAAAAATTCTTACTACTCTGCTGAATTTTGATCTAAATCTGGGCCTGCTATGAGTCTGCTGTACAGCCACAGCATGTATTCATTTGCAGATCCTTTAGCTCTAGTCTAAACTCAATGGTGATAGTGCAGTACAGCCAGGCATTTGGTGCTTATCTGAATTATGTGCCTATGAGTAGAAGGCATTTTAATATAGCACAAAACTTTGTCATCTAACCTTCCCCCCACTTTTGCATTTTCAGATAATGTTCTCAGAACGAAAGCAGAAGACAGAAAAGTTTTGCACATCTTGAGTGATTGGGCTGACCTAAATGTAACTGCTTTGTTTTGCCATTTGTCTAATTAGGATCAGTGCCAAATAAAACTGTATAATAAATGGGTACATTATTGTAAACCCTTGTGCTCTCTAGTCGTGTGTGTATCAGGTGGCTTCTCTAGAAATAGAATTGTTTCTTTAAGGTGAAACAACAAGGAAAAACAAAATGGGAGAGGACATAAAGCTTCAGAATTTCAGTATTCTTAAGTGCTGCATAAGTCATTCCTATTTGCAAGCAAAATGCAGCTTAACAGAAGTTAAGATAGGTTCTAGGATATAGCTTTTTTTTCTTTAATAGCAGTTCAGTAGTAATGTGGAAGGGAGGAAAGGAGAGAGATGAGAGAAATATTTCAGGACATGCTTTTAGAATCCTCTTACATTTATTTAAAGGCAAGTCTGATTTTTAAGCTGAAAATATTTTGCTATTGCAGCAAAAATGAATCTAAAATATGAGGTAGTTCTATTAAAGCATGAATGTAGCATTAATGGGAAAGTTGACTTCCATGAACTTCACATGTTCACAGGAGCTGGATCAATATTTGATGTGAGAGCCTCTTGCCACAGTGTTTTGCCACAGTGCTTTTTGATTGCTGCTATTTTTCAGGAAGCAATTTTCCCCCCCTCTTTCCCTTAGGGCTTAATTACCCTGCCCAAATTCATGAAGTCATGAAGCAGTAGTTGCCTAGAACAGCATAGTGCTTCACCAGTTTGTGTCTAGAGAACTGACAGAATTTTTTTGTCTTCTTCAGACAGATAATTTGAGCTTGTTTTTAAAAAAACCTGCACTCAGTGGGTGGCTGGGAAAATAATGCTGTTTGAAGATGTCCTGTCACTGTTAGTCATCAGGGACTCTGGGACAGTTCTGTCCTCCTTTTTGCCTTCTGCTCTGTTTTTAATCAAGACAAACTGTAAGAGACATGTTCCGAAGTTGCCCTGAGAGTTTTCTATTTCATATCCATTGCTTGCAGACCTGTGTTGCGTTCTGCCTGTCCTGTGATATTTTCATGCTGTGGCCACTCTTGATACACTTTGGTGCAAAGGATTTTACTTCAAAGCAAAAGTAACTTGCTCAGCCCTGCACAGTTGTGTAATTGAATGTGGGTATAAGATGTCAGTGGTGTTTTTGATAATTGATATCCTGTGTTGCGCTACAGAAAGCAATTCTTCATAGTCATAGACTAATTATATTTACTGATGGTTTATGGTATATGGTAAATATGGTAGGTGCTGCAAGTGAAGTAACAAACTGAAATGCTGCTCAACTCAAGTTGTGCCAGGGGAGGTTTAGATTGGATATTAGGAAAAGATTCTTCACTGAAAGGGTTGTCAGGCATTGGAACAAGCTGCCCGGAAAAGTGGTGGGATTAGAATTCCTGGAAGTGTTGAAAAAAATGTGTAGATGGGTTGTGTAGGGGCATGGTTTAGTGCTGGACTTGGCAGTGCTGGGTGAATGATTGGAATTGAAGATCTTAGAGGTCTTTTCCAATGTTAATGATTCTATGAATCTGTAGATGCTCCTCAGTTGCTGATGAGCCCTGTATTTATGGGTGCAGTGTGGTGCTAATAGGGAAAGTGCTGGTTTTTCTGCCCTGGTGTTCCAGATTTCTGACCTGGAGAAAACATCCTTTCTGGGGAGAGGTGGAGACTTTGGTTTTCAATGCTTGCTCAATTCTTGGCATTTGTGCTGAGACTGCTGATCAATTAGTGCTAATTGTGCTGGGTTTTGGGATATGGTCCTAGAACAGTCATCTGAGGTCGCCGCTTTCTGTCACCTGCCAT
The DNA here is from genome assembly GCA_013398055.1 of Ifrita kowaldi. Taxonomy (NCBI): domain Eukaryota; kingdom Metazoa; phylum Chordata; class Aves; order Passeriformes; family Cinclosomatidae; genus Ifrita; species Ifrita kowaldi. Next base: position 233,771 of record VZRS01009603.1, on the reverse strand, counting down.
CTTTGGACTCAGCTTGTGAACTATGCTTTTTCCTTCCCTATTTTCTCTTTCTTTTAAGAGGGAATGCATTATTAACCCTGAAATAATCACTCACCCTTCATGTTCAATTTTGGATGTTCCATATCAAATACTGGAAGTCTCTTGGTTATTATTCTCTCTTTTTCTTTGCTACAAAGAGGAGTATTCTTTCGCTACAAGTTCCAACACAGCAAGCTAGTTGAAACAAATGTCTTTCTCCTCTTTCTGTTACTGAAATTAAACTTTAAATTTCAGAGTTTAAATGAAAGTTACTCAATATTTGGGATTTTTGGGCATGTCTGAGAAGGATGGAAGCATAATAAAAGTTACAGATTATGCAAAATCTCCTTTTCCCTCTTTTTTCTTTATTGGTAAACATGGCAATTTCCTCTTTTGGAAGATGGGGGAAATGGATCCAGAAAAAAAAGAGAGAAGCCTGTCAATGAAATTTCACTTCTGTGCTATGTGTTTGCATCAGGAGGGAAAAGCAGTCCCTCAGCTATTTCAGTGAAATAGCTATGTATCAGTTTTTAGGCCATTATCTTTCACTTCATGTAGCAGTGTAATGATAAATTAACTGAATTTCTTTCCATAGTTCTCAGTAAGAAGAATAGTCTTAAACGATTCAGCTGTTATCTGTAAGCAGATAGTTTAGCCCAAATGTGGAAGACTTTCATCCCTTATAACGTTGTTTCCTCTATATTAAGGGTACTTCTAAATGAAAATAAGGGAGATAATTAAGAAGGTTTAGTTGAAGAATTTGGATCTGAACATGACCTTCCACGGGCATTGTCTCTTTGCGAGCTGATGTGATAAGGCACTTACATAGGCGTAGTTACAATTATTTAGATTTAGAAAACATTTGGATTCTAGAATTTCTGCACTAGGCTAGAGTTTTGTTTAATATTCATTTTGTCTGAACTTTCTTTTTACCAGATGTCTGAGTTTGTCTTACTATTACCTGAAATCTTGAAATTTATCATTGCATCTCAGACTCCGTGGGATGAGGAGAGTACAGCAGTTTTGTTTCAGATGAAAACAAGTGTATTTCCTCTCTTTTTTTTCAGTTGCAGAGGTGTGGTTATGATCTGCTTCACAGGGAGAAACTATCACTCTGCCAGCAGAACCTGAGTACACATTTTGCAAGTGTTTGGTTCTGGCTCAAATGGGGGATTGAAGGTGAGGGATGTTCTTTCAAAAAGCATTGGAAATACAGGTTGCCTTTTAATTATGGTGTCAACTATTGTTTTAATTGGAAAAGAGTGCAGAACAACCCGAAAGTAGCCCACGGATTTTGTGATTGTGGAGAAATCTTTGAAAGTTGTGATTAAGTTCTAACGACTATAGCAGGCTTTATCCATTGGAAAAAACTCCTATTTAGACTATCACTCAATGGCAGTCTAAAATATAGCCTAGCTTTCTGTACTTCAGGAGTGCTTTTCTTTGTCTAAAGCAGCTTCATAAATTGATGGTACCAGATAAAAGTTTTCAGCTGTGGATTAAGGTCAATTCAGTGAAGAAGTGTCAGAGGGAATAGCATTGCTAGAACTTGCAACATGGTTTTATTTTGACATTGCTGATAAGTGACTGCGACAGGAGAGTAGCTCCTATTGCCTGCTTGTGTAAAATGACAACCAGTTGAGGCTGTCTAAAGCTACTCCCCTGTTCCTGTGGCATAGAAGATGACACTCATTTGGGAACACAAATAGTGGTTGGTACACTGATCTGCAGACATCATAGTGATGTTTAGTGAGTTTCAGTGATTCAGATCATAGTGAGTTTCAGTGGAATGGTCCTGTGTGGCTGAAGAGCAACGAATTTTTTGCATGCATTTATAATGAACCTTTGATTTTAGGTTAACAGGTAATCTTCATAAGAAGAAATGTGAAAGAACAATTGTGTGGAGTAGAAATATGAAAGAATAGAAAATATGAAAACTAAAGGAAAGATAGCTAATGTGTGGTAGATATCATTGAATCATAGAATGGCCTGGATTGGAAGGGACCTTAAAGATCATCTAGTTCCACCTCCACTTGCTATGGGCAGGGACACCTTCCACTAGACCAGGCTGCTCAAAGCACCATCCAGCCTGGCCTTCACCATTTTCAGGGATGGGGCATCTGCGTCTTCTCTGGGCAGCCTGTTCCAGTGCCTCACCACTCTCATAATGAAGATTTGTTTCTTAAAAACTAATCTGTCTCCTCTTTCACTTTAAAACCATTTTCCCTTGTTCTATCACTGTCTGCCCGTGTAAAATGTCACTTTCCCTCTATTTTATAAGCCTCCTTTAATTATTGGAAGGCTGCAATGAGCTTTCCCTGGAGTCTTCTCCAGGCTGAACAACCCCAGTTTCTTAGTCTGTCTTCAAAGGAGAGGTGCTCCAGTCCCGTGACTGTCTTTGTATTCTTCCTCTGGACCTGCCCTAACGGGTTTGTGTGCTGAGGACTCCAGACCTGGATTCAGAACTCCAGGTGGAGTTTCATGAGGGCAGGGAAGAGGGGGCGGATCCTCCCTTGACCCACTGGCCACACCTCTTTTGATGCAGCCCAGGATGTCTTTGGCCTTCGGGGGGGCTGCAAGCTCACATTGCCCGGTCATGTCCAGCTTTTCACCTGCCAGGGCCCTCAGGCTCCACAGGGCTGGTTTCAATCTGTTCTTCTCTCAGTCTGTACACATGTCTGGGATTGCCCTGACCCAGGTGCAGCACCTTACACTTCAACTTCTTGATCTTTATAAGGTTCTTTGTGGTCCCACATCTTGAGTTTGTCCAAGTCCTGCTGGATATTGAATTTAGAAATAAGCCAAGGTTATGGTTTTGTCCAAGACTGTATGATACACTGGGCTAAGTATGTTAATCTTTAAAACTCTATGTTCCCAATCAAAATTTGAGGAGACAATGAAGATTTTGTTAATGAGCAAATAGAGGCTTTAATATTGCTGAGGTCCAGTACCTTGTTGAGAAGGTGTGTGTTCCCTGGAGGTTCAGGTTGGTTGTGTTGAAATGTAATGAACATGATTTTAGAAAAAGAGAGGCATTATAGGCTGAGCAAAATATTAACAGCTGCAAGGGAGAAGAAATTAGGCCATCTAATGGTGTTACTTTTGCATATTTTATCAACTTGGCTGTCAGCATGCTCACTGGAAGTTTCTTGTGCCAGGTGAGTGCTGCTAGAAGTTATGTCAGTCTGTGTATAAACAACCTATACCATTTTTGAATCAAGGACAAAGAAACCGTGTATGCATAGGATATATCTATTTTTTTCTTGTAGGAAATCAAGGGAAATGAAACTTAACTTGTTTTGATACTCTGAATGGCAGATCTAGAACAGCATGCAATAAATTTTAAAATAGAAATGAGAAGGTGTAGGAAGGCTCTACACTATTTCTTTTTTAGGCTTTAGTCCAATTGCATAGGACATGTTGAAAGGGAACTGTGATTTAGATCATCTTAGAAAGCTAGGGCATAAAGCTAAGTATAATAATTTGTCTTGTTTAGCATTGTTTAATTTGATTATAAAATATGTTTAGATTTTATGACTGTTTTGGTATTGTCCCAGCATCTTTGTAAGAGATAAGTCTTTGGCAGTGGCATTTGTGTAGTGACTTAGGGAAAAATAAAATGAGATTAAAGACACTTTAGAAAGAGAAACAGCTGGCTTACAGTTTATAATGATGGTATGAATTTTGTGGTCTTGTTGTTTCACCTAATGGTGATTTACTGGGGTGGTTTTTGAAGTCAGCATCTACACACTGAAACTGAGAGCTGGCAGTCAGTCATTACTGCACTTGGAGTATTGTGGCTTCAGTTTGTAAGGGAGCCTGGAACTCTTACAGGCAAGGTGGCCAGAGTAAATGAACCTGTTGGAAAGAGAAAAAGACATAAAATAGCACAACTAGGCACTGAGCTACAGAAAACACCCGTCTCCCCAGCTGTTGCAACAGTGTCTGGTTTGTTCCTTTGATGCAACGTCTTAGTAGATGCTCTGAAGTGAAAATAGATTAAATTCCTGTTGCTGCAGCAGAAGACTGAGAGACTGGGTGACATGAAGTAACTGCTCTGGAGAATTTCTCAGTACAGGAAGCAAATGAGCTATGATCCCTAGTCAAATGCTGACACCTGTGTTGATTTTTTTTTAAACCTTTCTCCCCTTCCCAGACCCCTAAAAGTTTCACCAACAGAAAATGAATGCTTCTTGCTTCTGATACAACCCCTTCTCAGACTTTGCATTATTTCTGTGATTTGACTGCTTCAAGCAGCAAGACTGTCAGGTTTTGCACAAAGAACTAAGAGATGAAAGAAGGTACACCTTCTTTTTGTTCGCTCTTGTGCTGTAAATCTATGTGGATGCAAAGGCCATCACTGCCTGTGGCTTTCTTTTTGTAAAATTTTTCTCAGTGGAAGAAAGCAGAACAAAGGAAAGTAAATAAAGTGTTGTTTCTTTTGATATTTTGTGGCTTATTTTATTCTTTATAATTTGATCACAGCCATAGGAATTCTGTATGCTGATTTCCCCTGCTACTGTAGCTGTTTCTGGCAATTTCCTTTGCATGATCATTTGATATTAGTTGTCAGACATGCTCCAGAGGAAAATGATTACTCCCTCTTCCCCACCTTTTCATTTTTGTGAAGGTCTGCAAAATGGTCACCTGTCAGTTAAAAGTCAGTGCATAGAAACGCCACCTACTGATTACTCTGCGGGAGGCAGCACAAGTGCTTGGTGCTCACTTTTGGAGGTAGGAGGAAGCCCTCTTTCCTCTTCTCTCTGAGCCGTTTCCCAGCTGATGCAATGTAGGTGGAGATGTAAGTGTAAACATAAAGTAGAATGAAACATTTTGTTGCTGTGTGTTTTGGAGAAACCTATTTCTGATTTTTCTAATGAAGAAAGGCCATGGCTTCAAAGTAGTGTTACCCTATATTTTGTCCGCTTGTTATATTTGCTACTGGCATCTGGTTTCACTAATAATCATTCTGAGATTTGGCAAAGTGAATACTGCAAAAGGTTTTCCTGTGGCACCAACGATATGTGAGTTCTTTTAGGGTGAGACTGTAGAGAAAGTATTAAATTGCACTGTGCCTGCGTGATCACAGTGAAGCTGTACACAGAAAGGAAAGCTGCTCCCTTCTCCTGCCTTGTCTGTCATGGTGTTTTTATAGATTCATTCAGCCTGAGTGATAAAATGGATTTGATTTAAAATGAGAGACAGTGCTGTGGAGGTATATGATATGACTACACCCGAAAGGGCCTTTGAAATTGCAAATAGAATTTAGCGAGGAACCTGCCTAAGAACATCTGTTCCTGATGATAGGCAAATACGTGCTAAATTTGCTGCTGGAGTTTAGAGAGAGGTCTAAGTTGGGTGCTTGTGGTTCTGCCCCAGCATTTCCTTTTGAATTATTAGTGTGTCAAAAATATTTTTTGTTGAGGTAGATGCCCCAAATTTTCCAGCTTGCATGTGGAAAGATGAGCTATGTATGTATACAAGGGTTGTGTGATGCAGTAGATAGCACTGGAAATGGACAAATTCTACGTATCAGATAAGTGAATGATTCTGGGAGATACTTCCCATGTATTTGAAGATACTTCCCTTGTATTTGGGGAATTCAGATGTGTACATATGAATTCAGTACAGAAAGATCAAGGAGGCATTTGAGGTGACATTATGTTCATATTTCTAGTACATAAAGAAATAATGTGAGTGGTAAGAAATAGTGCGGATAAACACACAGAGACTTGCTTGTCACCTAGTCTTAGCTCAATGCTGAGATCATCTCTTCCTATGTTACTCAAGAATATTTGTCTGATCTATTTAAGAAAGTTTTTTACTGCTCTTTTCAAGAAAAATTGAGTCACCTTTTTCAAGCTATTAAAGCATTTTGTTGGTATTTTATTCTGATATGTAAATTAAATTTTATTCCTTATAATTGAAAGAAGTATAAGGTTCTTCAACTCACAACAAAACGGAATTTACAGTTTGAGAATGTATTCCCACGGTAGTTTGCACATATTTCAATATATATCAAAAGACCATTGTGCTTTCTTCTTTCTCATTTTTTCTTAGATAAACTATCAGTTAATCCTTGGATAATTTGCAGTTCATTCAACTTTTTCATGAAGCTCCATGCCCAAAACTTAGTGCAACTTGTCTGCTCAGCTCTTGCTAGAGCTGAGCAGAATGGAAGGTGGTATTGGTCTCCCATACCTTTCTGATTTGCCTTGTTGGAGGACCCCAGGGGTTGAGTACCCAGACCTGTCTTGCAATGCAATCCTCTAGGTCATCACTTTTCACATGGCATTTGCAATTGATTTGTGTTACTCAGTTACCCCACAGGATGTTTGTCTTAGAGATGTACCACCTGTCTTTTTTTTTTCCTAGAACAGTTCTCAAAATTGCCAAGCTCTGTTTCTAATTCTTACCTTTTGTTTTCCCCCCAGCATCTTTGTAGCTGCTCCTGTCTTAGCTGTCTTTGTGAAAATCAGAAAGATGACTTTTTTCTGCTATCATGTTGTTAATGAAAATACTGCAAAGTACTGGCCACAGGACAAGTCCTTGTGAAATTTCTTTTTGTATGTACCTTGGTAGTGATATGTAGACTACTAAATACAGTTTTTCAGCTAGGTATGCTTGCACCTGGGACTGTCCTGTAAGGTTTTTGACAACTAGTGAAGTCAAGGTAAATGACACTTACTACCACTCCGATATTGCCGAGGTTTGTTATCCTGTCACTGAAGGATATTAACTTAGCCTGACATGATTGATTTTTGACAAATCATGTTGGCTGGTGCTAATTTTCTTCTTATGTATGATGTGCATGCTATTTTTTTCACAGAAATTGAAGTAAAGCTTATGGCCAGTAAATTCCGTATCTCCTTCTTTAATCCCTAATTTAAAGAGAAGAGTTATATCTGCATTTTTCTGCCATCTTCTGTTGGTGCTCAGAGATAAGTGCTAATAGCTCTTAGATACTAACAGCCTATTATTTAAGTATTATTTGGCAGATTTAGTAAGTTATACATAATTTGAGAAAGCCACACTTACTACTTTTTGTTTTCTCGCCAGTTGAAGCTCGGATTTTTGCTGCTTCGTCTGTGTGGTTAAATAATTATCTGAAACGCAATTAATGAGATTGGAAGCAGAGGAAAGTATTGAACATTCCTTCCTTCTCAGCATAATTACTTAATAGCTTGCCTTTGTGGTCTTGTTACTGGCTTGAATAAAAACCTGCTGTTTTCAAAAAATGACTTCGTAGATAAATACAGGAATTAAGATATCATTTATTGAATTTGTCTCTCTATAAAGCAAATTAACTATTTCCTTAGTGGGATGTTTAATTTAAAAATAATGTAGTAATGTTGTTGTTGTTGATAAAAATAACAGCTTGTCTTTGCATTGTTAAGAAGGCGGATCTGCAGGCAGTGAAGCAAACTTTGACAGGACAGTATAGAAGTGAGTCTAGAAATAACTATGCCAACAATCTGATCAGAACCTTAAACCTCAGCATGTGTGTTATTACATGAATGCTTGAATTAGCGTGTGTATGAGACACCTTTGCCAGTTTTTGAAGTATCCAGTTAAGAAATAACTGATTTTATCATACTGGAAAGCAGAGACATATTTTGAACAAAGACCACCTATATCTTAGGTCAAGGATTTGACAATGTCTTCATACCTAAAGGTAAATGTAGAAATGAATGATATCTGGTAGTAATGAGATCTACCTAACACTCTTCCAAGAAAGGTTGGTTACCTAAGGGTGTCTGTGTAGATCTTGCTGAAATGATAATGTGTCCAGTTGGCACTGAAAAGTAGGTGGGGATTTTGCCTCAAGTACATTCACGATGGGAAAGATGGCATTTTTGGAACATTTTTTTGCTAATTGGAAACTGAGCATGTCATGGTGCATGTGTTGACTCTGAATGGTATATGGAAAACAGGCATAAAGAAGGATAAAATCACAACAAAGCCTTGCTTCTGATCACTTTAAGCATGGAAAGTTTAAGTGGAGGGAATTACAAAGGATTATAAAATTGTGCATTTTTAAAGACTGTGAAAGGCTTAGTAGTAAGTAGCAAATTGTTTAAGCAGATGATAAATGTTCGAGGGCACTGCATCATTGTTTAGGTCTGCTTGGAGGAATTCTGAAAAGCTCCATGGTTACTTACAACCTGGGTTTTTCTGAAATACACAATACAAATTTGACATGCACAGCTATTTAAGAAATTATAATATGAAAAACCATGGCAAATGACACTTCCATAAAGAAACCTAATAATAATGAAGAAAATTGAAGACTACTTTAATGAGCTTTTAGATCAGAAAAATACTTGTATGTGCACAGAGAATACTTGCTTCTTCTATACTCTTCTATACTCTTGCTTCTTGGTTTGTAACTTGTTAACTGTAATGGAAACTGGCTCTAAATTAGGTCCAGTGGTGAAAACAAGGGAAAATAAATAGATAATATATTTATCAACAATAAACAGCAAAAAGATCAAAAAGGTTTAGGTCATTTACCTGACTGTGCAAATACACTATAAAAATGCTTTGCTGTTCTTATACCTTCCTGTTAAGTGTTTTCTGTTGTCATATGTTTTCTGCTTCACAAGCTGGAAGACAGTTTTTGGTGCATCTCAGAGGAGGGTGGTCTTTGGTTTTGTTTTTGAAATGTATCAGCTTTATAAAGGATTAAAATGCCTCAGAAAAGCTTATTCTGCTAAAATAATCTTACTGCTGCCTCTCATGCTGACTTGTATTGACGGTCTGTCTTTAGTCTCCTGGTTGCCTGTGGTTCACTTTCAGTTTGGGCTACAGACTGCCTTCAACCTCTGTGCTCACTGCAGCCTGTGCTTGTGCAGTGCTCTGCTTGTTGATATCCTTGGCTCAGAGTTCCTGGGTGTCAGAGTAACACAAGTGATTAATCACTGAGAGCTGATCATGCTTTGCTAAAGTCTTAGGCTTAAACCATGAAGTGGTACCAATGGGAAAAACTGTCAAAGCCTTTCAGTCAGAATTCCTGAATGTGTTTTTGTTTTCTGTGCATTTCCTCCCACATATTCATGTATCCATTTATAGAATGCTCATTTGTGTTTTCTGTATTCTCAGCAGATGATGACAGTTTGCAGACTTGAAACAAATGCCATCTTTTTCCAGCCTAGGGTCGTCATCATTTTCTGCCTATCTTATTAATTGGCCTTGCTGAAGTTTTGGGCTCTCTTGACATTGTTTTAAAACTTTGGTCTGCGAATGCATGACTAAAAAGCTCTGCATGCAGCTGAAACATTCCACTGTGCAAAGCTAAAGAACTATTTAGCTCTCCTCTCACTTTAAGCTCCTCAGTTTATGTACTAAGAATTAATTATTAATTACTGTTTTGCTGTTTTGAAATACCAGTATTTATAGTTGGTAATTATGTCTGAATTTATTGAAAATAAAAATAATTAAAACAAGGCTTAAGCATGTCTATCTTAAAGTAGCTCTACGATGAATGCATGGGGTGTTTGCCATCTAAAAAGATGTAGGTTACTTCTGTTTGAGGTGTCACTGGAGGTCACTATTTAGCATCTGATATACAAAATTTACCTTTTTTATAATCATTCTGCCTCCCTGGGGATAGGGATTTATATTTTTACAGCGTCAGTAAAGAATAATAAATTACTTAAGTGTTTCAGAATTTAGGGTGGAGGTGTTCCATAAATGAAAAGCTTTTTCAAAACAAATAAGCAAGCCATGTAACAGCATTAATCTAAATTAACTTTTGTCTCTGTTTTGCCACTTCTATAAATTTTAACCATAATAAAGCAAAGCTTTTTATTAAGATGGACTGGCCTAGTGGTTGCCAAATATCTGTGATGGCTACACAGATTAGGGTTCTCCTCCCTACTGTGCCATGAAAGATGGTGATTAAATGCGCAGAGCTGTGATGCTGCTGTGGAATAAATTGTTTGTCCAAAAAAAATCCGAAAAGCAAAACCACCCCCCAAAAAGGTATTGATAATGTTTAAATATTGGATTTTTTCACATTTTAAGTACAAAAATGACTGTTTTCTCATTTAGAACTATAGCTGTACAATTCCTGTCAATGTGTGACATAAATACACATGGTTTTCAAGGATATGAATTGCTGATACATACATTTTCAGAGTCTCAATTTCCATGCTTTTTTATGACTCCTGGTTTATGTAAGCAGATTTCTCCTTTTTAAAGATCATTCTTGTAGACATTCAGCATCTTAAGACTTATCAAATGGGCAAAACTCACTCCTTCGTCTACTGTATAGGTTTGATATGTGATAGGTCATTTGCAAAAAAGCAGGAGTTAGGTAGCAGTCATTCCATAACGGGTGACTTACCAGCCCACTTGGAGTTGATGGTGGTCACTTAAAAGACTTGAAGTCCTGGATTTTCTGGTAATTTGTTCCCAGTCATAAAATAGTAATAATGACACCTTGGATGAAAGGAAATGCTAAAGTGAAGGACTATTGATGGATATTTTTTCCTAAAATTTTCATAAATGTCCACAATTAAAGTTTAGGCCAATTTAATATTTTTTTTTTAAATAAATGTGTAGGCATACAGCATGTGTCTTAATATAGAAAACTTAGTTTAGTAAGGTAAAACAGTAAGGAACCAAAGAAAAATGATCTAATGTCTGATTCTTTCTTACAGGTCCTCTATTCTGTATTGTTCAAGGTATAACTTTACACAGTAATGAAACAATTCTGGAGATTCACTGAACTCTGGCTTTGGTATTTAAGTACTCTCATTTTTTCCTGCACTTACGAGGTTTGAAAGGAACGATCTCTGCAATATAAAATAAAAAATAAGAGAAAAGAAAAAATTATATAAATAACAGTTTGTCTTGGTTCATATTGCCTTCCATCTTGTGGTCTGCTTGATTCTTCAGGATATTTGAATTCAGGAGAATCTGTGGGTGGGAGACTGAAATGAGAAATATCAGATGTGAAAGTGTATTGCTCAGGAAGGCTGAGTGTGGGTAGAAGCAAGTTAGCAGAAGATTGACAATTATTGATGATGACTAGGTTAATGCCTGGAAGTCGACCTGATTCAGGATGTCCTTAGATCATCTGAGGATCAGAACAGTCCAAGGACTCCTGAAGCAAGTATTCCCTTGCTTGTCATGGGAATTTTTTTCTTCTCTCTGCTTGTTCTTTATATTCTAATAGCAAATAATTTTTAATATATATTGCCGTAGACCCAAGGTTGTGTTTATTCCACTGCATGATGAAGAGTTTTAGTTTAACCTCAGCTGGCAACTAAGCATCATGCAACCACTTGCTCCCTCCCACCCCTGCTGGGAAGGGGGGGAGAATCAGGAGAAAACCCCAAACATTTCAGTAAAGATAAGAACAGTTTAATAGTTGAAACAAAGTAATATATGATAATGGTAATGATAATAAAATATACTACTGCTACTATTACTACTAACTATAATAATAATAATAATGGGAAAAAAAGCTCACATGTGAAAAAGAAGCACGAGTGATGGACAATACAGTTGTTCACCACCTGTTGACCAATGCCCAGTCCATCTCTGAGCAGTGATTGGTGGTTCCCAGCCAACTCCCCCAGTTTCTATACTGAGCATGATGCTCTGTGACATGGAATATCCATTTGGCCAGTTTAGGTGAGCTGTCCTGGCCATTTTCCCTCCCCGCTTCTTCTCCACCTCCTCACTGGCAGAGCNTGAAAGATGGTGATTAAATGCGCAGAGCTGTGATGCTGCTGTGGAATAAATTGTTTGTCCAAAAAAAATCCGAAAAGCAAAACCACCCCCCAAAAAGGTATTGATAATGTTTAAATATTGGATTTTTTCACATTTTAAGTACAAAAATGACTGTTTTCTCATTTAGAACTATAGCTGTACAATTCCTGTCAATGTGTGACATAAATACACATGGTTTTCAAGGATATGAATTGCTGATACATACATTTTCAGAGTCTCAATTTCCATGCTTTTTTATGACTCCTGGTTTATGTAAGCAGATTTCTCCTTTTTAAAGATCATTCTTGTAGACATTCAGCATCTTAAGACTTATCAAATGGGCAAAACTCACTCCTTCGTCTACTGTATAGGTTTGATATGTGATAGGTCATTTGCAAAAAAGCAGGAGTTAGGTAGCAGTCATTCCATAACGGGTGACTTACCAGCCCACTTGGAGTTGATGGTGGTCACTTAAAAGACTTGAAGTCCTGGATTTTCTGGTAATTTGTTCCCAGTCATAAAATAGTAATAATGACACCTTGGATGAAAGGAAATGCTAAAGTGAAGGACTATTGATGGATATTTTTTCCTAAAATTTTCATAAATGTCCACAATTAAAGTTTAGGCCAATTTAATATTTTTTTTTTAAATAAATGTGTAGGCATACAGCATGTGTCTTAATATAGAAAACTTAGTTTAGTAAGGTAAAACAGTAAGGAACCAAAGAAAAATGATCTAATGTCTGATTCTTTCTTACAGGTCCTCTATTCTGTATTGTTCAAGGTATAACTTTACACAGTAATGAAACAATTCTGGAGATTCACTGAACTCTGGCTTTGGTATTTAAGTACTCTCATTTTTTCCTGCACTTACGAGGTTTGAAAGGAACGATCTCTGCAATATAAAATAAAAAATAAGAGAAAAGAAAAAATTATATAAATAACAGTTTGTCTTGGTTCATATTGCCTTCCATCTTGTGGTCTGCTTGATTCTTCAGGATATTTGAATTCAGGAGAATCTGTGGGTGGGAGACTGAAATGAGAAATATCAGATGTGAAAGTGTATTGCTCAGGAAGGCTGAGTGTGGGTAGAAGCAAGTTAGCAGAAGATTGACAATTATTGATGATGACTAGGTTAATGCCTGGAAGTCGACCTGATTCAGGATGTCCTTAGATCATCTGAGGATCAGAACAGTCCAAGGACTCCTGAAGCAAGTATTCCCTTGCTTGTCATGGGAATTTTTTTCTTCTCTCTGCTTGTTCTTTATATTCTAATAGCAAATAATTTTTAATATATATTGCCGTAGACCCAAGGTTGTGTTTATTCCACTGCATGATGAAGAGTTTTAGTTTAACCTCAGCTGGCAACTAAGCATCATGCAACCACTTGCTCCCTCCCACCCCTGCTGGGAAGGGGGGGAGAATCAGGAGAAAACCCCAAACATTTCAGTAAAGATAAGAACAGTTTAATAGTTGAAACAAAGTAATATATGATAATGGTAATGATAATAAAATATACTACTGCTACTATTACTACTAACTATAATAATAATAATAATGGGAAAAAAAGCTCACATGTGAAAAAGAAGCACGAGTGATGGACAATACAGTTGTTCACCACCTGTTGACCAATGCCCAGTCCATCTCTGAGCAGTGATTGGTGGTTCCCAGCCAACTCCCCCAGTTTCTATACTGAGCATGATGCTCTGTGACATGGAATATCCATTTGGCCAGTTTAGGTGAGCTGTCCTGGCCATTTTCCCTCCCCGCTTCTTCTCCACCTCCTCACTGGCAGAGCATGGGAAAATGAAAAGTCCTTGACTTAAGCCCTACTTAGCACAACCAAGACATCAGTGTGTTATCAACATTATTCTCATAATAAATCCAAACACACATCCTAGTACCATCTACTAGGAAGAAAATTACTCTGTCCCATCCAAAACCAGGACAAGAAGGATGGGAGGAAATGGTTTCATTTGCTAAGTAATAGAGAGAGTAGCTCTTTCAAACCTCTGCATTCTTGTATTTAGTTCGTAAAAGCATAAAGCAAAATTTGCTGCTCTCATCTCAGTCTGGCTAGACTGGGAAATAATTTTGTTCTTGCATGTTATTGAATGATTTTAATTTTCTGAGTTATCTGCAATAGTATCATATCATGTCTAGAATGAGTAGTACTTATTTTTTTCATAAGGTATGAACCTTATCAATAGAATTAAAAATAGGCTGTTAAAAGACTCAGGGAGGGAAAGTGGGGCGAGAGGGATGTGTGTGGAACTCAACTGTTGTAGGTGTTCTGACTATGCCTACCAAGGCAGGTTAAGTAATGTCAGGAAATCCTAGATCCCACCTGCTTGGTGTCACTCCTGTGGTGAGAGTAGAGTGGGGAACTGGGATTTTTGATGCACTCAGGACTTGGGAAGAGAGACATGACAGCCTTTGTATTTCATTGTATTAAATTTTTTTTCTTATGATAGATGCTAAATTTGTTAATAGAGAAACATTTGAAAATGGCTAATTCTATTGGAGGAAAGAGTTAACTTGTGAAACATAGACTCTTCCAAAGTAAATGGAGATGCTCGTAAGATTTTAAAAACATGCTTTATAGTTCACATATGTATTTGTTTAGTAAATTCTTGGCGTTTAGCAAAAGGGTGCAGGCAGCTTAATGTAAGATGCCAGTTTCTGCCTGGAGGTCTTTATTCAGTGAATTATACCTTTGGAAATAAAAATAATAGATTTTCCTTTTTTATTCCCTGACCCCCTGTTGAAAATCAAATTAATAAACCAGTAATAATTTGAATCACAACATTTACTTTTAGGAAGAGAATGGAGGAAATGTCCTTCATCTCAGTATGGATTAATAAAACGTTGATGAGAATCTGCCACCTTCCAATGGAAACTTTATTGCTCCCTGGTTTTATCATAAGTTTAATTACTAACTAAATAGTAAACTAAAGATTTGATTTCTTTGCCTGTTACTTAGATTCAGCAACATATGTGTTAAATAGTGACTTGAAGTTTAAAATCTTGAAGTTAAAGTCTTCTAGAATTGCATCAGGAAACAATACTTACATTTTTAATACAGAGCTGTTGTTCAGGAAATATTTTTGTCACTGTGACCCAGGTTAAACAGTAGTTCATCCGATTGGTGATCACTGTGTCTTCCTTGACAGAAGTGTCAGGTCTTGATGACTACACTCACTTGGGATTGAAAGTTTGTAGCCTGCTGTCAGATAAGCAATTTTGATCTTTGACCCTTTTTTGCATAGTGTTGATGGAAGTTGAAAACACCACGCAAAACTAAATGCCATCCATTCTAAGATAGGAAAGCACAGAGAGAGTCATTAAGGGCAAGAGCTGCATCTAATGTGTATTGTGATGGTACCCAAAATGTGCAGGATTAGATTCAGTTCTTCCCTCTGTGAGGCAGAGTAGATTGTGGTGTTGGCAAGGAGATAACATCAGTTTACGTGTCCTGGCCTGTTCCGAGGAAGTAAGAATAACTTGTCATCTTTTCATGCTTATACTTTGTCTATTGCATGTCAGTGATTAAAAAGAAAAAAAAAAATGGGCTCTCTCAGCCAATGAATTTGCTTTTGTTTAAAGCCTCCATAAAGCTTTAGTGTATTTCCTCTTCCTAGAAATTTTGAGTAGCAGAGATGTCATCAAAATTGTGATCACTTTCAATGTGGTGCTATTACATTTTTGAAAGGGAAGAGTTGCCAAATCTGTTTTTCCTGTTCCCTACTGCTCAGTTTTTAAATTGCAACCATGGATTCTGGATTTGGATAGTAACTATTTTAACTGTGAAATTGCTACTTCTAAGAGTTGCTGGAGGTAAAGAGTTGTTAGCATTCAGGTGGATTTTTTTACCTCTTTTATTAGTGTGTTAGAAAAGATTACTCCTGAATTAAGTCTTCTTCCTACCTAGTGTTAGCACCTCAATTTACTGAGTCCTTTTGTCGTTGTGTTTCTTGACTCTTTACTGTCACTTCAGCGTGCTTTGGAGGATGAGACTGATGTAAGAATCCTGTCTTTTACCGCATCCCAGTGACCTGGATTGTGAAGTGGTTGTAGACACCCTCTTTCTTGTGATTTTCCCTTTCAGTAGAGGCTGAGTGAGTTTCTTGCTGTGTCATTACAGACCAGCTGACAAAAAGGCCACTGACAAGCCACAATATTAGAGTTTCTGCAGTAAATTCAAGTGCAACAGACATGCATAGGATGTTCTCCAAAGAGTCCTGATCTCTCTAGGCAGCAGATATATTAAAGAAATCATGGCACCCTTCAAGAAAATGTGAATTAGCTTACAAAAATAAAATGGCTGTTTTAAATTACTGTGTTTACATAAAATCAGCTTTTGATTAGATGTGTTTGTGGGCATATATTTATCTTAAATGTGGGGGAAATTGACTTTGCTTGCAAGGCACTCACTCTCACCTGCTTTAGCCTGGTGCTTTGATACAATCTCTCTCACTTTTATATAGCACCTTCTCAAGAATTTGCTGTGCAATAGCCTCAGGCAGATGTTTGTCCTGACGTGTGTTCCTGGCCAGGAGGCAGGAAGGCTCAAGCAGTCTCCAATGAGCAGTGAGCTGCCTGGCAGTGACTGAGTGCTATGGTTTCCTGCATCAAGGTTTTCTGTTCCTGGGGGTAGGGGAGCACATTTTGTGCCACCCCAGCCAGGTATCTGTGGTATGACCTTATTCAGGAGGTCCACTGTGCTGAGATTTCAGTGGTTGGGAGGTGTGATAAAGGTGTGCTTTCGAATGGCTATAAGCAGTGTAATATTTTCTTCAGTGTTAAATAATACTGCTGAGTGTAATGGGCTTATTTTACTGGCAAATCTCTTCTTCCAGGCCTTGGTGACAAGTTCAAGTAAACACAAAATTTGAATACAGATCTGTATGTGCAGTTCTATGCCTGTCTCTGTAAGACAAGGTTGTGAACCTGGGGTTTGTGTTGGAAGAAAAGACAAACAACATCAAGGTGTCTCAAGCACACCTGAGAACTACAAAATTTAGTACTCAGTCTGTCCAGCTGGTTATTAAAATCCTTTTCTGCCTAATTAGTCTTCAATAGTTTGTCACTTAATAGCCTGGAAGTGTTATTTACAAAAAGTGATAGAGTTTAAAAGAAAACTGGAGAGGACTGGAGACTGCCTTGAAGTTGGATGTAAGAGGTGTAATAAGCTGGCAGCAGCAATGTCTGCTTGTGGATTCTACTGCTGATTTACTTTTTCTTGAGATTTGGCAGAGGCACGTTGATGCCTTCGGGGCCTTCCATGCTGACACCAGTGTGGGCTGAGACTTGGTCAATTTTTTGACTTGATTTAAAATCAGCTTAGAGGTTTGGTGTTTTGTTGTTTCATCAGTTGTCGTAGTGATGCTTTTGAAAGAGGCACTTGCAAAAATATTTCTCTGCTCAAGAATGTTAATGACATTGTGGATGCAGACACTTGTGAATAATATGCACATGGGGATGTGAAAATGCTGGGCAGCTGTACCAAAAGATCCTTGTATATTTTGGTTTATTCCACCATATGTCTGTGTAAAGTGACACAGTTCAGTATTGCTGAAGATGTAGGGCTTAATCTGCTGAAAAAGCTAAATTATCATAAAATCGTGTTCTTGTAAATGTTGATTCTTTACGAGAAAAAACAAAGTATTACTATGGGAGCTAATCTGTGGGATAAGGAGAAAACAAAACAAACCAACCTAGAAAGACAGCAGCTATCCTGGATATTAGTTTCCACCAAATCAGACTGATGTTTAGAATAAAATAATCTACTTTAATCCAGTTGCATTTTTCTGTTGGCAGAAGATTAATGGTTTGAATCATTATGTAGCATTTATAGTGCATGAGAAGAGCAGCACTTTGCAGAAATAGAAATTAAAACCTGAAGAACTTGCAGTCTTAATCAAAGCAAGTGATAAATTTTGTAAAACATGATCAGAGAGAAGGTGTTCTAAACAAGCAGTGTCTGTTTCTTCACTTGGTTGCAAATGCATTGTTGGCAGACTCCTTTAATTATTTTCTTAGCAAGAGAACCAATATAGGTGATGCTAACAGTAGAAAGCAACAAGTTGTAAGTAGGAAAGCTCAGCATGCTAGAGGGGGAATCTTTCCTAGGTAGCCATGTAGGAAGTAGGTGTAATGCATAAATTGGGGATTGAAGGGAGTCTCCAAACAGTATGTGAAAGTGCTTTGGAAAGAAAATTGAGACATTCAATGGTCGTGTTAGTTGGAGCACTGGAAGAAACTGTTTTGTGCTGGATATGTTGATTAGATTGAATTTAAATGGGATGGTCAGAAAGGGAGAGGTACTGCAGCTGACAGGAAAAAAGGATAATGTAGGGTTTTTTTCCTAGCAGCTGATGAGAAATGTATATACTTCGTAAATATCCTAGAGGGATGGAACAATATTGATCTAAAACAAGTCATGGTGTAGTCACAGATAACTGAGAGGATAATGAGATTGTTATTTATGGAGCTGCTGGATGGAAATAAGGTAGTTTGTCTGCTCAGTGTTACTGAAACAGCCTTTAGCCACAACCTCTGGTAACTCAAAAATTCAAAAGTAGTAACTGCTCGAACTATAGCACTTACTAAGAGTATCAACACAAGTCTTGGCAAATGCTGTTTGCTATGGAATATGGTTCTCCAGCCATTTGTGCTTGAGAAAAGAAATTCAACCGAGTGGTACCCTGCTTTCTTAGTCCTATTGAAGGTATTTTACATCTTGCAGCCTCATGTGGTACTGCTACTTTTCACTCACTTTATGTGAAGGGTAAATTATAGGCTGTTATCTGTTACCCAAATAATTCCAAATGCTGCATGTCCAAAGGAACTCTGCTGTGCTATGAATGAATGCATTTTATTTATCTCCCTCAAAGTGTCTAGAAGTAATTACTTCCAGTCCTGGACAGATAAATATCGAATTCAGAGCCACTCTGGGAGTAACCATCTTCTTAAAATTCAGGATTGTATAATTGCTATAGAAGTAAAATCTTTGCCTTTAAAATATGTCCACAAAGTTAGTGTCTCCATTTTGTTGCACTGAAATAGGGTGGAATTTTTGTTTTAGCTACTGCCAGTTCTTGCAAGTAAACCCTGAGCTCTTTCAAAATTATCTCTGTTTTTGTTTCCCTTTTTCTGTAGTACAGTGTCATCTGTTCAGCTGGCAAAAAACCCAGAGGATTGCATGTTAACATCCATGAACAAATTTGGGATGTAGGCAGATACAAGGACAGCAAGAACTATTATTACTGCAGTTTTATTCATTATTAACTCAATACATTTTTCCCTATATAAAAATGACTCTGGCATTCAAATGGCTAATTTTACAAGTACTGCAAATTCCACATGGAAATTAATCAGTTGTATACAAGTGCTGCATATGCAAAGAATGAGTGTTCAGCTGCATGTGGGTTTTTTTCTTCTGATTGTACAACATTTAAATTTAGCAACAGAAGTTTAATGAGTTTCATATTCTGTGCAAAAGACTTCGTACTTTACCTGCTTTATCAGCAGAGCAGCAGAATCGGAAAAGTTTCTGAAGGGAAACTTTAGAAAGAAGGGAATGATCCTTCCACTAAAGAAGGGAGTGATCTTGAAAACTCTAGGAAGTTGGAGTGAGACAGAGTGCTGGAGCTGGTAGCTGCTGTTCAGTGCCAGTGGGATGTGACTGTCTCTATCAGCAGTTGCATTCAAATCAGAAATGATCTCTTGAGGGGAATGTTTTGTAGCAGGCTTGTCCCTCCTATTTGGTTCATATCATCAAGTGAACTTGGAATGCAGAAACTCTTCTGGATGAAACTGCACTAGAAGATAAGTCCCAAGGCACACCAAAGCATGGTCCAAAGGCACTGGTAGGCATGCAGTCGGTAGGGCCAGTTGAGAATTAGCCTGAAGCCCTGAGCACTGAAAGAGGGCATAGCAAATGTTTGCATTCCCCAGGTCTGTTCCTGTTGCATTTCTGCACTTCCTGATATAGAGGTGGCCTGTATCACAGTCTGTCTGCTACATTAATGGGCAAGAGCAATTTTGTAGTTGGACAGGAGAAGCATTGCCATTGCAGTGCTCTTAATCAGGACAGCCTTCCAGAATCCTCCTTCAGCCTTACTGAAGCAGGTGCTGTGCAAACAGATTAAAAATATTTTCCCTGCTTTGATTAATCCAAAGTGCAAAGTAGGAGATGTATGGATAGACCTAGGTATGTATTCAGAGTGGTAGGGGACAGGGCAACCATCCTCCTTGTCTAATCTAGTTGAGTATGATAAATATAATTTAATGATGTCATACAATAGGATGAAATGTGCTTCTTGATCTCTTGGGGGAACTCAGGAATCAGCTGAGAACGTGTCTGTGTATTCTCTGTGGAAATACTGGTGCTCCCTGACCTGCCATCTCTCCATGTCGTGTGCCCCTTTGTTCAAGCTTTGTGTTAATGAAGCAGAATAAGTTTAATAGGTTAAGTCTGAGCATCAGCTTCCCTTCTTTTGGCTTTGTGTTTGAAAGGCGAGCCAGAGGATTGTAGAGGCCAGAGGGTAGACTCAATTTTTTCTTTCTGCTTATGGATTTCTATTGCACACAAAATATTAGGAAAACATTATTAATATTTTCAGGTTAAGTAAATATTTAATAAATAATAAAGTTAGGAGATGCTACAGTTAAGGTCAATTATGTAACCTTAATTTGCCTCCCTTTTATGCATGCATTAAGATTCAGTCCTTAATTCCATGTTTTTGCTATCTTTCCACTCTCCTCTTGCTTTGTTTAGTGTGCAAAAGCCAGTACTTTCTTACCGAGCACCTGCTCAGGGCTTTTTTTCCCTCTTCCTTGTAGTTTAATATGGGGTCCAATTCCTTTTTAGATCATGCTATTTGGATTCTTTTGTACCTATAGGTAAGGAATCTTATTATTTAGTGTCTAGTCCAGTTGTTTTAGAATAACCTTCCTTTCTTTTGCTGACAAGGAGATGACTGAAGGATACGTTCCCATACTGGTCTTTTGTTGCAGGCTTTGCACAGCATTTCTTGTTCATTTGCTTTTGCAAATGTTGATCCTTCCAATGGTTACCCTTCCTGTCCCAATTTCTTCCTACTCTGTCTTCTCTCCATACTGGCTTGTTCCCATCCTGGTCATCTTCCTCAGCATGTTCAAGTGTTAGTGCTGTGGACGCCTAATTTATTCTGCTTCTCTTCGGGTCATGCTTTCTTCCTCTCTCTGTTTCTCTTTATCCTATGGTTTTAGGTCCCAGGTTCTCTCCACATTCCTTATCCAGTCTCCACTCTCCCCGCCTGCTCTTTCTGGTTTTCCTGTTGCAGATGTTTCCACAGCGTGGTCCAGCCTTTCTTCTGTAAGCTGCACCACCCCATCAGTTTGTTATTCCCTTCTTTGCCAGCTGTGTTTGTTTTGGCATTCCCCACTCCACATGGAAAGCCTGTACCCAGGTTTGAAACACATACAGACTGGGCATAAATTTGGGGCATTTGGGCTCCTAAAGCTTTATTTTCTCCTGTCTGTGGACAAGCTGGCTTTTACTTAGTCATTCATTTATATATACATTTATTATTTCTTTAAATTTATTATTGTTTATTTAAATCCTCAGACAAATAGTCAAATTTTGGTGTATTTTAATGTAGATTTATATTTTGATTTGATGATAGAGGAGACAACCCCTGCTTCTGAAGTATGCTGCTATGGTTATTTTAAATCTTGCTTTTTTCTTTCTTTATTAGGACAAAGGGAAAAAAAACCATAAGAGTGGATAATTCTAGCTTGAATGTTGAAATTTTGCTGAAATGATGAGCAAAAGTAAAGGGTTTATAGTTAATACAGGTAACATTAAGGACTGTGCTGGCTTTATGGCCACCTCTGCTACATTAAAATATTGTTACATAACTCCTCAGAGAACATAACTGGATGTAAATCTGCAATCAGCAATTCTGTGTCAGGCTTCTAGAGCTGAGGGCTTTATTCCAAAATCTATATGAGATAAAAATATGCTATCTTAAGGGGAGAAGTAGTATGGTTATTTTACTAATAATTTTTATTGTACAATATTTATTTTTGTTACTGATATGTAGTTTATTATTTAGTCCTTTTGGTTTATACAAGAGGCAGATATAGACTGAGACCCTGGGGTAAAAATGTTTGAAGGAAATTAGATTCTGCCCTTTTGCATTTTTGCTCTAATAGCAGATTTGGGAAATATTTTTTTTTTAATAAGTATTCCAGAAGTTAATTAGGCAAAAGTTAGACCTCCGAACAAAAACAAAACAAACCCAAAAAGCCAATCTATTTTAGGGTTTGAATTTTTTTTTGGAGCAAGTAAATTGTATGTGTAGAGAATGAGAGGTGTGCATGACTGGGTATAGGTTGTGTCTTTCATTCTGAGCAAGCCTGAGGGTTTCTCTCAAGCAGAACTCCAGTAGAAGCAGTTTTAGTAAGTTGGTGCTATGCATTAAAATGAGTAATAACCAGACTACTATACTGAGATATTTTCATGCAAATCTTGTGGGGCATTGCTGAAGTGATGTTTCTGGTGCACAACATTTGTCCTTCACTGGTCTGCATATACATTTGTGCAAAGGTGGCAATTGTTATGATAACTTTAAAAAAAAAAAATACTTCAGTCCTGGAAACCACAGACCAGCAAATCTGGTTTTTGTACCAATAGTACAGCTAAAATTCATAGAAATAGAATTGGTAGCTATTAAATAACTGTTACATATTGAGAAACAGTTACCAGCTTTTGAGGAGATGGCACACCACAAAAATATTTCAGAATTCTTTAAATTTAGAGTAAAAAGTCCACCGTAGAGAGTCATTCAGTCAGCATAGTATATTTATATTACCAAAACTTATTGATGGATCCCTATATATATATATATATATATATATATATATATATATATATATATATATATATATATATATATATATATATATATATATATATATATATATATATATATATATATATATATATATATATATATATATATATATATATATGTATGTATGTATTAAGGGGAGGGGAAGCTACTGTGGTTGATGTTTTTGTAGTTAAAAAACCCAAATCCCCTCACGCTGTCATGGTGTAAGAAGGAGTCTTTTGGATTAGGTTTCTTGATGAACTTTTATGATTCAATATATTAGTGAATGATTTGTGAAAAAAAGGATGAATAATGGGATGCTGAAGTGTACTGCCCACACATAAGTATTAAAGACAGCAAAACTAAAATGTACTGTGAAGAGTTGCAATGCTTTCTAAGGTGATTAAAAAGGCATGTGAAAGTCTGTGCCAGAAGAGACAGTCCTAATTACACATGAACAGTAATTGGTTCTTAATTGGCTACACTTCAAAAAAGGATCTTCAGGGTAATTCTGGGTTTGAGTTTAATGTTGTTTTAGATACAGAATTTTCTGAACAAAACAAGCAAAGACAATTTCAGGAATTGAAATTAATTAATAGTTTCTAATAAAAGAAGAGACAACAGAATGAAAGCATTATTTATACTACTGCATGCCCTTGGTAAATGATGTTACTGAACACTATGATTTTTGGATTTGCCTTACCCTCAGAAGTTCAGTGTAGTGTAGTTCAACTACAAAAGATGCTGTGAAAGGTAAGCAGAGCAATCGGATGTCCTGGAAGGCTTAGAATGGGATTAAATATATATATTAATAATTATATATAAATTGTGATTCCTGATATGGAAAGCCATGGGCCCATACTCATCTCATTGAAGTGTATAAACTCTTTGAATAGCAGAGAAAAGATGAAGAGGGAATGATTTGTTCCTTATGTCTCCTAGCATGAGAATGAGGAGGTATCTAATGAGGCAGTAAGTTACTAAAGAAAAGGAAATACCTTGTCATATGACAGGTAATTAAATTGTAGGACTTATTTCTGAGAGATGATGTAGTGGCCAGATGTAAAAATGAACACAGAGTATTTGGACATAATTGTGGCAAAAAAGTAGTCCATCAAGGTTATTAAATATGATGTTTAGTTTGTGTCTGATTCATTAAGCCCCCCGCCTTAGTAATAGTTGAAGACAAGGAGAGTGTGTCAAAGGAGGGATTCCTGCTATTGTAAACTGTGTTGTACTCTTTGGTCTGACCTCTTACAGCTGCTTTCACATTACATTCCTGGCCATGTATCCTGTTCTTTGTTTAAACCAGAAGACAATCCTTTCACGTGTTCTGCCTTTATTTAGAAGCAGTAGTAAAGTGTAGATTCCTTCCTAGCAAAGAGGCTGAAGACGCTTTCAGGTTTCACATTGTTTGTATTAAGTACTTTTATTTGATAGTATAGCACTATTGTCAGAATGTCCTCTTTTGAGCCTCTCAAATGCAAGCTATGGTTTTGGTTCAAAACTACATTCTGTCTTGAAATAGTAATTGGACAAGTTGAAGTCTTTTAATGTTTGAGATTTTTTTGCTGTGCTTTAGGCTAGGGAGTGATTTTTGTCCTCTGCATATAAAAGGTGTTTTGATTGACATCAGTGAGCCAACCACTGAGAAACAGTTTGTGACAGAAGGAGAGGAGCAAAAGGATTTGCAAAGGTCTAGACATGCATTTGCAGGATTGGTGTATAAAATGCTTGCACAGGCTCACACATATAAATGAATTGTTTGCTTGCTAGAGCTGGCCCATTTGTTGTTCCTTACACAATGACTTATACTCTAAAACAGAAAAGCTAACAAAAATTGTTCAAACTTGCTCGATTGTTTGCTTTAGCTTGGGCATTGTTTATTTCTATCCCTTTCTATCCCCTCTGCACCATATCAAGCAAAGAAATTTCTAAGCCCTCAATTGCTGGGTAAAGTCAGCCTGGTGTCTGTACATCTCAGAGGACTACTTGGCACAGAAAGGAGGGAGAAAGTGTAGATGCATGCATATACAGATATTTTCATTTAATCCCTTCCTAATCGGGTTACTGCTGAGCTCAGTACTGCCAGCACCATTGCAAGTTTTGGAACATTTCCCCTTTTCCTCTGGGAGCTTGTTATTAGGTGGTAATCTCACTTCTTTTTTATATTTAAAAAGTGTTACAAAAAAAACCAAACCCAAAACTATAAAGGGAACAAAGTGCATCCTAAAAGCCCTTGAAACAGAAGACTATTAGGCTTTTATGTTTGACTCGTGGGTTTTGAATCTTTAGCAGTACTTGACATTTGCAATCTCATAGAATGACCTCTTCCATTGTATTCCTGGAAATCAAAACTGAAATTGTGGCTGGTAGAAGGGATATTTAAGACTCAGTTCTGGAAATGCTGGTGCTCTCTTAGGCAGAATTCAGCCTTAGAAAGATTGCATTCCCTATCTTCCATGTTTTCAGTAAGATATCTACTGACTTCTTTGAGAAAGGCGAAGCAATGATTACCAGTGTGGGAATTTTCTAGCTATTGTTTTCTTTGTGGTTCAGACCCAGGACTCACTTTTAAGGAAAAAAAAATTTTCTGATAATCCTCCCATTACAATTCAATGAATGGAGAATGTAGATTTTCAAACGCCTCATTTTTCTAAATGACAGCAGTTTAGTATTTGGCTAAGATACTGCTTAGGAAAGGAATAATGCAAATTAAGTAGATAATCTAAACAGAAACTTTCCCCTGGCAAGTGTTTGCTTGTAAATGAAAACAAAGTCAGTTTTGTTTTGGCTTTATGATGGAACACAGCGACAGTTTTAATGTTTCCTCAACTGTAGACTGAAGTCAGAGTCTGCATCACAAAAGTTTGCCAAATTCTGAAACGTGCTTTAAATATTAATATTTCATGAGTTTTGTTCCCATTTTGTTGTGATTCGAGCTACTAAAAAATAAGAAGTATACTGACACATTCTGTAGAGTAGAGGATTTCTTTTTGCTCGCTTGAATAGCTTCTTGGTGAAATAGTATCACTTTTTTTTTTAATAGTTTGCTTCATAGTTTGTTCCTACCACTCCCATCAGAAAATTGTGCTAGAATCTCATTATTCTGATGTGTAGAATCCCTCGTCTCTCCTATGTAGTTAATGGAAAGGAGCAAGCTCCAGGAGAGGATAATTCATATTCAGTCTTTAGGAAGAGAACTTAGTTGTTCTGGGTTGCACTGGAAGGATTCATTTTTGTGTTTCCATTGACAAAATAAATGGTGACTGGTTCAGGTTTTCAGTGTAAATCCTCTTGTTCTAGCCCAAACGTATTTACAGCCATTCCGTAAAACTATGGAAAGCAGAGCATGTTTTCATCAGACAAGATTTTTTTTTTTTTAAAAGAAGGTAGTGGTAGTTTTTCATCCACATAGACTTAAATAGACAACTCTGAAAATATCAAAATACTGGTATGACTTTGTTATGTAGATAGTTTTCATCTTTTGTGTTAAAGAAAAATAATCATACTAGTAATAATGTAAAGAAGTGTTGCTGAGTGAATGAAAAGACAAATTGCCTTATAAACCCCCTGTTTGTGTGGAATGTTGTAAACAGGAACAAGCTGACATAACAATATTAGGGATATTAGTGAGGGCAAGTTGTTGAGGGACCTTGGGGGTTTTTTTTGTTTATCTTTTGCAATCAAAAAACTCAAACAAAAATTGGATATAATTAATGAATAAAGATGATGAATCTGCCTCGAGAGATTGAAACCCAAGACTCTAACTGAAGAAATGCATGTGAAGTTGAAGTTCTAATGGATGTTTCAGGTGAAGGGTGTGCTCTTATTTCACCTGTTGAAGATCAAATTCTGACTTCGAATGTGAGCACGGACTCCTAGTTAGACTCATGCTTATGTTTACTTGGTTACTTATAGCAGAATCACATCCTTTCATTTCTACCACCTTTCTCAGGAGCAGTGGTGGCAGAAATGTTATGAAAAAGGGTGTCAAAGTGTTGAACTATGAACAGAAAAGAGATTGCATACCAATAAGATTTGTATTAGTTTGCTAATACTCTGAAAATTACTTTTAGACTAAATAAGTGATTTAACATGGTTGAAATGTTGCTTTAGACAGTCTCCTCTAAGATGGCAGTTCTGTGCTGATGTGAAACCAGTTATGAAACCTTGAAATTCTTTTGCATTAATCTCAGAGAAAATGAAGTACATCTCATCTTCTGCTGCAGTATGAATGTGTGAAATGCATCAAATGATAATATGAAATACTCTAATATTAGTGTAATGGCCACATTTTGTCAATAAATATAGAATCAACATAAAGGTTGTGAAATTGAATTAAACATGAGAATTTATTAAAAGCTTGATTTTGTGTTTACTTTGAAACATAAGTATGCAGATCTTAATTATACACATTATATACGCTATTCTCTTTTCTTCCCTAAAGCGACATGGCTTTTATAAACTACAAATACCTCTATTAAAAATGTGCCAGAAATGTTGTAAGTAGTGTTTTACTGGAGTACTTACTATCCTAATCTAAATTTATTAGCATTTATTTTTTCTCTAATTTCATTGCTGACTGTACACAGGACCAATGAGGAAAGTGCTGCCTTCTTAGTTTCACACATTGGCTTGAATACTTTGCAAATATTGTACATCTGGATGGGGTGTGCACAGCTTTCCTTCTTTCAGTTGTTATTTTGAAAGGTATTTTTAAAATGTTGCTTTCAAATCCTGACATATGAAAACTGAGTGTTCACAAAATATTGGTTCACAACATGTCTTCATGTTGTAATGGTTTCATGTGATTCCAGTAAAGTCATCCTGTGTTAGGATTGGATTATGTATCTTTAAAATGTGGGCTTTTACAGAAAGCTTCCCCTAATGTAAGGCTATTTGAACCCATCAAGGGTTGGTGTGTATATATACAAGTGTGTTCTGGTTGACTGACTGACTGGGTTTAAAAATAAAGCCTTACAAGATCATGAATTTCTCTTCCTGTTTCCTTCTCTGCTGCCTTATATGTAATGGAGTCCGCCCTTGTTGCCCTATTTATGGAAGAAGTATTCAATGGAAATACTTTGACTACTGTCTTCTGCTTTACTTCCTTAGTATTGAACAAATTTGTCCATGTTTAGATAGATTTTTGAAGTAGTTGATAAATTGAATGAAATTTCACTTATTACTAATAATGATTTTGAAGACTCTTGGCTGGACTAACTGATCATCTTTTTTTTCTAATATGAAACTGTGGACTGTAGAAAATCAGTTATTGACTGCAAAGGAGAAAGAGATGCATATCTTTGTGCTAACATACTGGCACAGCAACATGATAGTGAAAAACTAATGTGCAGTTGCTCTTTGAACAAGAAATGTAATTTCTACCAGCCAGGTTTTTGTTATAATTATAGTTTATCTCTGGCAAAACTATGGTCGAGCTTCCCAAGATCATAAAAAGTTGACTTTGAATCAAAGGCTACATAAGAAGTGACTAAATACGGTTGCAGGTAATGCAGATGAAGTTCTGTTAACTTCAGTTCTTTGCTGCAGTCTCATCTCTCTCCTGAGGAGAACAGTGTTTGCATTTGTTTAAAGCCACAACAGCTTTTCTGGGTGCATTTTCAGCAAGGAATTTCATTGAGAATGAGCCTTCTCATCAAGGAGAAGTTGGTCTCACTAGAAATGACATGACTGCCAGGGCATAGAGTCCCTTTGTGCCCCTCACAGGCCAGATTATTCTCTTGTCACATGCGTGAGGTTTGCTGCAGGGTTGGGTACTGTGCGAGCCCTCCGTTGGTCACTGCCACTCCGCATCCAGCAGGATGGAGAGGGAAGCAGCAGGCATGGCACGTTTGCTTGCACAAACACGTGGTGCTGTTCCTTCTGTGCTGAGGTTTTTCTTCTGATACCTGTGCCACTTTCTCAGGGTCCCATTCTCTGCTGCAGTGAGAGGATTAGGAGCACAAGCATGTGGCAGCTGGGCTAACCCGATCAACAAGTCTTGATGGCCCAGAAGTACTCAAGTGGTCTCTAGATTGAATAAGACCTTTTAACTACCTTGTAATACCCCAATTCTTTTATTTTTTTTTTAATAAAAAACCACATTTATTTCCCAAGGAATGCAAAGAAACCATTATCTGCCTGTGAGTAGGTGTTGATAAAAGCAGAATTTTAAAGAAGTACCCAATCCTGTGTTACTTTCAATGCATCTAAACTGAAATATTACTGAGTAGAAAGTGCCAAGGATTTTAAATCATCAGTTGTAGGTTGGGATCTTTCCCAACTGAATTTGCTTTTATATGATGGTAAAGGCCAAATGTATCATCTAGGGTTGCACTGTGCATTGTGGTTTCAGTATAGAAACTCATGTAAATGTCTCAGTCTGTGGACAGTTATTAATGCTGCTCTAATCTAGAGGTCTGCATCATGTAATGAAACAGATGCTAATGGATGGTGTATTAATCAAAACTCTCCAAGGGCTACTTTGGATCTTAGTCTTGTTTGTTTTAATTTTCATTAGGAAGATGGTTGTATGCATGTGTGTCAGCGTTGTGAAACAGTGTTGTAAATCTCATGTGGGGAAAGCTGCAAGTGTATGTTTCCAGAAAAGTAACACGCAAGGATAGGAATTTTCCATGTCGTAGAGTATTTTACATCTTCCATTGCCTGATTTTGGGGGCAATGTTAATCAGTATAATTAAAGGAAATAAAACTCCTTACGTGACAGGAATGAGTTCATGTCTGTAAACCTTCTTCTTAACTAACTAGTTCTGGTATTTAATTTAGATTTTTTTCTTTAATGTCTGAAGGAAATGAGAGGGATATTAAGATGTCTTCTGGTATAGCAAACAATATATCTATTAATTCATTAAAGCAGACTTATGTGACTTATTTTATTGGAAATACTCACTGCCCATATATTTTTTTAAAATAAAAATGTCTTCACTTCTTTATCTGAAATACAAAATTAATAATTGGCAAAGACCTTGAAGTTAATTAATTTTTCCCTCTCAAGTGTAGAACCCTTCTATATGAACATAAAGAAAATAAGCAATTGGATGGAATCTATTCTAATCATTTAAGTTGCTATTTTAATTAATATTTGTAATATTGTAATTTTTTAAATACTCTTGCAATTACTGGATTTTGCAATGGATGTAAACTACTGCTGGGCTGCATGAGGTTCAAGTAGAAACAGGTGGTGAGTAGATGAAGGGAGCTGCCTTCCCTTTTTCTTGTTTCCTATCAGTGAACATGCTCTGGCCTTAATTTGAATAATGATGGTCTCCCTCATTACTGTTACAAAAGGGGGAAATAGATTTTTATTTTTAAGAAGAAACTTTAAGCAGAAGTCTTGTCTTCCGCATAGCAGTAGTTTTTTGAGAGAATCGAGACTTTTCATAGGAGTGAAATACACCAGAAATCTCCTGTTGAAGGAAGGGAAGTTGTAAGAAGCATAGCACGTTGCTTGCTTCCTTCATGTTGTCCTCAGTTGGCTCTTTCTAATCTTGTGTGTATTTTTAATCTTAAAATTAATTCAGGAGCTCATTTCTGGTACTATATTTATGATATGCATGTAAATATATATATATATATTTATTTGTATATTTTTTATAAATATGTTTCTACTTCAGAAAGTTTCAGTGTGCTGGAGGCTCTCATTCTAAGGCTTTCCCTTCTTAGCATGATATAGAGCCATATCACAGTCATATTTTCTTGTAGAGTAGATTAGATAATTTCATAAGAATAAACTTCTATTAAAAACTTGTATTTCTTTAGGCACATTTCCTGGGGAAAGAAAGTTAAATTTTTTTACATGAGTATTTGGCTGTTTTCCCTTGATTCTGTTTCCAAAGAGCCAATAAAGCTTTAATTTATAATGTTTTTTAATCAGTATAAGTCTTTCAGCTATGTTCACAATATAGATGTGTTACTTGCTGCTAGTTTTGGTTTCTACTTTCATTGTCTTATCAGCTAGTTTGTAAAGGAACATCATGTAAAATAGTTCCTCTTCAGGTTTATTCAAAGTGTTTTTAAGTGCCCAAATCCTATGTGTACATACTGCTTTGTCCTCTTCTGCAGAAGTGAGATTTTCCATTTAATTTAGGGCTAGTGCATTATTTTCTCCAAAATTAAAGTCTCATTACATTTTTGCGTAGCAAAACGGTTCTTAATTCATTGGTAATGCTATGTTGTTGCAAATACAAGTTGTTTTCAAAATGAATGGCAGACGTGGCAAGGCAACTAATTTACAGTTAAATTAGCTGTTACACTGTATTTTTGCAAAGATAATTTTATATAGCTTGAAATTTTACACATTGATACGCAACATATTCATTTCACAAAATGAACAATTTCTTGTCTTTGTCATCAAAAGAATGGCATTCTTACTGCAGATTTGCCAAGATTTTGGCAATGTTCCTTTTAATTACCTTATAGGATACTGCTTTGCAAAAGATCATATCTTTCAAGTGACATTTTCCATAGCATTTCATTTGTTACTGCTTCCAAGTGCATACTCATAAACTTTGAAGTAATAAGTATTTCTACAGCAGTTCATGTGAATGTATTGCAAGGAGGAGAAAGATGACAAGAAATGAAAACTGCTGACTTATTTTTTATCTAGGTTTTTTTCCAATGTGTGGTGTATTAAGTGTGCATTGATAAAAGTGCATAACATGCAGAATATAAAATGATATGGAAAAACACCTCACGTTTTGAATCATTACAAATTGTAAATGAGAAGTAGGGCACAGACAGGAGACACTGGACTGCACAATGATTTCAGCAGTGTAACCCTGGCTTTGCAATCAGCCTTGTGATGAGCTGCTGAGCTTTCAGAGCTCCTTCTGCCCTAAATGGTTGTGCCATCCTATGAAAGTGGAATTTTTTTGCTTCTCCCAAACACTGCAAGTGCTGTCCCAATTGTAGTTCTACAAATGAAAGTGCTTGATAAAACTCTGTCAAACAGATTAGTGATTGAATGGTCATGGTCACTCACCAACTTAATTCTTCATTTTGTACATGCGTTTTCCTTTAGTAGTGTGCTGTCTTGGCAAAGAGGAGACCTGGTCTTTTTAGTATAACTTCCATGCAATTTGAAGTTGTACTTCCTAGCAGGCAAATGATGAAAACTGAACCCAACAGGTGGAATGGGATACATTAATACAAAAAGCAGCTTGTTTGGGGCGATTTTGCCTTAAAATAAAAATACAGCAGAAGATTACTTGCACAATGATTTTTAATCTGTGCTCACCACTGCTATTTTTACCATTAACATCCTTCTTGTGGAAAGTGAGTGTTATTTCCAGATGTTTGTCCACATATTGTCAAGAATACTTTCAGAAATATTTCCAGAAGTTGAAGGGACATCAATTAAAAATCACTGTGATGGCTTACCACCAGTGATATTAAATATTGCAGTTATAAAATTGCCATGATGGGTGTTTCTTTTCCCAACTGCTCTCCCTCTCTCTCCCTCAGTGTACATGATACTGTCACCATCTCTTTGGATGTATATAGGCAACTTTAGCAAAAAAAGGTTTTAAACTCTGTTGTAGAGAGAAGGGTGAGCTTCAGAATGGATGGAACTGTGGATACTGCTATTACTTTTAAAATAATGACTTGGACTAAATGACATTTTAACTTTTTATTTCTAGTTAAAAAGCTAAATAAACATGAGAATAGCTGCCTCTTGCTGCCCATTAATAGGAAAATTCACAAGGCTAGATTTTTCTGAAGTGTTTTTGATAACTGGAGGGAAAGTATAGCTATTTGTGATGAGAAGATGATTTTTCAGCCATAATCCTCTTCTGCTTATCATGTGAGTGCCCATCTGAACTTAGGTTTTATGCATAGTTGCAATAAAAATAAAGCTGGTTTTGCTTAATTTCTGGGGTATGTCTCTTACCCAGTAGTTAACTGCTTACCACAAAGTAGACTAGAGTGGTACACTAGTTTGACTTTACTTCCAACACCTGAGAACTTGTTTTCATAGTTTCCTGCTAGGAGACTGATTTGTGTTTGTATTTTGATGTTGCTCGTTTGCAAACAGTGCATGCAATTTAATTAGGCATATTTTAAATAAATAAATAATCCTTCAGACAACTATTGAAGTCTCTTAATCAGTCATGATCAATTGATAGTCTTCTGATCAAATGTCAGCCTAAAGGTGTTTAAAATAGCAGTCAAAGAAAACATCAGCAAGAATAATAGGGATGTACAAATAGATGTTTGCTAATAAATATATATTTTTATTTAGATTTATTTATTTGTATATATATATTTATATATGACCAGACTTGAGGCTCTGGCTTGCTGTCTATGGATGTAAATTTTAACCTGTCTATCCCCAGAAGTGGTCTTCCCAGATTTATGAAATTTTTGTGGTTTTTTCCCCACAAAGTTAAAAGACGTTTTTTGTTTCCTTTTAAGTCTGAAAAGGTAAGAAATAGCCATAGATCTATTCAAGTACTCTTGCAAATACAGCTTAAAGATCAGTCAAAAACTGAAATCTGGTTGTGCTGAGGAAGCATGTAGTTACACATTACCTTGTTAATGAAAGAAATTTAAGAATCCTGAAGTAAATAATTTTCTTTACCTCCACTATGCACATTATTTGAGTGTACACAGTGTGATATATATACACACACACACACACCCCTGTGTGTGTGTGTATATGAAAACAAATGTGTGACTCCCTAAACACAATCCCATGCTGTTGTAGCTGCTAGGCTTGATGTCAGTCAGATTCCAAGTGCTGTATGGTACTTCAAAGTCAGAACTGATGAAGGCTGTGCCGAGATAGTTGTGGATCTTGGCTAAGAGCAATCAACTGCACATGCAAAATAACATAAGAACATTGAACAATGTTAACTTTTATGAAGACGACTTACATGAAAATATATTTTGTCTATACTTCCATGCCTGAGCCTGACTGGAAGGCTTTTTATGTTTTTGGGTTTTTTTTTATTCTTTGATATCAAATCCATTCTGTGACATTGCAGGGTATTAAATTTTGTGGTTTATGACTGAAATGAAATTTTAAGTGGAATGACCAACTTTATTTTCTTTTTAAAGAACCTCCTCATTTAAATTGCCACAGAAATGGTGAGGTATACTAGCTGCAGATGTGTGTTTCATCTCTTAAACAGGGCTGGATTTGTTTTTACGACGGGAGAGAATCCCCTCTCTCAAAGGGCCAGGCTGGTGTGCTATACCCAGTCCCCCTCCTGTTACAGTGCTGTGGTTGCTTGTAGTGTGGGGGAAGCTGAGCCCAGAAAGTGCTCTGAAAGCCGTAGCTTGCCCTCCTCCTGTGGGAGTGCTGCCAACAGCAAAAGCCCTGCTGTAGGGTGCAAAGCTGGCTGGCTTGCTTGATGCAACCGTGGACCTTACCACTGAGACTTGGGGTTGTTTCCAGGTGAAGGATAAATTGCGTTTATTCATACAGGAATGGTCAGCTTTGGAGCTTTTGCAGTTCCACCCACCATGCCTCACTACCTCATCTTTGGGTACTCATTGCGTGGGGGTGTCTGTATTTGACATTTCAGAAACACTGATTGTTAGTTGCTAGTTCAGAGAGAGAATGAGGAATGAAAGCCCAAGCTTATGATACTATTTTGACTTATTAGCTCTGTAGCACAGACTGCTCTAGATGTCTGCCTTGTCTCCTCTCTCCTTTAAATATGATTTACTGAAGTACTGGTTGAAAAGATGTTTGTTGACCGATGCTGAGAGCAGTGAAAGGTTGGATCTGTTAATGAAAGTTATTTTGAAATCCAGTCTCCCCTGTAGAATTTTTCTGTGCAGCCAGAGCAGCAGTTTTCTAGTGGGAGGATCAATGCTGCCACACAAGGCACAACAGTAGCAGTGTGAATTTTATGTCCTTCTGAAGGAGACAAAAGATATGTGGCCGAAATACTAATTTACTCCTCTTTAAGACTGCTGCTTGTGGGTGAACCAATAACCTATCATACTTGAAAAAAATGTATGATCTGTAGAGTTGTGTGTGTTTGTTTGGGTTTTTTTGTTTGTTTCTGTGTAATATATAATACAGCAAATCTCACTGCAGAAGAGTGGAATAAGTCTCTGTAGTAAGGGAATCAGATTCAGGACCATCCCATGGGTGAAAAGAACCTTTTCTTTAGGTGACAACCAACTATTAGAAGATATTGAATTCTCACAGAGAAAGCTTGAACAAAAATAAGAGCAAATATATAGCTTATCCTGAAGTTTCTGCAACTTCCTTTTTGATATTCACTATAGTGAAAATATTTTCTGGAAAAAAGAATAAGACAGAGCTTGTTTAATAGTTCAGAAAAAAGTGTGTTGTCCTGCTCAGAGGCATGTAAGGTGTTCTTTCATTTGCATGATATGCATAAATTCTTTTTAAATTTTAGGAAGAGTAGAGAAGATAAAAGTATTGTAATTATTGAAACTGTAGCTTCTGGTTGAGGTCTTGACAGATCTCTGATGTAATGGATACATTTTTTCAGCCTCTGCCCTGCTTGTGGGGGGTGTGTAAAACTAACATTTTTAAAGCATACAAAATGCCACAGACAGCTGTCTGGCGCTGAGGGCACTAATGGAAGAGGAAACCAGGCACAATGCCTGAGCCTGTAGTGTTGATGAAATGGGCCTAGAGATGGAAAGACTTTTCATCTTAGCTGGGGCTTCAGGACTCTGCTGGATTGCTGAATTTTACAATAGGGTGAATGTATGAAGGAGTTTATTGTGGGAGACAAACTGACAGAGAGCGAGTTAGAACTAAATATTGAGAAGTAAGAAACCAAGTGAACAGAGAATGATACGGTGCTAAATAGCATTAAATACTCTTCCATAAAGTCAATAACTACTGAATAAATAGTGCATTGATCAGGAAACATCAGATACATGATGAGGGATACACTGAGGACAGCGTTTCAAATTTGCAAGCCTCATATTGGCATTTTGGGAATTCCATGGATTCAGAGGATTTCATAATCAAAATGCATGGCTGTAATAATATACTAATGCCAACTCCTCATTGGTATATATGTAATGATCTAAAATAAGAGAGAATTTTTTTTTTATAGAAAGTTGTAGAAGCAGAAAAAATATGAAACTTTATATTTAATACATAGAGCATATATTCCATAAATTGATAAAAAAATGAACAGTTTAAATATTCTGTTAATTTAGCTGCATGCTCACATCTGGAAGGTGAGTTTTGGGGATGGTACATGGTAAGTAGCTTATTAGCTTCAGAAGATATGATCATGTTTCAAACAATGCTTATTTTGTGGAATAATCTTCTAAAGCAGAGAAAATATTTTTGTATCACTGGTGATGAAGACTGTATTTTATGTTCTAAACCAGGTCTGTTCTTTTTAATGTTATTCATAAGCTCATACATGGCATTTCCTCAGTGACAAGGAACAATTGTTTCTGTTCACTTCTTGCAGATTTATTTTAAATGCATTAGGAGCATTCAAAATGTTCCTTTTTTACCTTATCATTTGCAATGCCAACTTTGTTTTGCAAGTGTTGTCTTTTGCTCTGGCTCTTGACTTTGCTTGATCCCTGGTACGACTGGGCTGCCTTTGTAGATGCTTGCTCCTCCCCTCTACATCTGTCATTAGCAATAATGTTTTTCTCTCTCTTGGTTGACAAACTACTTGTAACTCGAAATGACATTCCCTCAGTGATATATGGGAATGCAAAATATTCACTCTTAACAATTTAGTTATGCTTTGATTGTTGGCAACCTTTTCACTATAGAAATCACTCAATAGGGTCATTCAACTCCTTGCAAAAATTAGCTTTCCTGCTCTCCTCCAGCCATTACTGAGGGCAGCAGAAGGGAAGAAAAGGTTGTCTGGAGTGGGGTGGGTGTGTTCCTGGGCTGGCAGTGCCCCTGGCATGAAAGTACCCAAGTGTTGGTGCCAAGGAAGGGGCCAAAACAGAGTTCAGCTCTGGGCACAATGAGTTTGATCATGTTCAAAATAAAGAGAGAGGCTATTTTTTTTTAAGCTGATGTAATTACCATTGCTCCTCCCAACACAAAACCCACAGCTGTTTTTGTGTGGTGGTGCTTTGTGCAGTTTTGACTTTTGTTGAAAGTGCTTATTTCAGCAAGCAACTAATGTGTACAGAGTATAGAAATTACTTGATACGTGAGCTTGTCTTTCTGCAGTGAATCACCTTTGTAGATCTGTTGGAAATTCATCCATTTCTTACAAATGCTGATATATGATCACTTGATTTGACAGTAGGCTTATGGCATAGGTAAATTCACTGCTTCTTGCCATGCTATGTAGCAAAATTTTTCAGTAATAAGTGCAGTAAAAAACCATACTGGAGCAGGAATATATTTTTTTCTTTGTGTCTTCAATCATTTCTATAATTCATTTTTATAACCTCCTTCAGCAGAATGACTTGGTTTATAATGCTTTGCAGTGCAGCATTTTGTAAAGGCTTGCGCTTTTAAAAATTTTAACCCAGTAGAAAAGAATAAAAAAAATACTTCCTTCACTACTTCTTGCTTTTTCTTTCTGTCTTCCTTCTTTGCCCTTTGTCTTTAATCCGGAAAGAAGTATGCTAGCTGTTTCTATTGCTTCATTGTTTTTAGCATCTTTCTTTTGTATCATTTCAGTTTTGCTCCTTTCTGTCTCCTAATTGTTACAGTGTGCTACTGGTACTTCAGGAAATAGCTTGTTGATATGTGAGAAGGATGGTTTCCTCTCTACCTGTGACACGCGGGTCCTTGAGATGTCAGTGCCCCATGTAGCCCGGCTTTCAT
Source organism: Ifrita kowaldi (assembly GCA_013398055.1). Lineage (NCBI taxonomy): Eukaryota > Metazoa > Chordata > Aves > Passeriformes > Cinclosomatidae > Ifrita > Ifrita kowaldi. Next base: position 196,365 of record VZRS01009603.1, on the reverse strand, counting down.
GCCAGTAGTTTTCTTGTAGCACGTAGCAGTGAGAAAGAGATTCCCATGTCTAAGTCTGCTGTATATCTCAAATCTGCAGCAATCAAAAGAGCAGCCAAAACCTTTGTCAGGTTGTGATTGGAGGAGTAACCTGCCTGTCTGAAACTCCCTTGAAAAATTGGTTACTTTGTTACATGAGTAATTTCTTCTCCTTGTTTCAGTGCTGCAGGATTTCTTTCCTTAGTTTCCAACTGGAGCTGTTGGCTGAGGCCTTGGGCTCCTGCCATCTGGTAATTTTCCTTTCCCATTGTAGCTACTCCTTAAATATCAGATCACGCTGCTTTTTCTGGGTATAAGTGGAACAAGATTCTCCAGAAATAGTTTTTCCTTTAGTGATCCCAGGCCCTTGGCATGAACTCAGCTGCATCTTCTTATTAATTGATCTCTCTTCATCTCCATTGCCTTGCTTCCAGCAGCTCTGAAGTGATGAAGCTTTCAGCTGCTCTCTTAGCCCACACTTGCCAGATGGCATTGCAAGGAATCACTGTAGGTGTGTCCAGTGCAGTCTTCCCAGTTTTAATCCACTCATACCTTACATCATTAGTTTTTAAAGAGGCATTTGTATTCCAGTCTGAGGTCAATAACGTTCCCCAAATTCTGCAGAGTCTGTCTTAGAGGGTCATCCATCACTGTGGCTAAGCAAGGACAAGGACAGCCAAGAAAACTCTGCTTGGTGGACATTGCACATAACAATTATGTGGGGCAATTGAGACTTTGAAAAAGCTTAAGCAGAAGCTGGTAAAAGAGATGGATGCTTCTCATTTCATTAGTAATTCAGAGCTTGAGTGCACTAATTTGTATATGCCATTTGGTCATCTCTGTGTCCTTCTGTCAATATCAATTCTGTTGTCAGAAGAGCACACTTCCTGAACTTTCTCTCACTTGCTTCATCCTCAAATTAAGCTCAGATTTGATGTGCTGCATGGCCTACAGTATCCTCACTATGCTAAAAAGACTGAAAATTTGCCCATTGCTGGAAGAGATTAGAAAATGTCTTGCAGTCTGTAAAAATATTTTCTTAATTTTTCAATTGTAATATGCTTTAGAGATGAATATTTTCCAATATTCACTTCCAAAAAGTAAGACTGATCAATGAAAGACTGCAGGGAAAAACTACGTTACCTTAAAAAATCCCATAAAACACACCCACTTCTAGTAAGTACATTTGCAATAACTTTACTCTTTGCATACTAGAGTGGATCTCAAATAGAACTTTCTCCTTAAAATAGCTATAAAATTTCTTCTCCCTAAAATAAACATTTTTGTGTTGTTTCAGAGCTTTGAAAGCCCATGTGTTCAGTTAGTACTTCAAGTTGGGAAATATTTGAAAAGCAAGTCAAATATAGCATCTGGCATGGCTTTTAAAAAAAAAAATTATTCCAAATAATTTTGGTACACTAATACAGTTACTTAACTATAGTCATGTTTACTGTATTTGAAAGAATTTTTTAAAATTGAGTCTAATGTTTCTTATACTGTTACAGTCATTTTTCTCTCTAGAGAATTTCTACACAGATTTCCAGTAAAAACTTCCTTCTTCCAGTGTGTCTGGCAGCTGCTGTTTTCTTGGAGGGGAATGTTTACTGGAGGCTGCTCTAAGTGATCACTGTAAAAAGAGCATTTTTTCCATCTCTGCTGGGATTCACCCATCATCTGTGCTTTCTGATAGCATAAGTCAGCCTTTGTCCTTCCTTCTCTGTTAGAAATGATGGGAATTGGTGGATACTTCAGACAAGACATTTCTGTAATTTGAGTGAATGGAATTGAATTTGGTATGTTTTGGCAATTAAAGTGTTGAAAGGAAAATTTTGCATATCTCAGAGAAAATTTAAACTGTGTTATAAGGTATAGTTAAAACTTGATTCAAACCAGGTTGATTTGATCCAAATGCATGGATAAGGGCACCTGACATAAGTGTGATGACACTGTTGGATGAAAAAGGAGATTTAATAAAAATAATATACTTTAATCTGGGTTGGCTTTAGCATCCCTAATGTATACTTTAAATTGTACGGATTTTCAAGTAGATTTTCTTCTCAATAAGATCAAATGGGGAGCTTCTGTTAAAAGGTTGCAGTCTTCTAGTATTCAGCATGTTACTGGCATGAGCTGAATAGGTGAAGGTACCCCTATGTGATTTATTAAGTCTGTGAGTTACTGAAAATAGTCTCATTAACTGGTGCTATGGGGAGAGAGAACATTGTGACGCCTACTGCAAGTCATTTAGAAGGCAAAATTTGTATTCTTTCATTTCTTCCTTTCATTTATCATGAAACTTTAGTATATGCAGATGCAAGTGGTACATTTGCCAAAAATCAAAAGCAGTCGTTAAAAAAAGAGGCTATGGAGAAGGGAAGACTCCTTTCCCAATTTAAATATATGAAATAATTCGACAAACAACCCTTACTCATTTGAAATGTGAGTTCAACAGCAGTTCTGGAGGTTCCTGCTTCTGTATTGGTATAAGGCCATAACACAAGTCAGTAAGAATTCGAAACAAGTACAAAATGATGAAAATGATATCAAGGTGTTGTAGGTTACAAAAAACTCCACACCTGTTTGACATGATTAACTCCAACACAGTTTTGAAGTTTTGGATGTCACAATTGTGTAACCTTTTTAGATTAGGAGTGTCCTCTATATTTGAGGTTAATGAAGTAAGGTATCAAGCAACTTAACAGCAGTGAAGAATTGTGTATTCAAAATGCATCTTTGCTGCAAGCGTAATTAATTACATTTCAATAAAACCAATAAAGATTTATTGTGACTATGCTAAAATGTGCCCAAATATAGTAATAATTATTTGGAGTTTTCAATAGAGGCTAATAATCTGGCGATTTTCAGAGAGAGATTCATGTAATATCAAGTATGCATTTCAGTGAGCACTTGTATCAGCCACTAATGCTGCTCCATGTCAGTACATGCTGCTTTTCTTTGATTGCTGGTGTGCCTTAAAGGATAGCTTACTTCTCTTTAGAGTGGTAGAATGGAGTTATGGTACAGCTGATCACAGACAGTTCCTGCATCATATATTCGATTATTTTTTTCCAAAATGAGCATAAGTACTTCTTAGGGACACAGTCATTTTAAAAGTTCAGTTCTTAGCTCTTGCAGCAAAATAATATTACAATTTTTTTTCATTATCTGTCTGGAAAACCACACTGTTTTCACTTGTAATTTTTAAGTAAGTTTAATTGAACAATGTATAATAATTTAAAATACTTAAAAATACTTAAGCTAAGATTAATTTGGTTAGGCTCTTAATTATCAGAGGGATTAGCTTCAGCTAAGGTAAGGAACCTTTAGGCAGAGACATGAATAATGAAAACAGTGCTGACAAAGTCTCAGGGGTGATTGAAAGGATTTTGCAAAAACAGGATGGTAATTTAACCTCAAATAAGTTTTTGAGATGTAGCATTTAAAATACTTAAAGGACTTTGTAAGAGCTATCCCCTTAATCCTCTTCAGAAACTGTATGCTGTTACAATAGACTGAAAGTGTTTTTCTTATTTAAAAATAGCAGTAATTACTTGATATTTTGCATATTCAAGTATATTGCATATAAATGAATCCTCAGAACTTGTGCTAGTCACATGTCAAATAGTACTGTCGTTGGTTTCTGCCTTCGATTCTCTGCAGATATTTGCTAGATTGATACACTTGTCAACTAGAATTAGCTGTTCAGTTTGAAATACTGAAAGTCAGTCAAGTTAGCCTGCAGACCATGCCCAGCAGAGGTTGTTTGGCCACTCTTGTGGGGATAGATGCTATCAACACAATGATTTTGTTCATAGGCTGAAGGACTGCCAGCTGACTTTTGGTGCTTTATTTTCTAACTGATGGTGGATCTGATCTGCATTTCCAGTCCTTGTGTTCTGTACTCGCCTTTGATACCTTAAAACCACAAATCTGCATTTTTGGGGGGGTTCAATGTACCTTTCTTTTAGTCATCAATTAACAGTATCTCAGTTCCTGTAATGCAGTGGTAAATGAGATTTTTCTTCTTGCATTTGTTTCAACAGCTTTTTCCACACAGAACCTCCATTTGTAGTAAAGCTGCCATGCTGCAGACTGTATTTTAGGTAAATCTGTTAAAGATGATGAATAGTGTAGGCTAATTTTTGGTGTTTCTAAGCATTTTTTGGTGCTTCTAAGCATGTTCATACCTTGGTCTGCATGGGCTTTTATTTAGAAAGCAGTACCAATTTTGCAGATTTTTTTGTGCATTTTTGAAGGATTTTCTTTTGGTGTTGCTGTTGTTGTTCTCATGGAGTTTTCTGAAACTGGATATTTTGAGAGCCATTAAAAATAAAAATTAGAAACATAAATCTTAGTGGTGTTTTAAACAAGTCCAGGTGCTTATCTAGGCATTCAGAACACTAGCAGATGGTAACATGAGAAACACTGACTGAGGTTTATGCAGCATGGGTGTGATGTTTGGATGCTTTATTTTCATTGTTGCAGAACAGCTGCCTATCAGCATAACTATCTTTTCTGTCCTGGAAAAAAAGAAAGCAACAGTCAAAAGGGTCATGTGCCTTCAGTGGGTATTGACTTTTAGCAAATTAACAGTCAGTGCAATATCATGCAGTACTTGCAAAAGTATCAAGCTAAAAACTCTAAATTTTCTGTTTTCTAGGTGTCAGGGTACTAAGTTTTTGTTTCATGGTTTTTTTAAAATGTCATTGCTGAAATATATACAATTTAATTATGTTGGCTTTTGTTAGGTTTTGCTGGTCTCTTCCTTTGTTCTTGATATTACTAAAATCTTTTGGACTAATTTTGCGTTCTTTTGTAAATGTTCTGCTATAACATCAGCCTCTTCAGACATACTAAACATTGCAAATAAACCTAACCTGAGCCTTCATGAGCATTTTATTCCCTAATCTCCTTACTTAATAAAAGTAGCAATTAATAGTAATTCTTCCATCCACAGATGCCATTGTACGTGTTTTTCAGGCATTATTGCTTTCTAACATAAAGGCTGGTATAAACACTGTTTTTCTTTTCCTGACAACTTGAGGTACTTTTTTTTATTATTACTACTTGAGCTCTTCTGAGGTCAGTACAGCTTTTCTGCACCTTTTTTGTTCTTTTGAGAGATATTGAGGCAACAGCTAAAATGGACATAAAATTCTCTGAATTCACCTGGCATTCCTAAATGTGCTTAATGTGCTTCATGAAATAATGATGGTCCTTTTTTTTTTTTTTCTGGTTCTCCCTTCATTCCCCTCAGAAGTTTCACTAGTACTGTTATATTAATTAAGAACAAATCCAGACTGATTTGAGATGTGAGTACGTGTCTTGCCATTTTCTTCACTAGCAAAAAGATATACTTAAAGAGGAACTTTAAACTTTCATTGAGATCACCAAAACAGTTACTTGAAAAAAAGAAATAAAGTGAGGGGTGTAATGATTTTTATTTAGTAAATGTAGCCGCTTTATGATACAGTGACCTGTGCAGGTTGGCTAAGAATCCCCATGCTTTGACTCATAGGAAATGCAAGTGTCAATTTCCAGGTACTTTTGCAGCAACTGTTTTAAGCAAGTTTAAATACTAGTTTATCATTGTACAAAACTTGAGGTACCACATTTTGTTGAAAAGGTGATTGTAAGTCTGCAGGTGCCTGAAATAACAAAGGTAATCATTATATCCCCTTTATTTGGGGTATGCCTTCCTGGTTCTTGTTTGCATGAAATAGGAAGGTAACACCCACACTTTGTGTAAGGCCACTCTGTAAACTTTTCCAAAGCTGGAAGAATTTCATAGCAGCTTCTGAAGCCAAAATCATTTCTGTGTGGTGATAGTGAGAGTCTCTGTCCAGAGAAGATGTATTTACTTTCTACACCATTCAGGCATGGATGTTAGCTCAAATTGACTAGTGAGTACTTTTGGTCTAGGGCGATACCTGTGGCCTATCACTTGGGAGAAAGGTGTTTGCTGCCTTAGCATGTAAAAACTGTCTCGATAAAGAAGGGTCCTGTTGGGACACTGTAATCTAATTAGAGTACTGGCTGAAATGGAGATGACTGCTGGAAAATGATCTGTGTGTACAGGTCAAGAGGTGAAAGAAAATCAGTGTTGAAAATCAGGTGAAAGAAATGTTGTGCTGAAGTTGCAAGAACATGAGCTGAACTTCCATTAAGACTAAGGGAAGCCATGTGGAAGTTTGACTGGAGAAAAATTTATTGGGAGCCATGCATCAGTGCGCCCACTGCTCACAGATCACCTTCAAATGAGTTTGTCTGCAGGTTAAATGAAACTTCATAAATTCCTTTTTTGGGCAGAATTAAGAGCCCACTGACCCTGTCAGAGCATGGAATTTCAAACCTACTGTTTAGACCACTTTCTACACTTTCCCTGAAAAATGGTTGTGTTGTTGCAGGTGACATTGTAGAATAGAACTTAATGAAGAAGAACTGTCCGAGCTCAGCTTTCCTTTCTCCTTTTCCGTCTGCTCAAGGTGGTTTTAAATGCCTTTTTGAGTACACTGTGCAATGGACAAAGCAGCAATTATTCCTTGCCAAATTTATGGTTACTTGATTATTTACATCAGCTGAAAGAGGCCAAAATCAATGGGAGCTCTTTTGTGCTTACAGTGGAACTTCATTTTATCCCTGTCAAAGACCTAATTTGCCTCAGCAACTGCTATTGTTGAAGTAGGGCAGAGACTCTTTCCCTAAAGACCTTCAGCCAAATTGCTAATGCTGCTTTCCTCTCTGCTGTTCTAGACAGGCAGTAAACCGTCATAGAGAGAAAACTAACTTTAAAAATTCCCTACTTGTGAATGTCTTTTGTTATTTCCAGGTCTTCTGTAAGATAGCTCCATCTCTGCACAAGTGTTAAGCATTTTAAATTCATTGTGCCTCCTGAGTCCCCCTTCTGAGAAATGCCTGGCTTTTTATTTCCACCACTGATGTTTTCTGCTACTCTGTAGAAGTCTGATGTACATTTTAAACATTATAGGCAAAAAGGCTGTGTTAAAAGTGTTCTGCTGTTACTGAGGAAGCTATTGTATATTTAATTTCATGAATCTTGTACTGAAAACTGCAGTTCACCAACTGTCAGCAGATAATGTAGCTCTGAAAGAAAGAGTATTTGTGATCATGTCTGACAGCGTGGCCTAGGTACTTCAAGTTGTATTTAAAAATGGCTGACCATGGTGCTAGTTACTTTTTCTATGTAGCAGGGTTTGAACTACCCCATGTCGTCATGTTTTCAGTAGGACCCCAATATGAACTCAGAACTACTTCATTCAGTTTCAAATTCAGGTGTTCCTTAATGTGGGATGACCAAAGACACCGCAATGCTCACTTCTCAAGGGAGATGTGAGATCAGGAAATATGGCTTTTATCAAGTACTGGAGGAAAATGCACAAGGTTGTTACAGGTGAGAGATTCCTTTAGCAGGTGTTAAGTTTCAGTAATAACAGTTGAGGATTCTTTGTTTTTGAAAGTGTCTGACACAATAAAAAGAAGCATTTGTCATTTACAGTGACTTTTTGGAGCTATAGAGTATTATTCTTTGATGGGCTTCATTTCCTTGCAGGCAAGCTTTCACTCATGTTTGCTTTAGCTTTAGGTGTATAAACACTAGGCTTTGCTGAGAAGCATATCACTTTTAAGGTTCCACAGTCTCAAGGGTTGGCATCCCTGACAGATGATCCAATGTTTTTTAACAAATCTGCTCTGTTACAAATCTGTTTATTCCTTGCATGCCCTCTTATAATGTATGGATGAAAAGCAGAGAGGTAAAAGAAACCATGTATGCACAAACATGTGGATATTTTTTATTCCTTGGTAGTTATTAAGAAGTCTCAGGGTAGTTCAGAGTTGGTCTGCGATGACAGTAGCAATGGGAAATGCCAGTGACCTGAAGAACCCATTCCAGGCTGGTATCTGGAATATCCCTTGTTTACTCTTCAAGGAAACAGTGGCTAAGAGTGAAAGGGCATAAGTTTCATGTTGCAGTAGTATACAGTAAATTTGAAAGTTTTTTTGGTGCTGTTCTTCTTGAAGTGCTTCTAGAATAGTAATATATTTCAATATGTTGAACAAGTCACATTTAACAGAGTGTTTTTGCAAGTCAAGCAACACGCAATGAAGGAATGTTTTAGAGAGAGGTGCAGCTTGCACATTTGCCTGTGCCTTTCTGCCCTGAAATTTTTATAGCTTCATTTTATTAAATATACCAAAGACATGAGACTTTTCAGCTGGATAGGCTTTGGGTATGCTTTTAAATTTTTTTTTTATTTTACTTTATTTATTTTTTAGTTTCATTTTTTAATATTTTCTCCTTTCTGTGTTTCTTCATTTTGCATATTTTACAGTGAGTTACCTTTTGCCATGTTGAACCTTTTTCACATTATCAGTAAATGACTCGCTAGGCACAAACTTCTAAAATGGAAAATGTAGCAGCAGAAGGGACTTGTTCTGGGAATACGTATTGCTCTGGACTATTCAGTTCTTAGCCTTCATCCAACTGTGTTCCACAGGTGGGGGAAATGCAAGGGGCAAATGCCTCTGCCCTTCACAGCTGTTTGAATCATTGCGTTTAAAATGGGTGTGCTCACCTGCCATGCCTTACTAGGCATGCCTACTGCCTTACTCTTCTGCTGGTCCTCTGTAGAAACTCCATTTTAGTAATTATTTATTCCACATAAACATGAATATGCCTTGGGTTCTCCCACCCTCACAATTTATGAGGAATTCTTGTTCTGTTATGTTTTATGTGCTTCCTCTCCTCCTTCTCCCCTTGTTGGGACTTTAAGCATGCAGAAAGGCCAGCAGAATTTGATCCTACATGGACCCAACATGGATGAAGTGCTAGCACACATATAATGAACTGTTATATTTCTTCAGCAGTATGACTGCCAGGTGTACTTTTTGTCTCTCATGCCTAAACAATTTTTATCTGAATCCTCAGAATTGCTAAACTTTCTCTAAATTTTCAGTGTTACAATTTTTAAATAGTGCTCAATATGAATGAATGTACAGCAGTGGATATTTTTAAAATTAATTTCCTCAAATTTTCCTGTATGCTGACCAGACTTTTTCAGTGCTAGCCATTTTTTTTGAAGGAAAAAAAAAACAAACAAACAAACCCAAAACCTCCTTTCACGAAGTTACTTCCTAATGAAAAGCCAAGAATGGTTTAGTTGCAAATGCTGTAAGGTGATCCCATGCTCTTGTGTCCTTGTGAAGTTGACTCGAACCTTCGTTCGAGGCAAATGTGTGCAAATCTTCAACTTCCTTCCTCCAGCACAGACTTGGGTGCTTCTCAAAAGTAGGTGAAGTTCTCAACTTTAAATGAGAGTTAAATGAGAATAAAAGCATTCAATAATTCAGTGGAAGTGGAGCTTCTGACTAACATTAAACAATGAAAGCTCTGTCTGAATAAATTTGGAAGACCTATTTGTTTCCTGTATAGTAGCCTGTTATAAAGTGGGGCTAGAGAAGCCTTAGGCACGTTGTATTTAAATAAGCTTCTTGTTCAAACCAGAGCAAAAGCTGCAGTTATGGATAATGCAGCTTACATTTTATTTCAAGAATAAATATTATCATAATTTCAATTGTAAATGCTGTTTACTTTTGTCAACAGGCCAGTGATAAGATCTCTGTGAGAGCCTTCAGTTGGCAAAATGACGCAGAATGCAAAAAGATGGTAAATCTGTGTGGAGATTCAGTAGCAGTAGCACTGGGAAATCCAGCAGCAAGCTGTGAGTCTCTGCATGAGTGTGGGGACAGCCTCCTGTCTGCACAGTGTCTGTTCCCCCAAGCACCCTGATTTCTGAGCTTTACTTACCTCGTGCTAAGGGGTGACAGTAAATAAGAAAAAAAGAAGGGATTTTTTTTTTTTTTTTTGTGCTAGTTTGACACTTAAATAAGCAAACACAAATTTGCTACTAGCAATCACATATAACTACCTTAAATGAAACAAGATAGGAGCTGTATGGTGTGGTTTTGGAAGGTACATCTAAGTGTGTACTTCTTACTGAGACTTTACATGAATTTCTTACTCTGGTAAATGCTAGGAATAATTTCACAGACTGAATTTAGGAAAAAAAAAAAAGGTGGGAGGTAAGAGACCAAACCAATCTGTGTGAAGCAAACACTGTAGGCCAATTATTCAGGCATTGCAGTGGAGAACAGTTCTTGCTGTGGGACATGCCAGAAAGATCAGCAGCATTGCATGAAAAACTGCTCACAACCATCCTGTTACTTAAGAGTGCATGGTGTTCCCCTGGAAGTCCTTAGATAATGGTTGTTGGAAGCTTTAAAGTTAATTAATTTAATGTTAATTAAATTAATAAAATTCAGCTAGAAAACATACAGTGATTGGCTTCCTTGATGCCTTCTGATAAGTCTTTTATTTACTGTTCTTAAATTCTAAAGGTCTTCAGAGGAGGCTTGTCCCCTCTTTCTGTAGTACTTTCTAACTGCCTTGGAAACTTTTTTTCAGACAGAAACGAAGGTGTTTTTAAAAGAATCTCTGCCATTTGTACTTTATTCTTTAACTTGCAGTGTTGCATCACAATTTTTCTATTTTGCCTCACTGATAGAAGTAATTAATATTAATTAATTTCTGATTACATGTGCATATAAAAGTATCTGAATAGCAGAACTGTCACTCCTGCACACAGATATCTGTCATGTGTTTCTTCGATGTGCTTGAGTTCTAGACAATGAATGTAAGCATGATTCTTCCCAATTGTGTTGGCTACAAAATAGAATCATTTCATCTCTTAACAGCATTGAGTATTTGTCATCCTTGATCAGAACTTAGACTTCTAGGGTTTTTTATTTTACCTGTAATACTTGCTGATTTAATAAGTACTAACTTGTTCAGTTAAAAAAAAAAAAAAATTAAAACCCTGTTCTCTTCATATGTTCAGTGGAGATACAGGAATATAATGTATTCATTTAATTTATCTAACTGCAGGATTGGAGGATCATTACACAGTTAATGAGAAGAATGAATACTCCTTCTGCATTACAACTCTTAGACTCTAATCTTAAAACCAGTTTTTAAGGTTTAATTCTGTGGTTTGAAAATTAATTTAGATGAACATGAGGTTGTCCTCTGGTATCAGTCATACGGCCTTTAAAGTAAGTCCCCCATCAGATACTCTTCTTTCTCCACTCACAGCAAAAACTCAGTTTGGTGAAGCATTGTGTGTTGCTGCTTTGATGCAGTTTCCACAGCATGAAAAGATTTATTTTTAATGTTAGTGAAACATCCCTGTAGTCCCGTGTCATTGATCTTTTTTAGTGAACTTTGAAAACAAACAAAACCTTCACCTTTTTGGTAAATTGCAGTGGTACACTTCAGTATTTCTTGCTTGATTAGGAAATAGACCTTCTGTAGTTTGATAGAACCTCTTAGTAGATGGCCATTTGCTATACTCCCAAGAGTAATTTTCTTACTGTTCTTCTCTTGTGCGATGTTAGAATTGATAAAGAGGCTCATTTCTTGGTAAATGTTTTAAGAATATTCACTTCATAGACAAAAAGTTACTTGAAATCATACCAATTACATTGCTTTTAACTCTTTTAAAATGCTTAGCCAATATTCAAATACAGAAAAGTTGGCCTTTGAAAAGCTTACAGCTGAAACATATTTTTATGGCTGAGAATAGAGTTTTCATTGGATAGGGAGAGTCCCATTCTCAGGGGCTTTCAAAAAGACTACAAAGCCCCAAAATCAACTAGATCCAGGTAATGCTTCTCCTTCCTGCAAGATAAGGCCACTTAGTTAACTGAGAATATAAGACAAGCTAGGGCATAATATATGGGCAGACTGAGTCAGAAGGTAGGTACTTAACCTTGGAGTGTGGCAAAATGATAAATTACACAGGATAACTGAAATGGCACTGAATCCGTTAGACACTCGAGTCTAATGCTATTGCTAAGAAGTGAAGTAAGAGGAAACTGCAATACATTATTTGAATGAGATTTTAATCCACAGATACTGAGTTAGTGCTGTAGAATTTAAGATGTCTATCAATTATTTAATATAAACTCTGAAATGAAAAAATATTTTTTGTGGTCTTTCCACTACTTGGATTGAGTACTTGTCTAAAAACTACTAAATTAATAATATTTTCATTGATCAGTTTTAGTATCTCGAGAGATGGGTACCCTTTACTAAGTAATAAATACATAAATAAGCCTTTCTTGTTGCAAATTCTTTTAAAGATGTATAATATGCATGGATTTAATGAGGCTTTTATTGTGCTAAGCTGTCAGAAAGCTATAAAACTGTTTTCATTACAGTCAAGAAAATTTTTAAAGAAAAACATTTTTCAGGTTGGGCCAAAATACTAAAAGTCCCATTTCTCAAATTTGGGAAACTGGATATTTACTCTGGGTGTGTGTTAATGCAGCCTGTAGAATCTTTTTTTGGATCTGTTGCTTGGGCAGTCTGTTGTGTTATATCACCACTAGACAGTCACCCTCTTTTCAGTTTTACCCTTTTAAATAAAAATGTTAATAAGTATATCTAAGATAATGTGTTCATTTCATTTCCTTGCAAAGAGAACAGCGTTAAAAATGCTATTTAATACAGACCACGAGGTGCCCCGACGCTTTCCGATTTCCAGTGTGATTCTTGCAAGCAAACACCAGTGTCTTATACCTTAAGAAGGGAAATGAGGAGGAAAGGCAGCTAACAGTTTTAGAAGGAGGCTTCCCCAGTGAAGTCTTTATAGACTGCTGATGAATAGGAACATTTTATTTAGTCACCAGTACTAACCAGAAAGTAACATCTGATGAGGAAATTCCTGCCTGGCATAAAAGCCAGATTTCCTCCATACTCTCTGCTGCCTCCTTCATTCTGTCATTTAGGGTCAGGATTCAAATCTTCATGTTCTGGTTAGTCCTATAAGTGGGATTTAAATCTTGGTCTGTTGTTCAGTAAATTTTGTAATACCCTATGCATTAAATAGATGCTATGGTGCTGCTTTTCCTACGTACTTCCCTTTGACATCTAATTTCTTTTAGTTATACTCCAAGTATGAGATATTTTGAGATATTTCCTTCTTTTTTTTTTTGTGTTTTGAGCGCATTTGAAATATTCTGCTTTTAGGGCTGGGTTCTTCTGGAAAGTTCAAAGAACACTCCAGTTTATATTTAAGACTAAACCATTATAAAATCATGGTTGATTCATAAAGCTGAAAGCCACGTGCCGTCCAAACAAGTTAAAAATAAGAGGGCAAAAAAGCCCACCATCAAACCACCCAGTCTCTAATCATCTTTCATGGCAGTATAGCACTGCCTGTCATCAAGACTGCATCTGGAATTCTACTAAATTTTGTTCTTGAGATTTAAAGTCTTGTCTCATTTGTTTGAGGAAGGCCACAATCTGTCTGTGCTTACCTAATGCAGAACTCTGTCATTGAATGTGGCAGATATTGCACAGGGCAAACCACTGAATGTGACTGGTTGATCCCTGTAAAAAATACCTTCCAAGGCAAACCAATACCTTCAGACATAGAGAAAAAAAAAAAAAAAAAGACAAATCCAATGGTTGCAGTGCCTTGCTCTGAGCTGGATCTGCATTGCAATCGCCACTGTAATAGATACCTAACTGGTAATTTTGGTAATCATATTTATGTTACTTTTGTCTTATCCTGCCACTTGTAGCTCTTTGTTGTAAGAATTTTATTTGTCCTGATGAATTGCTAGTCCTTGAGGTACTATGTTGCTTAAGTGATTTGACTTCTGGCAGAGGTTATCAGTGAGTCTCTGCTTAATTGAAACCTTTATGTTGGGTTCAATTGATAATAAGCCTCAGTGTAGGACTGACCTACTGAAGCAGTGTGTTAACTCTGTATTGTAAATGTTGACCTGCTGTAGAAAGGGAGAGGGCGTCTCCCCCTCCTGGTCTCATCAGATTGACACCAGATATTTTTCGAGGCAGGTGAAAATAGCACACTGCTTTTGAACTGCTGGGTTTTTTGTGTTCTTGCCTGAAGCTGCATGTCTTGAGTGAAAACGGGATGTATTGACTTGCTGTAACCGCCAGTTGACCTCTGTGCCCTTTACATCTGAGTCACACAAGGCAACACTATTCTTTTTATCTGTTTGTTGTCATTACTTGCTGTTGTGAGTCACATAAGATGTATGTATGTTCCTAGCATAAACAACCTCTTTCATTTACTCTTAAGGTTCTTGCTGTTCTTTATTTTTCCATTTTTCTTCTAGAAAAACAAAAAAAACTTCCCCTTTCTTTAGTTTGCATTCCAAAATCAAGTTGTGTTTAGCATGACAGTTTTCTTGCATATTTTGCACATCATCTCACGTGTGAAGCAAATTCTTTATTGTGTACATATTTAATGTTGTTTCACACAGTAAACTCTAAAAGACTTTTTTCTGAAATTGAACTTTAGAGGTGTGTGTAAGATCATCTCCAAGTTGATCAGGTATTTTTATTTCCAGTAGAAATGGAATAACTTTTTTTCTCTCCTTACCTAGGTTTGGTTTCATTGATTTTGCTGGCTCGTTTGCAGTATCTTAACATTCCATTGCTTCTGGATTTATAGTTGATAAAAGTAGGGGGTTTGTAGTTAATTCTTTGCTGTAATAAGATTTTAGATGTAAAATTCTGCTATTAGTTTTGTAATCTCTGCATTATGCCTTGCTAAATTATGAGGCTCTTAAGCCTGGATTTGTGGGGTGTGCACTTCAGAACCCACGCCTAAAAACAGTTTCCAGCAGATGTGATCGTAGTTGTGTGTTACAGGCTGCTGTGCTGACCCTCCTTTTCCTACCATTGATAGAAGTGCTTTTCTTTTGACGGCCCTTGCATTTTGCAGGCTGCCATTAGTAACATTACCAATGGCTATAAAATGCTGTTAGCTGGTTGTTTTATTTTTATCCAGTTTTATGTTCTTATTTAAAACACATGAGAAAATGCACCAAACCACTCTAATACCAAAAGTAACAAAAAGCTTCACTGCACATCATCTTCTGCAGCAGTACGTTGTTTCCAGTGTCTTAAATTCCCAGTTTTGGGTCTTAGGACCTACAAGAGCACTTTGGAAGGATGCTTTGTTACAGTTGGTGGTGTTGTGCTTGTTTTCTGCTGTAGATCATGTATTTCCACGAGAGCTTACACTCTCAAAATGTGAATTTGTTTGGACTCTAGAATTCAAATATTTCATCTGTGTAATAACTGTAGTTAAAATTTGCATTTTTGTTGCCAACAGTGTATGCAGAGCTATTTTTAAGGGAAATTATGATGAAGCTGATCAAGAAAACTTTAAAAACTTTAGTAGCAATAAGTAATGTCAAGCGGTCTTAAAATGTATGTTGTATTTTCGGAGCTTACGATCTGACATTGTCATATCTACAGAACTGCTGGCTGTGCAGAGGCTGTATTAAACCCATGTCAGCGTAGAACTTATTTCAGTTACTTTATTGTCTTCTACAAATTCAGAATTTCTCAAATACTGCAGTGTGCTTTCATATGAGAGAGCAACTGAGAAAGTCATTATTCAGTACAATTTTCAAAGCTCTTTTGCTGGCAGCATTGGTCCAACATCATGAGTACACATAAATATTTGATAACCTTTTATAGAATTATGCAAAATGGTATGTGTTCACCTTAGAAGGCATTTCATTTGCATCTAATAGTGCTGAAAGATCTAGAATGTATGATTTTTTTGATGAAAAATGAAAATTGGAAAACAAGTTATCTAAGTATGAAGCCTGAGACCAAACGTAAAATTAATGTTGTATATTTGGATTCAGTCCTGGAGTTACGAAGCTTCATTATAATCCATCCTGACACCCATTTTTATTTATATGCACTAACATCTCTGAAGTGGATCTAAAGGCTGTTCATTTCTGGTTTGCAAGGGCTTTTTTTTGTGAGAGCAGCAGAAGGCCTTGGTGTGCAGGGGAATAGGATCCAAACTTCGTCTGTCTTGCAGGAGAAGAAAGGAGATTCTCATATAGTGATTCTAGTTGTGTCTCTTGCAGAATGGTTTTACTTTTTCACTCTAATTTGTTGTTTTTCCTTCTGTAAATAGTTAATTTGGAAAAGAATAGTATGTGAACATGGTAAATAGGATTTTTGCTTGCAGAAGCAGTGGAATAAATTCAGACTGTTTGAGCTGATCTGTTATATGGGCTATAAAGCTGTTTTAGTTTTGTCACCTTTGGAAAACTTTCCTGAGTTTATTTTGCAAGCACTTCTGCAGTTTGTGTAATATGCCCACATAAAACATACAGACAGGAGGCAAAGTACAAATAAACCAAGTAAAAATCCTGCTAATGCCAATATTTTTTTTCCCCCCTTCAGAGTTATTTGTAAAATCCCAACCCATACTAGTTATATCAGTATAATCCACTAGCTCTGAATAATTTTAGAGATAGGTTTGCTACTGGTCAGTTCATTGGTATTTCATATGATGGTTGGGTGAAATAAAATAAAAGTAAAAGCAACATGTGATACCCAATGTGTTCATAGGAGAATTAGTTGTAACGGGTTTTGCAAGTGATGGTTTGCTGGTTTGGTTTTAATTATACATTTGCTGACTTGCTGGCAGCTCTTACTGAATCTGGTTTTGGTGGTTGAGTAATGTGTGTTTGTGCGGAAGGCATTAATAGCAGCTTAAACAGGCCTTCACATGCACACAGGGTTTCCAGTGGGAATGGTTTGAAATGGAGTGATTTCCTCACAGCCACCCGTGGGGTGTCAGGTTTCCCGCGGGCGAGCAAAGGCTCACATGGAAAACAATCTGGCTGCGCCGAGCCTGCCCTCCTGAGCAGCCCCAGCCCGCGGAGGCTTTGTGCAGCACTGGTTGCTCCAAAGCTTGCTCAGTGACTGAACAGCCCCCTTTCCATTCGAGGGGAAGGAAAAGGGCGAGCGAGGGGTTTTGGTCTGGGGTTTCTGCAGCCTCAGGGGTGGTAGTGGTTTTCCAGCGGGGAGGCCTCCAGGAAGGGGGAGTGTGCTTGGCTTCGGAGCAGCACCAGGGCTGCTGGAAGGGAGGATGCTGATTACAATAATAAACAAATGCTGGGGATAGATTACCACACGGCCGCCAGAGCAGACGGCACCAAAGGAGGAGATCCCCAGTGAAGGCTTTGGAGGTTGCAGCAGGATCCTTTGCTGGACTTTTTTTTTTTTGCATAGACAAAGAAAGTAATTTTTCGACGACTTCTAACGGGCCTTGGCTTTTCTGTGCCACAGCATATTCTGGGTGAAGAGAAGAGGGCTGGAGGTGCCTGGTTACTGCCATAGCAGCACCAGCCCATGGTGCTGGCTCTGAGGAAAGCAGAGGAGAGATGGCCTTCTGCCTGGTCACAGCACTGTGTTTCCTAGGATGACGTGTGCTTCGTCCCATTTTAACTTGTCTGAGAAGCTGGTTTTTGATGCTTTCCATAGACAGAAATTTCTCTTGTTTTTAGTTTTTTTTTCTTCCCTTGAATGGAGCAACATGGAAGGACTTGTTCCTCCTCTCCACCCATCATATACCAGCAGGTTATAGCTTCTCTCACTTGGGGTCACTGAGACCAAACCCTGACCTTGAGGCCTGCAAGAAGCACTTGGATCCTGCAGGCCATTGCTGAGGTGAGCTGGAGGCAGTCCTGGAGAGGTGTGGAGACAAGGAGATCCCCAGAGTGCCATGAGGTCAGGACAACCCTGCAAGGAGCAGCACCCAGTGTCAGCGGCTCACCCCTGGGTGCCCAGCCCATGGGAAGGAGCAGGGACAGGTAGACTGTGACAATGGCGCTGTGTGAACTGTTCCCAGGGAACCACAGCCCAAGAGAGGGACACGCACTGGAGCGCTTGGCGTATTTTGAGACTGTATAGGTGGAAAAAGAGAGAAACTTTCTGAAGGCTGGAGGACGTACCAGGAAAATGTAGGCTTCGGGAGACGCTTAATGATGATTGGCCTGAACTTCAGCTTACGTGAGTTGCTGACAAAATTTGAAAAGGTATGATAAGCACTTGCACACATGCCTTTGAAAAAGGCTATATATGCCTTTGAAAACTACACTGTAAATAAAAAGAGCAGGTTGATGTTTAACCTAGGTTTTCTGTGTTGCTGTTTGTGTCCTCATGTGTACCATGGTTGTGGAAATCTAATGTTGCTTATCTTCCCCATTTCAGGTCCTACAAGATTACTTGTAGAGCATGTCCTCTGACTGTGGGCATTTTTATTTACTTATTTATTTGTTTTAAATTCCAAAGGAATTGAAGAACAGTTTGGGCTTTGCTAAGTCAAGAGTATAAGGGGACATTATGGGCTGCCTGTGACCTTGTTCCACTATTGACATAAAACTAGTGCTCTGGAGTTTGCTGTTAAATTTTGATGAGTGATATTTTAGTCAAATTGGAAGACCTCATGATAGCTTTTGTAAGTAGAATTATTTCTAATGAATATGCAACTTTCCCACTGTTTCATCTGTTCTCCTTTTATTCCATCTAGTTACTCTTTCTCTTACCAGGTTGTTTGGTAACAGTAATGCTGAGAGGCAGGAGGTTTGGCTTTGCAGTGATTGTGCTGATGAGCAAGAGACATGAGAATGTTAAAGAACAGATTGTTTTCATCTATTTGTCAGCACTTACAGTGAAACTTCATTTGCATGCTAGTAACCACTGTTAAATTTGCTTTGTCTTTTTTTTTGCCGTATGAACTTCCTGTGTCCTGCAAGACCGCAGTCTGTAACAAGATACAAAGGAGTTTATTTACAGATCACGATAAAACACCTTAAAAATGTGGTCACACTGTAGGAGAGCAGTTTGTAAAGCCTGATTCTGTGTTTTTCTAAACTTCAGTATATTATTTTTTTTTAAAATGTAAACCAGCATTCTCCTCCTCAGTAGTTACCAGTTTACCTGTTTTGTTTATCAGGGAGAGGTATACTTGAGAGAGGTGCTATTCAGGATCCCAGCAGCATGACTCTTTCAAAAGTAGCTAAGAGTAACAGCAAAAGCATTTGTGATATGATTTCTTCACTGTGTAGGTCACTGGCTCCTCTGTTGCTCCCAGTCTGTCATCTGGGCTTCACTCTTCTCTTGTAGCTGCTGCTGTGGTAGCCTGTAAAGGTTAGGACACGTGCCAGACTCTGAGATACTTCAAGACTTCATTAAGAGAGAAGTTTTTACCAGTGTTTCTAGTATTTTGTGAATCATACGAGCCCTGGTATTTGTAAACTCCAGGCTCTCCCCTGTGACTTTGAATATTCCAGTGTTTATTTTATCTCAAAGAAATTGATCATAGCAATTCTCAATGAAACCTAGAGGTCTCACAGCTCTGCTGTATTTTTTAGCTTGAAGCTTGCTGTGAAATTTTGTTGTCTACTGTGCTGAAATTTGTCATGCAACATAGAAGGATAATTTGGTGCTGGAGAAGAAGGTTAACATTTTATTTGGTGGATTTTGATCACAAATTCTAAAATTTTAATCTGTGCTTATTTAGCAAGTTTTCCTTTTTTTTTCCTTTTTTTTTATTTTTTAACAAGCTCCCCTCCTCCCCTGCTTCATCTCTCCCTCTTATGATTCCCCACACACCCATCCTGTCCTTCCTGAGGTGTTTGCTGCCAGGAGAAACAGCGTTATGGCAGCGATCCTGGCTTGTAAGCTGCTTTCAGCTCTCTGGATTCATTAGTATATGTTCTACAGAGAGAATTATGAGCGCTGTTACTGTGGTCGTAATGCAGAAGCCAGATGGCATTTGCAGAAGCTTGCACGGCACTCCCTTCCTATGCAAAAGCAGAGTCACATTACACTGCAGTAGGCAGGGCCGCTTTGGTTTTGTTCAGTTGTAATTAGGTGACTGCTGGAATCAGTATTAACACATTCATGATGCCTCTCAGACGTTGAGTCTATGCCATGCAATGGAGCCACAGAGGTTGTTGAAGGCAGTCTGGCATTCTCAGCCTTCCTGTAAGTGCATCATCATTCTTGTGATGAAATGAATCTTTAACTGCACCATATGTCACCTCTTATGGTACCATCCAAGAGGCTTAAGTGCAAGTCAAGACAACTGTTTAGAAACCTGATGTGTTGTTGCAAGTCATTTGGTAGTACAAGCCTTTAAAAATTAGAAGTTAAAAATGTCTGAAAGTAGTTTTTGCCCCAAAAAGGTTCTTTTTTCTTCATGGAATATCTGAGAGTTTAAGTAGTAATTACATTTCTGTCATATCTACAGCCAACTGATTTGTAAATTGCTTTGATCTTACACTATGGTTGCAGTGGCTGTAGTGATATCCAGTATGGTCTGTTTATGACCCTTGAGAGAGGTTTAATGTCCATCTTTGTACACACTTCTGGCACTGGTGGATTTAAGATAATGGCAGTTCTGCTTTAAGGTGTTCAATGCATACTGCTCTTCTGAACATGGGATGAGCTTTTCTAAAGGCGTGGTGGGATGAGCCTTTCTAAAGGCATGACTATCCTCTGACATCAGAGAAGAGACTTCCTGGGTGAGATGAGATTTTTTAGCCATCTTTTTACAAGAGCATCTCTTTTTCCCAGCTACCCCCAGCATTTTTAAGGCTGAGACCAATAAAAGTCCAGTTTCCCTTTCGCAATGGCCACTTTCGTACACCTCTACCATGCTCTAATTCTTACTCCTTCCTTAAGAGTCATCGGAAAGTGAAAAGCTCCAAGTAAAGCAGAGGCTAAAAGGAGTAATATCTGACGCAGCAGTGTTCCCAAAGGCAGTTGGCAGCAGCAGGTAAAATGTATCTGGTTCAAGATAAACTAAACAATCTGTTATTCAAAAAAAAAAATCCATTCCTTTGCTACCTGCTGTGAGACCTCAAAGAATGATGTTCTGGCTGTTGTCTGTGGCATGCAGTTATGTCCTTTGGTTGGCATTGACATTTTTCTTCCAGCTGTTCCAGCTGGAAGATTTTTCTGCAGATACTTTGGTGAGCAGTCATCGCATTTATTCCTGACCTTTGAAAGAGGCAAGTGCAGCATTTCTGTAACTGTGTCTTTGCTGACTTGAACGTTGTCAGTGAAGGCAATGGGCAGTCATTTTCATGGGACTTGCAGTTCTGTGCACCTGTTCCACTCACTGGCATGATTTGCATTGGGTGGAAGATGTACAAAACTGTTCTGGCAAAATAGCCTGGGAGTAGCTTTTGCTAGGGAAAATGCTGTTTTTCAAGCTGATTTTAGTTTGGAAACAGTCAACCCCACTAATTCCTTTTAAGATAAACATGTGGTTTGAAAGCCACAGCAGATTGCCTGTCTCTGGCTTGTACCTGGGGATTAAAAGGATGTAGCACTCTGTGTGCCAACACAAAATGCTGCCAGGCTTGTTGCACAGCATCAGCATTGTACCTGTATGTCCATTTCTTGCAAGCCATATGTGGTTTGTGTGGCATAACTTGCTATCCCTGGTCTGTGGTCAGATGTTTATGAAAATTCAGTGGAATTCTGTTTCCTAATAAACATAAAAATAATTGGAGTGCAATGCAGAATTTTGCTGTATATAGTAGGTTTAAAAAACATCGTAGTAAAACGTTGAGGAGTCCTGCCTTAAAACCCTTTGTGAAATTGTGGTTTGGTACAGAATGCTATTGACTTTTTTCTTGAGAGACTAAGTTCAGTTTTGTGCCCTACATGTAAGAAAAATTTCGTTAAGGGTTCTTGATAATAATGTCTTTAATGATATGGGAACATGTTTATTTCCCCTACAGAATAAAATAACTTGCCTGTTTTAGATCTTTGTATTATTACTCCAGCATTTTTAATAGTGGGAATTCAGTAGAGTAACATTTTGTATATTTTAAAATGCGTTGTTTCTTCCACTTTAATTTGGCCATAGAGTTTTCTTCCACTAGTTGCATTGTTATCTTCAACGAAAGTGTTTGTGCCCCATAAAAAGGGAAATAACTTTGACTGTGTTACTGTCTTTACTGGTGTATTGCCAATACAGACAAACAAAATCTGAAAAAAAACATGAGTAGAAGTGAATCTGTTAATAGCTTAGAGGGTTGGAGAGTGAGTTAGAGGCCCTCTGGACCAATCATTTAGGAAAAGACACTAGAATGTCCATCATCATGGGAATGCTGTTGGTTTGGCTTGGAGGTTTTTTGCCTTTATAAAGTATTAATAGTTTCCAAAGGACAATTATGCCTGGTGTTGTATCTGCTTTTAACATATCCTTGCAGTCTGTAAGGGGGAAAGAAAAGACAAAAGTTTAATAGCTGGTTGATCTTGGAGTTGGGCTCATATGTTTGGTTCTGTTTCAGTTTTCGTCATATACCTTCTTTTACTCTGGTCATGTCACTCCAGTCTGCCTTTGGGCTGTTCTAGTAGGAACTTCAAAGGGAGTCAGCTGTGTCTTTGGGTCCTTTTCAGTGTTGCCATCTGCAGCCTTACTGAGAGATGCATATTTATGAATTCTTTAAAGTCATGCTCTTCGGTTGTCATCACATGATAATTTAGTATTTTATTTGGTAGAAGTTAAAGCAAGAAGTAGGTTTCTTATTATGGAGACAAGGTTTAAAGTCAAATCCAAACATAAAATCAAAGCTTGAATCCTGCAGGAAGAAAGGTAAAGAGGGAGAGAAGCAAAGAAGTCAGAGGAGATTCAGAATGGAAACAGAATTTTGAAATCACCAGACCAAAGTGGAAAAAGGCAGCAGTTTGATCTTAATACTTAAAAGGAATTTAAGGGAAGTGGCAATCTTCTAATAGTCTGGCTAGGGTTAAGTACATATCTAAAAGCCTATCTAGTTATTTCTTCTCCTTTCTATCTTTCAAACTTTGGAGCCTTCACCTTGATTTATATATGAATTCTTTCCTCAAAAGGCTTTCTTTTAATTTAGGGCATTAATCCTGCGAGCAGTTGGCATGTGAACAAATACGTTGACCTCATACAATAAATTATCAATCCAGTTTAACAGATAGGTGCTCATAAATGTTCGCAAAATTAGCAAAATATGGCATCTCTGTAGGAGTCCCTCAAAAAAAAAGTTATAAAGCAAGAAGACATTTTCTGTTTATAGTGTATTTCTTTAGCTTTTGGGTTTTTTCTGTTGTGTTTTTGTTTTGTTTTTCTTTTCGCTGCCCTTTGATTTGTTTCACATGCAGTGGGAGACCATGCTGGCCCAGATCCCTTTAGCATTGGGCTAAGAGCAGTGATGGAGTTTCACAGTTGTATCCCCCTCTTTACGTGGCAAAAGCAACAGAATTTTTTTCCCTCTTCTCCTGCATCCTCCAGTGTGTTGCCCCTGTGACTCTGAATATAGGAACTTCCATGTGATAAGAGGAGAGTATTCAGAGTTTCTTCTAAAGTATTGCAAAATTGAAAGTGGATTAACTCTTGCTAGAATTAATCATCACTGGGGCCTGAGCAGGCATAATCAACTTTTTTCATCTCATTTTTTGCCTCATAGGGGACAGTAGAGAATCAAAGACCAAGAAAAAGGCAGGAGAAAGAGAAATAATAGATTAGGAGGAACATAAATTGTGGGATTTACAGAATGATGGAGTTCTTTCCACTTTGAAGAAAGACATTTGAGGGGAGGGCAACCACGAGTTTACAAATGAGAACTGAAGGACTTTGATAACACAGTGAATAAAGGAGAGTATTACCAATTGCTACTAATTACAGCAGTCTTAGGATAAGATGGGAGCCCATCATCCAGAGGACAATACCTGAATAAAAATCCAGATGTTTTATATCATTGTTGGAGACTAGCTAACTTATCGTGTCCATTTCTTGCTATTAACCGTTTTTCACATCCCACCTTCCTGCTCTACTTCTTCCCCGTGCACACTGATGTGGCGTATGTTATTTGAATTTCTCTTCATCTTTTCTTTGAGGACTGCGACAAACTCACGATCATTAACTTTATCAATCCTGTTGGGTTATCCATCAGCTGGCAGTGGCTTGTTGGGTTTTTTTTACCTGGAAAATGGAAATCAGAAATGACAGAGAAGTTAATTATGAAACTTTATTCTTTGAAATGAGTTGTCTCAACATGGTTATCACAGATGGGACTCAAGAATGTCAACAGCAGATTTATTCTACCTTAATCAGTGTAGCATGATGACTGGAAAATGCAGGAAGGAAACATTTTGAACATTTTGAAGGATAATGCAAGAAGGAAACATTTTTGAGCGTGCATGCTGAAGTGGCATCTCAAGTAAAATCCAAGAATGCTTTATGAAGGTTCTAGAATGAATGGGTTTACGATTAATATTGCGATTGTAGAATGGAAAATTAGAGATCAGTTTGTTTTCAATGGAGTTGTCGTTTGTGACTTCGAAGAGGAAAAGAAAAATATTTGACATGACCCGGCTTTTATAGCACAGATTTGTTGCAATTAGAATTGTAACTGCTGTGCGTGGTTGTATCTCCTGCTGTGTGGGATTGAGCTGGGTTTCAATGCATGTTGGAGTTGTAAGGACAGGAGCTGCAAATGTTTTCAGATAAGCATCTAATTCAGCTGATGACTAGGCACTCTTATTTGGATTGGTTGATCATCAGACACTTCCACTTTGTTTTCTTCCTTTTAAATGTCATTTTTGTTTCTGTATTTAGAATGGTGGTTTTAATCAGGTTGTTTTAAAGACTGTAAAACTGTCCTTTTACCTGCTTTGAAGGAGTTAATCTCAGGGCAAAGAATAGGTAGTTGTCCAAAGTCACATAGTAGCTCTTCTGGCAAGACAGAGCTGCACCAGTGCCTCCCACCGTCTCTTGCCTCCTGCCCCATATCTCCTCCCCCATCTTCTTCACCTGTATCCTGACTTGTTTGTTTTCTTCCCTAACTCAAGAAAGCTTTCATGCTATCTCAAATTCATGGCTACTTTTCCACTTTAATTTGTAGATGTGCAAGCAGGAATATGTCTTTAGGATGGGGAGGTTCAAGAGCCCCCTCCTTTTCTGCATCTGGGAACAGATGGTGATTACTGAGGAGTTGATTGGAAGAATAAAAACCTTTAAGGAATTTCAGTTATTTGATTTCCTCCTTTGCAAAAGAAGTTTATTTACATCTGCATCAAGTTCCTGTCATAATCTTCGCTGATTAATCCTATTGAGACAGCCAGTACACCTCCTGGCTTTCCACACATTTACATTGCTTTATTGGAGTATACATAGATGTATGGATGCTAGAAACCATTGGCAGTGGTACAGGAAATTTTGTTTGCTTATATAATGTCTTTTAAAAATAATACTGTGCTCAATTAGATGAAGACAACATCTGTAATGTTTTTCTTGAGGCAGATGGTAGATGAGAGAATAAAATGTGTTTAATTTCTAAGGGGAGGAGAAATGAGTCAACGGAATGGAAATCACAAGCTTTTTTTTATCTTTTCCATCTTTACTATGAATTCAGATTATGATACATCCTGCCATTTTATGTCTACCTCTATATTCAGGGCATAGTGTAATGTAGTTTAATTGTAAAAATGGACCTTTGGTTGCTGTAGCCATTTAGCTGCAGTTTAAGGGGAAAGATTGTAGTTAAATGCTTTCATTATGTGTGACCTAAAATACTAGATAGAGGCTGCATTTCACTAGACTGTATAAAGTTTCTGGAACGTTTTGTTTCAAAGAAGAAAAAGATGACACAGCTAAGGCTGAATCTGTGCAATTTCTGGAAAGGAAATGAGTTCTAGTGCATTTGCAAATGCCACACTGTGTGAAATGTGTGGGTGAACAGTCGACAGTTAGTTACCTTCAGTGCTACAAAACACAGCATCACAGAACTTGGTGTTTATAATTCTATTTCCTTTTTTACAGCCTTGGACGACTTGCAGGCTCCTTTTCTCACACTAAAGAAATCTAAACCTTTTGTAGTGACGCTAATAGGATTGCAGGTTTTCTCCTCTGCATCTTTTATCAGAGCCACCCAAGAAAGTTGGAATACACGCTCTGCCCTAGTGTTTAGGAGTACTAGAATCAGCTCTCCCCTTCTTTACTTACGGAACTATGTTTGAACTTTTCTTGCTGCTATTTCAGGACATCCAAGCTGAGATTGATGCCCACAATGACATCTTTAAAAGCATTGATGGAAACAGACAGAAAATGGTGAAAGCCTTGGGAAACTCTGAGGAAGCTGCTCTGCTCCAGCACCGGCTTGATGACATGAACCAGCGCTGGAATGACCTGAAGGCGAAGTCAACTAACATCAGGTGAGTAGTAAAAACATCAAGGTGTGAATGGGGCACAGTTCCTGTCTTCTAAGAGGCTTGACAAATATGACCACAGCATTGAAGTGAAATATCTATTCTCTTTCATGAAGGACCGCCAAGTGCAAATGTAGAAGCGTGGTGAACTTGTTCACCAGGTAGCCTTAACTACTTGTTTTCTCTCCAGAGCTGCACTGTTGTAACATGCTGTCCTAGTAACAAAAATTCCAGAAAGTATGTTGAGTCTTTCCTTATTGTAAATCAATGGCAGTGTCAGTGAAATAATTCTGCCAATCTGCAGTTACTTTGAGGAGAAATCAGGAGTTGGTTGATGGTTTTGTTTTTACAAAATTTTGTTTTTGAAATTAGTAAGCTGATAGGACTTGCATCTTAAGTGTCTTGAGCCATTTAATTGGTATTGAATTTTAATTGCTGCTATTCAATTGAGAAATTTTTAAAGTACCTATTAATCAAGGAATGCATTTTATATTTTTTGACCCTGTCAGTGCCAAACTCAAGTGTAGTAATTGTTAAGTCTTTGTAATAATTTTTAAAATAGATACTGCCACATTCATTCATATGTATCAAATGCTACGTGAAAGTGAATTACATAGAAAATAATTTCTAGAGCTTTTAACAACTGCTTGCTTGTTGGCTTAAGAAAACTGTTCTTTTAATAGAACAGAACAATGTTAAACATTCATATGAATTTTCTGAAGGCCAGGAAAATGAGCTGAGCTTGAAATTCAGGCACAAGAGTTTGAATGAGTGAGATAGACAGGAAAATGTGATATTTACTTTTCATTTCCACTTATCACATCACCAGCCTGCTAAACAGTTAAATGAAACAGGTACATCAGCTCTGTGAAAGCCCACAGGCAGAACCTGGACCCAAAGAACCAAGCAGTTTGGTGTGGGGGCTTGCAGAAACTGGCTCCACCACATATGCAGTTTAATGCAAGAGCTATTAAACTTGGGTCCTTATGAGGTCTTTTCACAAGTCTATGTAAGAGAAAGACAAAAGCATGCTCTTAAAATAATAGCTTATCCACTATGGAGTCCTAGCAAGAGCCATTGAGTTGCTTGGACATTCTGGGGTTGATCATAAGCTGGGAGAAATGGATGGCCATGAAAAAGGGCCTTCAAGCCATTTACCCTGTACAGCAATGAGTTCCAAAGCTGTAGTACAGAAAGACCAATTGTGCAATCAGTGCTCAGAAAAGTGGGAATACGTTTTCTGAATACAGACCCATCTTTTCTGTTCTGCATAGATATGGCATGTGTATCCCACTGGGCAGCGTTAATGTTTATGTTGCTCTGCTGATACCCGGAGTGCTGCAGAGCCACATGTCACTTGAGATCCAAGTGGAAGATAGGCAAGGAAGAGAATACTGGTGCAAATCTAAGACAAGTAAATTAACCTTTCAAATCTCAGTCACTACTGAAAAGAGCATAGTATTTCTGAGTTCATATCTTTTTCTCCATCCTTTGATTGCAGTTCACTTTTCTAACTTGTGCAAGAGTCCTGAAAGCCTTCATAGGGAAGTAACAAAGCACAGAACTGATACGAAGTCTGTTTGCCTTGAAGTTTTGCTTTCTTGGTGTATCTTTTTACAAGGATGAATTGGAAAGCAAAACTGTATGGATGAGTCAAGTGAGAACAGCATGTAACTGTTAGATGCTAGGACTGAAGAATGAACCAGCTGATTGTTTCGTTATGGCTTTTAGCTTGGGATAGTGCTTCTAAACTAAAGTTTCCATAAGCTTTTTAGAATATTTTCAGGTATGTGTACATTCTGATTATACTGATTTTTAATTGCTGAAAGTACTGCTCTCCCAAATAGAGATAGTATGAGTTTTTCTCATCACTTCAGTCCTCAGAGCTGGTGTTGCTAGTCACTGTGTTAACTCCACTTCCTTGCTACTGTAACTAAAGGGAGTTCCAAATTGGAAAAGCAGCGCTGTTCTGACATATTTTTAAATGCATGGAAGCTGCTTAAACCTGTACTTGTAGTGTCTGTGATGCCATCTGAGAGGACTATCTCTCTACTTGAAATTACCTGTAGACTTGCGCTTCTTTCTTTCTCTCTCTTTATCTTATTCCCAGGAAGAAAACAAAGCTGCAGACTTGTGGGGAGGGTCTGCTTTTTAAAAAGCCAAATGTTTAGGGGAGATTCTTTTCTCCTGGAGCAGGAGGTGTGAGGATGTTAGTGTTTGGGGGAGGACAGAGGTAAAAGTATGGGGGAAACAGAAAAGGAGTTTCTCTCTGTTTCTCTAGACTTAGAATACCCACCAATCTTATTTTTTTCCATGTGTTCCCTTGTGATTCAGTGGGAAAAGTGCTACCTCCATAGCAGAATCAAAAGCTGAGGAGGTCTCCAGCTGTGAAGAGAGCCTGTCAGGGTCAACAGAAGGGGAGTTGTGTCAGAGTTGCTGTTTTCTGGATGATTTTATTCAGCGTGGGGAGTGGGAGAGAGGGTTCCTCTCA
This sequence comes from Ifrita kowaldi, assembly GCA_013398055.1. Taxonomy (NCBI): domain Eukaryota; kingdom Metazoa; phylum Chordata; class Aves; order Passeriformes; family Cinclosomatidae; genus Ifrita; species Ifrita kowaldi. The sequence goes on along the minus strand of VZRS01009603.1, from coordinate 167,725 downwards.
GTCTGGTTAGTTGGGTGGGAGCATCTGTGATCTTCAGGTTCATCCAGGATTCCCTTAGGAGTGCTTTTGCATACCAGGTGGCTGATGCTGGTGAATATTTGTGCTCCAATTTGTGCTCAAAAACAATCATCTGTAACTGACCTCTATTTTGATCAGTGCAGATTCTTAAGCCACCACTTGACCTGGTAAATCTCTGAGTTTGCCAAGTCATTTGTCACGTGAATACAAACACCTGAAGCTTTGTTAGCAGGTTGTTTATCAGTAGAAGTACCAATTCCAAAACAAAGGTCAGAAATCCTGATTCAGAGAACAGAGAAGCCCAAGAAACATTTCAGAACTTTTGCATAGTTTATCTTCTGTCTCTGATAATGTCTGTATGACAAATGTAAACGTGATCCTAAAACTTCACACTGAAATGCAATTTGAAGCATATCTTGACTCCCTTCCTCCTGTGCAGCATTTGCTTTGAATGGGGTTTGCTGAATGTGTGTTTCTTTGCTCCCCAGGAGAATTGAATATTTGTGTATGCTCTCCAGCTTCTGCATCTTGCTTTCATTTTCAGTATTGCTTTTGATAAGACTAAAAAGCTAGTATTCTGGAAAAATCCGGGCTGCTGTGATGAGTTTTTCCCTGAGTATTTTTTCCTTTTAATATCTTTGTTTGGGAGGTTAGCTCACTTTGTGCTCAGTGAAAAATTTTCAAGTCCCTGCTAGTATAGTCCGTTTCCTCCCCACCCCTTACTGCTCTACACCTGCAGGATTAACTTGCGCTGGACTTTGAAACCATGTGCTAGAGTTATTTTGGTATTGACATTAATATGGCATGCACACAAGTACCAAGTGGTAAATTACAATGCATTTAATCCAGTATTATCTGCTATAACATTCACATTAATATCAGATTAATTTTTTCACTAGTAATGTTATTGCACTGTATTTTAAACAGTGGTGGATCACCCTTAAATTGTCCTTTATCTAGTTGCAGAAGTTTTCCTCCTCCTTACAAAGCTCCAATTTATTTTGCATACAAGAATTCCACTAAATAATTAGAGCAGAATCTTGAAGCCTCAGAGAGTGCCAGTTTTTAGAGGTGTGAGTTGCTTATATGTGCTAGAAACAGTAGTAAGTCATGATGAATAGAGATTTCACTATCAAATGTACAGAAAGCTATAAATCTGAACATTTTAATTGTAGTTGCTTCTAGAAATTCTCAAAGATATGTAGATTTTTTTTTTTTTAACAATCAGAGTCTAATGGCAAAACTGTGAATTCCAGTGTGGGCTGCCTTGGCTTAGATGAGAGGGCAGTGTCTCTCCTCTGCCTGATTAATAAAAAGTATAACTGTTTTCACTTTGGGAAAGAAGGGCCAGTTCTGAGTACCTGAAAATATGTCAGGAAAGTGGAGACAATACATTCCACTCAGAAGCTGCTGGCCTGCACACCAAGGCCTACAGCAACAGCTTGCTTGTAATTCAGTGCAGGGTGGGATGCTGATTCTGCTGTTTAGGCCTGAGCTACAAGCAGCTGGTTGAGATAAACATATCAGTGAGAACAATAAGGGACAATAGAAACCATAACACACGAAGCTCTAGGCAGTAAAATGTTGCTTCTAGCAAGCACTTAAATTTTATATTTTTTCCCGAGTAGTTACCTAAGTGCTTTCCTTCATGGGATTGAAGGAGAATAGATTCCTCTTCCTAAAGGTGCTTAGCTTATCCTTTTCAGAAATGTGAATTTTTTTCTTTTTCTTTGTATTTCTCTCTTTATATACTCTTACTTGACTGCTTTATTGATTCACCCATCCTAGTATTGCTGGGAGATCTCAGTGTGGCCAAACCTAAGCTTGTGTTGAAGTTGACCTTGCAACACATCATCCCTTCAATCCAAATGTTGTCGTGTCAAGCATTTATTCTAATGCCATTTGAAATGATAATACAAGACAAGGCAGGTGGAAGTTTCTAGGTGTGACTCACAGTGAATAAGAAAAAAAAAGATAACCCTCAATGTACAAAATAGGAAAGGGAGTAGAGTTTTGTTCATTCATCCATCAGAAGCAGGGGAGGAACTTGCAGAACTAGTCTCAGACTACACTGAAAATCATTCAGCTCTACTCTTCTGTGTGAAGAAAGAAACTGGTTTTTGCTGATATAAATTAGGTACATGCTGGTTTTGTATGATACCATAACATAGAATGACTGCAGTAAAAGAGGGGTAGCTGGTACCTCTTGAAGATTTCTATGCATCTTTTAGGCACTGCAGTGAGAACACATCAAGTCAAGGTATTTCTGAAAATTGTAGAAAAATATATTGTGGAGTTTAACTTGTTTTGTCAGTTAAAGTGAGGAATGGATTCACTGTGTTAATTCTGCAGTAACTCAACGTAGACGGAAGAGGATGTGTTAGATAACCTGTGTCACTGATTGATATGTTCAGCAGCACAGGCAATTTGCTTTTGATCACTGCTGGTAGAACATGCTGGCTTTTGCTTCTGGAGAGTCAAGGTCCTGGCATGAAGGAGTTCAGTTTTGCAGTGCTTTAGCTCACAAAATGTGCTTGTGCTTGTTGCACAACAGTGGTGGAGTCACAACAAAACACAGGATTTTGTTATGTGGCTTATACTGCAGTGTTCAAGGTTTTAGGTGAGTTAAAACATCAGGTACATATTTTTCTGTGTTCCCCTGTTTCTCCTCTGCTTATTTTTATTTGCTGTGCAAAGTGTTCTGAAAAAGAGATTTTTATTTTTAACATAAAGTTGCTTTGCAGTTAAACACTTGAAACGTTCTCGTCTTACTGATGGAGTCATTTTGTTTATTGTTTTCCCATGCTGGTTTTGCCATTCAGGGCTTTAAAGATGCTCTTATGCTGTTTCACAGGGCTCACTTGGAGGCCAGTGCAGAGAAATGGAACAGATTGCTGACATCACTGGAAGAATTAATCAAATGGCTGAACGCAAAAGATGAAGAACTGAAAAAACAAATGCCTGTTGGAGGGGATGTTCCAACCTTACAGCAGCAGTATGACCACTGCAAAGTAAGTTGCTTAAGTTTTATGGATATGCTACTGTGAATTATAGAATGAAGCAAATTTTTGTGCAGGAGAAATGATGAATGCTTCCTAGTGACCTTTTTCTAGAAAAAAGCTCTAGGTCTCCACCCATTTTGCTTGCCTGCCTTGCCCAGTAAAGCGCAACTAAGATGTGCTATAAAATTTCATCTAAAGGATTTCTGAGACGTATGTTCAGTCTAAACACTTTTTTTCAGTTTCCTGATATTTTTGGAATCCTGATTAGTGAAACTGCTATTTTACTCTAAAAGTTAAGGAAGGCATACAAAAGTAGGCATTGACCAAGCAAAGTTGAGTGTAAATTCAGTAAAATCATGAACAGTGGCTTTCTACATGTTACTGAACTCACCAGTGATAGCAGCCCCCTAGCCATGCACATTTACACTGCAAAGATGACTCAAAACTGTTTTAGAGAGCTAAAATTTTTCTGTGCCTTGTACTGTTGTAACTATAGCATGCTATTCTAGTTTTCTGGTTTTGCTTGTCCTGTTCTGGTTTATACATGGTAGACTATTAATTCCGAAGTACTTCTTGACAGTAAAAAACTCAGTTGCGTCTACATTTCTTCATTCATGTAGAATGTGGAGTCTCTCTTGCCAACTCTGATCAGTAAAATTCATTCTAGTAAAGCTGGTTCCATCTCGTTTGTTGATCTGTATGGTGTAAACAGGGAAAGAGAACAACTGCAGCTTTATATAGCTAATTTTCTGATAAGTATGTTCCCCTCTGCCAGCTACACTGGTGTCTTTTCTGCTGTGGTGCTTAGTGAGGGCAGAATTTGAGTTTGGAAAAACTTACTAATGCAGAAATACTTGGAATGCTGTGGGGTAGTACAGAAAATGTAGTCTGACATGAGCAGCAGTTTTGCAACTTCATTCCAAAATAGAAGTGCTTAAGGAAATCTGCATATGTTTCTCCTTAATTTAGTCTTTTAAAGTAAATTTATTAGCATAAACTCAGGAACTTTGTTTCTTGAGAGTTCATCTCTTCCTAATCCACTTAAAGCATCATGCTCTGTTTGTAGGCACATCTGCTGTGAATTTTTTTATAATGATCAAATGGTGGATTACTAGTGCCAAATAGCAATAAAAGGCTGAAACAGAGCCAAATATGATTTTGAAGGAGGTCAGTGGAAGGTGGTAGACCTCTACAGGTCATTTTCTAAAGGCTTATTTGTGTCTTGTGTAGATTACAGTATGTGCATGATAGTAAAGTAATACTAGTAGTGCCTCTCATCTGAAGAGCTCAAATTGATTAATAAAACTGGGGTTTTATTCTGAAGTAGAAAAATTTAGTGGTAATGATGCTGGATGGCTCGTTTAGACCACTAGTGAACTGCAGCAGTATTGAAGGAGAGAGCACCTCTGGGTTGTTTAATCCTTGCTGTTATGTTTAAAGATACTTGGTTATTGGTGTCAAGGTTAAGACTCTAATGAATGCATTTGGGAGTTTTTGGAGATTATTCTTTCATTTTTCAAAAAGGCAATGTCCTTGCAATGTCACAGTGAGTACTGGATATAGTTGCCTGAGTCAAGTATTTAATCCATGCCGCATGAATGGTCTGCAACAGCACAGAGTTAAAGCAGCCCTGAGTATCACTTTATTTTTTATATACCTATGCCAGCAAAAGCACTGTATACACTTGCAGATGTTTCTCAGATGATGTCTGGATGACTATTTCCTAACAGTTATTTTGTTAGGGGGAGCCAAGAGATTCTGATATATCATGTAGTGATTCTGTGCTATACCAAATACTTATTATTGGTATATTGGAATTATTAGCAGGTGGCATTTCACATTCTGTTGAAGTGTTGCTTATTAGCTATTGCCAGAGGAGGGGAGCTGAACCACAGCTGTCTATTGGTTTGATTGTCATAGCAGTGCTTCAGTGCTGTTTCTTAGTAGGATCTGTTCATTCCTTGCTGAAGCTGCAGTTCGCTAATAAACTTGATCAAGCTGAAAATTCGTGGTTTTCTCAGAGAGAAAGTGAAAAATGAAGGGGGGAAAAAAAACAACAAAAAGCCAACAAAACAAAACTCCAAACTTGTTAGAAGTCCTTCTGCCTCTTCAGCAAGGTTAAGTGATTGGTTGATGTGATTAGGATGTTGGATAAAGATGTCCTTGGTTTAAGAGCACAAGTTTTATTCCTGTGATTTTTATTTTTATTTTCAAAACGTTATGCCAAAACTGCCCTTTCAGTGGATTTTTTGCAAACTGTGATTCCATGTTGTCAGTTACTCTGCTTGCTTTGCCTTTGAGGTGCTCCATTTAGAATATGTATCCTGTCTTAAGCTGGGAGTTTTAAGTGGGAATTTGAGGTGTGACTATATCAGATGAATATTGCAGAGATATGACTTGATTTCTCTCGCTCCAAAGGATACTCCCTTTGTTCCACCTCTCATCGCCAGCTGTCCTGGTATTTTTTAAAATGTTTCTCCGTGCATGCTTCTTCAAGCGTTAAACCTCCTGAACATTTCATTTGTAAGATTTACTTTTGATCAAAGGGGGTTTTTTATGATCCCTTTTTGAGTTTCTGCAGCACCACATCAGATGACCTTGTAAAGGTTCTCCCAGGTCTGTGTGCCTCTGCTCTCCTCTTTCCTTTAGTTTCATACCTGAGTGTAGCTTTGAAGTTCTCTTCGTGCAAATTGAGCAGTTCAGTACCTCATTTTGTCTCCACTGCTCTGTGACCCATTTTCTCTTATTTCCAACTTGCTTGCCTGATCTTCTCCTTGCTGGCACTTCAAAATATAAGTGGTAAAATAGTGGCTCAGCTCTGTAAGATGTGCCCTCATGGTAGTCTCATCTCCTTCCCTTTGTTTTTCCGAGTTCTCTTGTGTTAACATTATTTTTTGCCTCTAGTTACTCAATAATTCTATTAACCTACTTTTTTTTCCCCCTCAGGTACAGGAGATGACTTGTTTGCTTCAGCTTAATGGCACTAATTCTATTGGCCTTTCCCTCTGTTAGTATCTCCCTCACTCGGTGCTTGGCTTCAGTACTGCTAGATAGATAAGTGCAGTATTATGTGACAGTTTGGGTTGGCTCACATTGTTTGGGTGCTGCTGGGGCCTGTTTGGACAGGAGGAAATAAATGGTTTGCTTTTTGATTTTTAAACTTGTTTTTGTTTTAAATATCACTCATTCTTCTATGCTTTAAAAGCAAGCATTACACACAGCAATGTTAATAAGTTGAATTTGGGCTACAGATTTAGCCTGTATTTCCCAGACTAACAGAAATCTTTCAGGAAGTGGCAAATATTCTTTTTTTTTTTTCACTCTTTTTTGTGTTGTTCAGCTGAACTTCCATCATCTGTAGTAGCTCATAGTCCTACCACATACTAAATGCCAAGTGCAGTCTAGCAGTGAGCCCACCCAGTCTGGGTGTTCTGTTGCTCTGTGTGTTGCAGGGCGCAGATCAAGAGGAAGCTTAAACAACGGTGCATGAATTTCCTATTTTGATTATTCTCAAAATGTCTTTGAGAGAGGGGTTGTGGAGCAAGGAGTCCCAAGAATGCTGGAAAATTTGGGTCACTGAGACAAAGTTTAAAAGTACCTGAGCTGAAAAGTTGTTCATAAAGGAGTGTACCTATAGCTGACTCTACATTCACACTCCAGAAGTGTGGGACACAGAATGGTTTATAGGGAAAAGAAACTGAAGGCACCTACATTTTCAGAGTTTATTTCCAGTTTTTTTTTTTCCATAATTGCAGTTTCTCACTGTTGCTAGTTCTTAGCAGCTCATGTTTCCCTTTCATTCTGTTCTTTACCAGTCTTCCTTATGAATAGTTATTTAGGATTTTAATATGTGTGGTGCAAATTTTGATCAGCTACATAGACCAGGAAAAAAACCCCACACCAACTCACAAAAATGAAAAAACCAAAAATACCACCCCAAGCGTGTTCGCCCCAGCCTCTACCCCTCAAAAATCCACCCCATGTGTATATTTCAATATGCCAGAAAAGAAAAGCTGCAAAAGTATCATGAAAAATCAGTGGGCTGGTTTTGTGCATATGGAAATACCTAGAGTCACACGTGTGCACAAGAGAAGGCAGCACAGATGCTGACACTTTGTTCTTTGGAGTTGCCCTGAGAACTTTATATATCTCACTTTTCCACTAGAAGGGTTCCTGACTGTAGCTTTTTAAAAGTGTGCTTTTGCTAAAATACGAAGACTACCTAAAAGCTATAAATCACTGTGGTTTATATTTCAGACAGAGAACCAGGATGTTTCAAATTAAGCAGAAATGGGTACCCTCTTGCATAAATCCTGTTGGCATGTGTCTGCATAAATGAACAAATGTCTAGCTAATGCTAAATAATGCATGCATCTTGGATCAAAGAGATGCTTAACTTAGCTTCATTTGAGCTCAGAATGAATTGGCAAAGGACCCGTGAATGTTTGATTGATAATTTTATATTTATGGATAGGTCATTAATATTTTAGATACTCTTCAAACTTTTTGGGGTTGCTGTCTATGTATTTCATGTTTGAGACTTGTTTTGTTAAAGTAATCAAATAATGAAAGTTGTAGTACTTCTTTCTGGTTTACTTAGCTATTTTCACTTAATCAAAATGTTACCATAGCCAACTGGAAACTACTTTCTATGTGTTGTTATCCCTTCAGGGTGCCTGTAATTCTGTTATTCCCTTTAACAGTGGGAGAAGTCTGTAAGGAAAAAATAATTTTCTAGCCTTAAACTTTCCTTCACTCTTTCAGTTTGCCTGTCTGACTTTGGGCAATGGACTTATTCTTAAATAAATTCCTACTTGATTATTCTAGATTTGTTTTTCTGGGATATTTTCTGTATTAAAATCTGCTTCCATGTTAGGAATTACTAAATCTAAGAGTGAAAAGAGAAGCATTATGGTATTGGTGCTGCTTTAGGCTATACTCTTAATTATAGTCTAGAAAGAGCTTTATTAATTTGTTACTCATCTCATCACATAAGACAAAGCACACAAAATCTGTGCTGCTTAGAGGTGGTCAGCTAAACTGGTTGGTCAATTAATTAGTGGTTGCTGAAATATTAATTTTGACTGAGATGTGAGCTATGAGGGGGTAAGAAAGGAGAATTAAATGGTCCATGGTTGGAACTGGAAAATCAATACAGCCCCTTGCTTAGAGGAAGAGCTGCAGTTTGGTCTGACAGACAAGGATGCGATGGAAGCAGGAGCTTGAGCAGTATGTACCACGCTGCTGTGAAGTGGCTCTTTGAAGTGAGGATGTGGTTTCAAAAACTACATGCTCTATCAAGAGGGAGAATAGCCTTCCCAATAGTCAGTCAGCATTACTGAGCAGTGTGAGAGCTCCTTAAGTGAACTTCTAAGGGATAAGAGTTTTCTAAGAACTCTTGAAATTTTGCGTATTTGAGAATCCTTTATGTTGATTATTGGTGAAAAAATCCACTATTGTACTATACCAAAAATTTGTACTGTTCAAGGGCAGTACAACTCATTAATCTTTAACTGAGACTTTTCTTTGTAGTGTGTTTAGGCGGAAGAGGTGGAAATCGTGGGTGGGAATATTTTGTTACAGGAGAGGAAGAATGTAGTTAATGCCTGAAGTTAAATGAGGTTTCTCAAGTGGGCAGACTTAAATCCATTGCTTACTAAGGATTTACTCAAACTGATTTGTGTGTTACATGAGTGATTCAGGTGTGTATCACTGCTCTCCTGGGCTTTTTCTCCAGAAGAATGATGTGTAAACAAAAGCATGGACAAAGAATAAAGTGTTAAATTAGGATGCCAGTGCAATGTATTTTTAACTTTGACAAAAAAATTGTTTCTTCTGGCTGTATTTCATCTTGTTCCCAGAAGTGTGGTTGTCTTGTGGTAAGTCAGGAAAGTGGCAACGGATCAGTACTTAAAATAATAAATAATGTGGATGATGAAAGAACAAATTATTCTGTTACTAATGCAGAGTAAAGCAGGTTGTCTTACTGTGGAAAAAACAATTCATAAACACTTTACCAGTACAATAAATGAAACATTTCTGTGGGCTTGCCTTTTTAATAATATCATTTTTATGTACACAGTTCAAGCTGCTCTTTCCTGAAGAACCACTGTCTCATTTGTTTTAATCAAAGACTCCCATATTAATTTTTAGGACCTCACTGGGTCTTTTTCAAACCACTGAATAAAGGAAGATTTGTAGATGTCCTCAAATATCTAAGAGGTCATTCTGACATGGCTGTGGAGGAGAATGTTTGTGTCATAAATTAGGCTTACATTGCAGAAACAGCACAGCAGTCAGCCTTTCTCTTTGTCCTTAAAAGGCTGCAATGAGTCGAGTGCCTGTTTCTGTGATATCTTTTTATTTCACCTCACAAAAGACCACTCTGGTTCCATCATTGTTAGTAGTAGCCCATCTACAACTAATGAAATCTTGTAACATCTTGATGTGTTGGAATGTGCCAGACATCTGTTTCACTCTTGTGTCTTGAGCTGCAATACCATGACTGGCTGTGGCCTGACCTTCATGGATGAGCCATGAACACAGCCAGGGAAGGTGATGGAGCACAAGCGTATTAGTGACTGATTTTTAATCTCTACCCACAGAACAGCTACTCTATTCCCTTAGCTACCTGTGTTGTTCATCTTGCTGAGTTCTTCTGACTCCACTATATCCTTAGGGAGCTGAAGTGACTGCTATTGCATGTGATACTTAGGATGAAGTTGCATTAGTGCAATGTTTGCTACTGTAGTAAAAGAGTGGCCCTTTCTGAGGATGCTCAATATTTTATTGCCTGTTTTTTGGTTGCAGTGGCATATTACGCAAATTGTTTCAGGGACCTGGCAATGAAACTCCCAAGACCTTTTTTTTGTAAGCTGTAACTGCCCAGGAAAACGCTCATGGATTTGAATTTGTGTATGCTTTTTTTTAAGATCAGTTAGTGTTTCAATTGGATTTTAAAAAGCTGGGTACCACCTGAAACCTAAGGACAATATGTCAACAGATGAACTCCCTCTCTGGATCCCAGAGATGGACTGGTATAAGGAAATGAGACAGGACGTTTCTTTGAATGCAAATATTGGTTTTTGCTGAGGCCTGTTTTTCCAAAGGCAGAGAGCCAGGGAAAAAACACTGGCACAGTAGCAGTGAATCTGTTTTTTCAACTGGATAGTGCTGCTAGAGAGCCACAATAATACAGTATCCACTGCCATATTTTTATCAAGAGCTTTCAATGCCCGTATTAGAGCTGAAAACTGTTTGTCCTCCTTACACCTTTCTCATTCAACACTAGTTTGAGATTCTTTCAGTATAGTCACACAACCAGCTCAGGTCTCCTCGATTTCTCTGTGATCTGTTTTGATAAACTGGACCACTAAGAAGAAACATACTTTATTTAACAAGACTGTTCACTTGTTATTCAAGGTGTGGAATGAAGCTTGTAGGGATTAATGCAAATCTTAAGAACCTTTTTATATAACTGACACTTTTCCATATGAATTTTGTGCAAACACCAGAGAGTTTTATTTTCTTTCGTCTTGTGTTGTCAGTGGGCAGAGTCCCCTATGCATCACTGTTCTGGAGAAATTGAACAGAAGCATTAGTTTATGATGCACTTATTAAATATGCAGCAAGAGAGGCTGTTACCACTGAAACTGATTGCATTTGCAGACAGGGACTGGCAAAGAATCTGTTTTATTTTCTGTTAAGAACATCTTAATCTAGATCCTGCTTCCTGCTGCTGCAGGAAGACTCTTTAGGGAAGAAGAATATTTATTCCAGTTAACTCCTGAACTATTGGATCCTCAATCCCTTGTTATTACAGTCAGTAATCCACCTTAGGAACATCAGCAATAAATTGGAAAAACTTTGTTTCCGTGGCAGCCACCCACTCCTGTTTTCATGCAGATTCTAGCGATTAAAGGCTAGGTTTCAAAATATACGTACAAAATAGGGGAGAGGATGGGATTCTGCTATTTCTTATACTTTTTTGTTAGTTTTCCCTTTTTTGTTTTGTTGCATTTTTAGAATGCAAATGTAGGTACTGGTTTAATGAGCAAGGTAATCTCACAGGAGGTATTTTGTTCTGTTTTCTTTCCAAGAACTCTTAACCATAGCTAATAGCTGTTCCTAGACAGTTACCACACATCTGTATCTTCTGACCTGGGTTTCAGTGATTTTCTCTCCTGCAGGGTGGCTAGTCTGTGGGGTTGGGAAATTGCTAGGAATGTTACTAGAAGCTGTTATCTTCTCTGAAGTTTTGGTCTTTCAACTTTGGAGGCCAAAGGGTGCTAAATGTAAGATGGTGCTTAAAGATTTGAATCTTTCTTTTTATGGAAGGTGCTGGAGGTTATGTTTTTGCTAACATGTGCTTCCTGCAAAGTAAATTCAGTGTTGTGCTTCAGAAAGGCGTTATATTGGGTCTAGGGTTTCCACTCCTGCACTTTGAGCTGCTAGAGGTCCTTACCACTTACAGATTCATCCAGTGTTAGTTGTTTTGGGGAAGAGATGGGTTTTCTTTCCTTTAATCAGATCTGGAACCTGAATGCTCATCTTGTGAGGCCAGTAACGATTCCTTTCCTTATATCATTTAAAGTTTCATCAGTAGTCATCCACATCAGAAGATTTGGGGTATCCTGAGCTTCAGTATTAAGGTACAAGTACAGTTCCTCTATATAGTGCTGTGCCTGATAGGTCTGCAGTGTCTGCAGTCATTCCTCAGAGTTACTGAGTTTACTTTTTTTTAATCAATAGGTTACTGAATTCTATGAGCATGATGTAATTAAGATAGAAAATATTTGCTCCACAAAGTGGCTGTTGGTTGTGGGGGTTGGGTTTCTTTTGGTTGGTGTCTTGGTTTTGGGGTGGTTCTTTAGGCACCTCTTTCTGGAGGGAGTGTAATGTTGTCCTCACACGTTTACTACTAATGAGTTATTTTACATGCCTGGTTGGTCATCTTATAATTTATTCCCCTGTAATGTGTGAGGACAATTTAAAAGCATCCTGTACAAAACCTGAGTTTTCTTGAGGGTCCTTTCTATCTCGTTGCATAATGATAATGTGGCATTATATCAGGGCTAGTAGTGAAGCTACTGTGTCCTGAGGTGGTTTCAAGCACTATATATTAACTGGAGGTGAAACTTGGTAGCCCGCTCTGCCAAATAGACAATACAAATGCAGTAACTTCTGTGACATGAGCAGCCTCTTCTGGTTCTGCAGTGAATAAAGATCAACCTTAACTCTAGTTTTTGATAGCTGGACTACTGACACATGACTGTGTTAATGTTAGGTGGCTGCTGTTGGTTATCCCTGTATCCTGTTTCTCTGTAGGACAGAATCTGAGGGGATATGGAAAGCTGCATAGTTTTTCTGAGCTTCTAGCCACTGGGGGCTGTTTCTTAAATGAACAGACATAGCTTGTGGTGAGAGAGAACATTCCAAAGATGTTCTCAAAGAACTTAATAGCTGCTGCTAATGGTAATTCATGTATTTTATGATAGCATTTTAATCTTTTAGACCTTTCTTGTTAAGAGAATGTGTAAATGGAGAGAAAAAAATCTCTGTGCCAATGTTTGATGGTATAACACAATATGCCAATGATATTTCCTAGTCAGTTTTATAATATTGTTGTAAGCAATTTTGTGTTTGCAAACAATATTTATAAGGTTAAGAGAGAGTAAACCAAAGCCATAAACCATTAAAATGTTCTAATACATTTATTTTCCCTTTTGATTGAAGCTGGACTGAATTTTATGCGTTCTGTCTATGTTATTAAGGAATTTTTAGTCTAAAAATCCAAATATAGGTAATAGAATAGATTTTTAAAAAATCCCACAGACTTCCTCTCCCTTGAAATAGCTTGTTTGCAACTTACATGCTTGGCGAATTTTTAAAATATAAAGTAAAATATCATGATTAGTGGAAGGACTATGCTTATCATTAAAAATGCATAGTTTATAACTGTGTGATTTACTTGGGTCTAAATTAAAATTTTCAGTACCAACAGAGACTTGAATGATTGAATTCAATCATTACTTTTATTAGTATATTTTTCATTAAGTCAGTGTAACAGGTCAGCAAGAATTTAATATTAGCAGTAATAGAAGAGAGAATAGTAAATGAGATAGTTTTAAAGAAATTACTGGAACAAATACATCATTTTACAGTTATATATTACTGCAGGTCATCTAAAATTTCTTTTCCTCTTGTTCTAGATTTTATACAGTCTATATTTATTTACCTTGGAATCAACCTGGTATGAAATCTTTCCTGTTTCTTTCTATTTTTTAAGTAACAGCAGTTCATACATTTTCTCTTTTGTGGATCCATCTTCTTTTTGAGTGATGGATCTGCCTCAAATGAGAGTCTAGAAGTTTATGTAAGCATTCACTACCTCAAAGGGATATGGTTCAAGCCAGGGAAGAAACCCTCCAAGAGAACAAAATGCTAAAACAATAACATTTTTGTGCCCTGAAAGGAGAGGGAAGACTAATTGTGAAAATACTTTCATCATCAAATAAATGCAAGGGAGGGGAAGAGTGTAATTTTTAGATAGTTTTCAGTGGTATCTGATAATTTTATCCGGTGCATATGATTTTTCTATCTCAGGTTTTGAAGCAGGGAGATACTGAGCAATACTTGATGCTGACATCAGCGCTGTGGTGAGCTCCTGCCATCACGCTGGGCAGGGACACTTTCAGGAGCCTCAGTCCTTGATATAGAAACAAGTCCCTAGGCTTTGACTAAAACACAGACCACTGCAAAGCAGTCATGCTTGGTTGAAATTACTCATTTTCAATAGGTCAGCCTCATTTGGGATGATTTTCTGATGATCTTGTATTCTTCTGTAAGATCATGCAGATAATGCCTTCTGACATTTCTGGCTGCTACAAGATTCTTAGTCCAGTGAGCATGGTTGCTTGGCTGCAGTTTCTGAAACCCTTTTTTCACCTGTGTCTTCCTGCTAATGCTTTTCATGGTGCTTGGGCAGCAGCTCTGGAAGAGAAGGAAGAAGTTATCTTAATGCTAGATCCATGAAGGAGTGGCTAGTGGTAAACACAGCACAGTATATAAAACAAACAAACAAAACCCCATGGTGTTGTGAAAACAAAGGTACTTTTCTTGCTAGAGAGAAAACTGAAGAACAGACGCAGGTCAGATGGGAATCACATTGTTAATGCTCTTCTGGAAAAACAACTAGATGATGTGTGTGGCCTAAAAATCTCTACATACTGCAAGTAAGCATGCTTACTGCATTTTGGTTATGCTTGTGGAAAAATGTGAAGAGGTTTCGAAGAAAGCAATGACTTCAGAGTTAAAAGCACTGAAGCTAGTGTACCCTATTGCTAAATACAGTATAAATGAACTAAATACAATAAATGAGTGAAATTCCTTTACTTTTTTAAAAATCTGTATTTAGGGTGTACACTTTTTACTAATGTTTCTCGGGAAAGAGAGCAGTATATAGATGTCTTGCTGCATTGCATGTTTTCACCTTTTTTTAAAATGGCTTTAAGTTGACAATTTACATTTCTGAGAAATTGGTGCAGATGTGTTGAAATATTCTTTGGTATCCAGTCGCTAAAACCAATTCTGGTTTTTGGTTTTGAGACATTCCTTGTGTTCTCAGTGTTATTGTTTATGCCTTCAGCATTTTACTTACTGCTTTTACTTTTCTTCATACCTTTATTAGGTAACTTTGCCATGGCATAGAGCTTGTCTCTAAGTATTGAGGACTAAAAATAACAATTTGATTCTATGCTTTTTTTGGGTTTTTTTTCTTAACAAGAAATTGTTTGTGGTTTCAAATTCTGTTTCTAAAGAAAAAGAAATCCTGTTTAATACATGCTGATTCTACTACATGTAAAATATTACAATTCTTTGCCCAAAGAGCTACAAATGAAAAAGCTTGTCATACGGAGAAACAAAGCAGAGAAAGGAAATGGAGTGAGTGAACATGAGTAATAAGTCTGTCTTGTGATCTCTCTGGTGTGTCCACCCTATATTGGAAAGTATTTGTTCAGCTGAGTTAAATAGCACTGCTTCACAGAAATATTCTAAGTGCTAGCATCTTTCTCTAATTGACCCCTAATCACTTTCAGTTATATTAAATGACTTTTTTCTCATCATCAGAAAGCCACTTTGTAGTCATCCCAAAAAAATGGTCTATGACAACTTTTGCAATAAGTTTCAGTAGGACCTTTTTTCTTTTCTCCATGTTAACAATCATTCTTATAGAATTATTTTTAATCAAGGAATATGGTTTATGTGAACAGCTATTAAAAGAATTTACAATGAGTAAAAATAAGGCAAAGTTTTGTCTTTGTCTATGGATACTTTGCAGAACGTTGCCTGGATTATTGAATTTCAATCCTTTTCTACTGAATAAAACCCCAAGCAGATCGTTAAAATAAAATAGTTGGAAAGGAGGAGGGCACAATCCTGTGACCAGGTGATGGAACACTATTTGGAAAACACTGACAATTTTCAAGTGGGTTTACTCAGTATTTTGTACTAGTATATGTATACTGAATGCCTAGCAGTATAATTCTGGTTTCTTATAGGTAGGATGTCTGAAAGCAGCCATATTCTTTTTTTCTTTTGCTTATCTCATTGATTGAATTTACAGGTCCAGCTGGATTTCCTGTTGTTTTTATGAGACATTATTAGATCATCTAATTGAAAATGCAAAGACTTAGCAAGGCTGTTGTGTTGGGCAAGTTTAGATTGCAGAAGCATAAATTGAACTGATAAAGCAACACAGACTATTGCATGTTGTAACAAGTTTGGGTGTCCCCTGTTTGACAAGGGGCTTAAACTCCCAGCAGAAATCTATTTTTTATTTACGTTCTGTGTGGTTCATGATGAGGGAAAATTCTCTGCTACTTAAAACAAACTCACATCCCCCCCCAAAAAATCCAATCCCACCACAACTATGTTGTGATACCTGCCGTATTGCTGCTGTGCTGTAGAATATGTGAAATATTTCACTTGGGGCTTGCCTTTTTTGTCTTTTCTTTTTTCTTCTTCTTAAGTCCCACTGGCTTTTACAGATATAGCATAGATGCTAAGTTCTGTGTTTTCATGTTCCTCTAACTTCTGATGGCAACTAGGATGTGCTGAAGGAGGTGACTTAAGCAGAAGGGAAAGTCATGTTGCCCTTAGGGTATTCCTTCCTCATGTCTCTCTCATAAATGCCTAGAAAATGGTCTGAAGTAGAGTATTTCCTCTTTCAAACACTACTTATTTTTTTAAGTAATGGTTTTACAGTAATCTTTCTCTACTGAGCAGATGTTAGCTATACTAGCACACAATCCAGAGACAGGAAATTTTGGAGAAGTGACCCAAAGCAGAGATCCGACCTAATCTGTCACATCGCAGTAACAAACTGTGTGGTATCAGCTTTACAAAGACACTGTCATTTTAGATAGTTTTGAAAATGGGAAGCCATAGCGAAAGAGTTGAGAGCAAAAAGGCTACGAGGGAGATTGAAGTAGACTGTGATGAGGAAGACAGTTTGTTGACTGGTGATTATTCAGTTGTCTGTCTGGACCATTTGCTTCCAAAGA
This sequence comes from Ifrita kowaldi, assembly GCA_013398055.1. Lineage (NCBI taxonomy): Eukaryota > Metazoa > Chordata > Aves > Passeriformes > Cinclosomatidae > Ifrita > Ifrita kowaldi. The sequence continues at coordinate 151,140 of VZRS01009603.1, read as the reverse complement.
GAAACCAAAGTGACTGTTTCTAAGAAAGAGGAGTAATTAACGTTGACAGGGTTTCTGCTTCTGAAAGGATTTCCAGTAGCAGTCCTCTCTCAAGTATGCCTGCATGCATACAGAACAGGAACTCTAGAGCCAGCCTCAAACTGCAACTGGTCCCTGGCATTTTTTCTGCTTCAGTATTCAGCTGGGCTCTGTTGCCTGCGCTTCCTCCTGCAGAGAGGAATATTCCTCCCCTTACACAATTGTCATACAGGAGATGCTCCCCTGAGACTTTTTGCAGTGATCTGATTATTTATAATTTATAGGTGATGTCGTATAGTACATTCACTGTGTTTTTTTGGTGATCACAATTCATTGGCAAGGACACTGATGTACCCTTGCACTAAGGAGGCTGACATAGAGGAAACCTCTCAGGAGATGTGGGCATGCTCACAGTGCATCCTATCTTTATATATTGAATGAATATTCGTAGTGCTGCATATTGCAAAGTTGCTGTTGAGCATATTGCGTTTGAGCTGTAATTACTAAAAGTCTTTCTCAAGATCTCTATATTAATACAGTAGGTACCATTTAACAGTGAAGTAGCTTATGATACCAAACATATTTGACTTGTCCTACTGACAGTTTTTTGGAGAAATGCAGGGGAAATTTTAATCACACAAAATGAGCAAAAGGTGACCTGAATTTATCTGCTCTTAACAACAAGGTAGCACCCAGGTTGTGAATGGTGGCATCCTCTCAGTTTGAAGCAAGAAACTAATGGCATTTCATCAGTGCTCAGCAATCACACAGCCTGAGAAAACCCAAGCCAGTCTATTGCCAGCAAGCAATGAAAGAGGAATGTCTCTCTTCTGTTGAAGAGATAGATGCTTACTGTTGAGGGCGCAGGGAAATAGGCAGTGCTAACAGGATATTTGAGGGCTCTTGCTCGATTAAGTAATAAGCCATTTAATATGCAGCAGATGTTTTGTGTGTCTTGTGTCAGGCTGGAGGCAGTACATGTTTTGGATGCATAAACAGCATGATGCTTTTTTTGTGTGTTCTTTATCCCTTCCCCTTTTCTGTGAGTATTTCCTGACATAAAAAGCAGAAGTTATACCAGTTGCTACCCATAAAGAAAAGATGGAGTTTGATGCTCTGACAGAGTTTCCATCATAAACTCATTTGTTGGGTTTTATGTAACTGAGTAGTAACTCTTATCCAAAGCTACCCAGCTATACACTGTGCAGTGCACAGTTACACAGTTTGAAGCTAATTAGAGTTAGCATTGAGGACACAAATTTCCTTTACTTCTTCAAAGGAGGTACAACTTTGAAGAGTGTGTAAGAAATGTAACTTATGTTCTGCAGACAGCTCTACAAAATAGTTTCATCTGAAATGGAAGGATCCTTATTTTGATGATATATTGCCTTGTCTTGAAGGTTGCTTTTGAGATGATATAATCTTTTTAAATGCCTTTGAAAGAGACTTAGTGCAGTGCTTTATTTGGCATTGTACAGTGATCTTTTCCTATGGGCTTTTTCGGGGGTTTTTTGGCAGACAATTTAAAATGTTATTTTATCTTTGCTGATTTCTTGTTGTCAGTCCCCTGTGTCTGGACACTGGTTCTCGTATACTTTAGAATAAAGGTTCTGGTTTGTCCCTAAGTTTCATATAAGTAGTTGTCCTGTTTCTGACAGGAGCCAGGAGCAGAGTCTGGGGAGACAGGCAAAAGAAAAATGGAGCAAGTAGAGAGGGTTAGTTTTCTTCCTGCCTTCTGTCAATCAGAGATGTATGACAATGCCTGCGATGACACTATTGGTTTACAGAATCCTCAGAGACTGTCTTCAAGAATTTGGATGAATCCTTCATGAAAATCTGTGATGTGTTTTTCCCAGTGTGGCATAGATAGTAGAGTTTGTTCTAATTGTGTTTACTTTACAAAATGGAGAATTGCCCTAATGATCACTGACAATTCATTTTATCAGAAGTGTGTAGAAGTTTGACCAGTGAGTCAAAGCAGGTGAACCTTCCCCTCTTCAGATTTCTTGTAGGCCCTTTTTAGGTGTACTGGAAGGCTGTCAATGCTGTACAATATGGTCTCCCCGGAGCCTTCTCTTCTCCAGGCTGATCAACCCCAAATCTCTCAGCCTGTCTTCATAGGAATAGTCCTGTCCAGGAAAAATACAAGCCAGAAGCTGTATGCTCATTTTGCTTTCAGCCCTGGAAACCTAGTCATGACTTTCCTCAGAGTCATGAGGAAATAATATAAAATGAATTTTAAAAGAAATAAAAAGCGGTCAAGTCTTCCAAGGTTGTTGATATCGGATAGCTGTCATGTTTCCATAGTAGAGTTTGGTGGAATTAGTTTTCCTTCACCAAAAGCACACTTGTAGTCCTTTTGATGTAAAACTGAATGTGTTTTTACTGGCAGTTTGGCATTTGAAAATTGGTTCTACTGCTAGCAGGGTGATTGCTGCTGTTGTGTAAAAGTAAATACTTTTTTTCCACCACACAAAGAATGGAAAGCTGCAACAGCTTCCCTCTCTCTTCCTCTTTTAGACTCCACACTGATTCAGGCATTTTTCTGTCTCTGGGGTACAATCTGTATGAATTCTTATATTAAATCCTGATTAGGTATGTTAAACAGATTTTTTTCTAAAAGCTCCATTAAAAACATTTTTTCGTGTGCATAGCAATGTAAACCAAGTCTCTTTTAATCTACTGCTTTTGTGTAATTTATGCAAGCTATCAAATGTAATGATTCTCATGCCCTTTTTTAGCTGTCTTATTACAATGGATTTAAACCAAAATATGCTCACTTATATTAGAAACTTGCTGGATGAGCAAAACAAGCACATTCTAGCAGATTTTGTTTTGTTGTTTATATGATACTTTTGTAGTACTCATGGTACAGTGAAGTGCAAAGTAAGGGTTGAATATAAAAAATTACTTTATTGAAGAAGGGAAGAAGATCCAAAGAAGCAAGTTCAGTGGATATGCGCTGTGTAGCAAACCCATCACAAAAAGGGTTCCACTGGCCAGAATGGTGATGTTTCTGGGGATTTCAGTAGTTAGTTCAGTAGGGAATTCACATTAGCACGCTGAAGCCTGTCTTTTCACTTTTTTGTTACGAAAATAATAAGAAAATAATAATATATTCTTTAAAAAGCTTTTTGATGATAATGTCTTTGACATTAGCTCAAGGATGCATGGTGTGGGGCTTTTTTCCCCCAGCATAATTCCAAATCACATTTAAACCACACCCCACCCCCAATATAAATAAATAAATTTTTAGAAGAAGAAAAGAAAAGCCTTCAGGCTTTCCATGTTTTCCAGTCCCTAAAGACTATGCTCTGTTGAGCTTCCAAACTTCTCTGGGCAACCAAGTCTTGGTTATCATTGACCTAGAAACACGAATAAAGTCTCATTTCAGTGGACTAGGAAATATGAAATCAAGTTATGTAAGATTATTGGTGCTGGAAGACATATTAATGAACATCATTATGCCTCCTTTTTTGTAATTTTGCTCAATTAAGCAGTGTCTCCCTTCATCTCTACTTGGATTTAGATCCTGTAGCATCTCTAGGGAATGCAGGACTTGTAGTTCTTGCTTCAGAAAAGACTAAAGAAGCTCTTCCTTGGAAAATCACTGTGTAAAAAAAGAATTAGTTCAATTTTTAAGAAAAAGTGTAGCCCTGTGCTTTTTAATTTAAGAATAGCTTTTTAATGTCTTTTTTGATGCAATCTGTGTGACAATTAAGCTTACTTCTGCCTTTGTGCTGTATTGCTGGATTCTTTTCTAGTGCACAAAGGAGGCCCTTCAAAGTCTCTGTGAGGTTGAGTGTGGCTTTTCAAAACAGGCTTCCAAACACCTTTTTCTGATTTCAAAATGCTGTTAGATGAAAATGGAGGAAGTAGCCTTACTGGTTTTGTATAGCCTTACTGGTTTTGAACTATAACAAATTCAGAAGAAAGTCAGTTACCCTTCCTTGTATTAAAGTATCTCACAAGAATATACAGATGCAGTTTGAGATTGTCAGTTTATTGGTTATTGGTTTTTAGAATGTCAGTAACAGCTTTGTGTTTCTTGTCTCTAAGTCTGACACAGCATACTTTCCTCCCTCTATCTCTTTGGCTGTACTACTGCAATGTGCTTAGTTGAAAGATGTTTTAGATGCTTATTTAATGTAATGCATGTCTATTAATGCATATTTGGAGGTGGGGGATATTTTCTGTGAGTAGCCATGAGCACATGCACTCCTCCAGAGACCAGAGTGGGAAAGGGAAATTATTGAGGGACAAGAAAGTTTTGGTGAAAAAGTACCCCTATTTCTGGCCTGAAGCATCTATTTTGATAAATCAAAGGGAAAGTCTTAAGTAAGCTAACATTTATTTGCCTCTGGTAAAAGATCACCAGCATGCATGGTCTAATTCTCTTTTGCCCACATCTATGCTTTTATATTCCTGTCAGTTTAGTTTCCTTGTGCATGCAGGCAAGAAAGGGGAATTTGCCATAGATGTAACTTCCTACACTCACATTAAACCCTTGTAGCTGACACCCTATTTGCACACTTTGTATTGACACTACAGCAAAAGGGACAGCAAGTGGCAAATGGTAAACTGAGAGACAATTTAGAAAAATGCAGCCTTTGACATTTTTCTTTGATCCTTTTTGAGATGTCTATTTAGATTCTTCTGTTAAAAAATAAATCTAAAATACTCAATATATATTTATTATGGAGGCAAACACCTTCCTCATTTTATTTTTTTTCCCCCACTCTGATATTTCCTTTTCTTTCCCTATTCTAGTGTTGGTCACTGTTTGTCACTGGTTCATCAGGATTCGGTCTCATCTTTAAAGTCCCATGTGCTACATGTGTCTTTGTACCCCCAGGTACTAATGGCTGTGTATTAGGAACCATTTTTCTCCTGTTATTTCTCTTGCCACACAGATTTAGTATGAAATAGTACAAGGTAAATGCACCATCTCAAATTAAATATTGTTCTTCATTTGAATATTTTCTGTATCAACTGGGGTAGATATATTATAAAACTGACTTTGACAGAGAGATGTGTACCGAGACCAAAACATTTTTGAAATTTTATGTATACATTAAATAGTATCTGATGGGAAGGAACAGCTTTTTTAAACATGCTATGCTTATTTTCTTTCTAGTTCATTCTTTAGTGATGGAGACAGCTGGCAGAGACTCAGTTTACCTTTATCTCTGTGTGATCTTTATAAACAATTCCTCATCTCACTCTGAGTTTGCTCAATCATCTTGCTTATTCTTCCCATCCTATTATATGCCAGAGATTATTTTTTCCCATTTCATTTTAATATATAAAAGTAACAGGAGTTTTTCTAGCACCGGGTGCAGAATAAAGATGAATAAGTAATTAAATGCTACAGGAGCTGCTGATTGGCACATAAGGCTACAGTGTGCTAAACTGATACGAGTTGCAATAACATGCATCTTTACTTCCTTGAAAGAGTGCATAATGAGACCTGATTTAAATATGTTCTGTTTTTAAGAAACATCCCATGTGTTTTCTTTGAAATTAGCTTTGCCTTCATCTGTTGGAACTATTAAGCATATCTGCTACTTGAATTATTCTGTACAAGTCTGTACAATTCAAAAGAGAAAAAGAGACTGTAAATTAACAGTGAGTAATTTTGGAAGTCCACTTACTATGCTCAAAAATAGTTTTAAGCTGCAGCTGAAGGAAATAGGTGATTTCAGGATACACTAAACAGTGTAAAAAATCACAATAGCAAAAGTTTTGAAGCTTTTCAATTTTTCAGAAGTGGAAATACTTCAGCTGTGAAGCATTTCCAACAGAAATTTTGTAATGCCCTGGTTTAGGCAAATTCCTTTAAAAGTCTTAGCTTACAAGAAAAGTTGGGTTTTATATAAGAAATCAGATGCATCTCTAATGAAGAGAGGGCAAATGGGTTCAATTATCTTGGTATAACAGAGCAAATGGTCTGTAATTTCCAGAGTTATAAAGGGAGTAACATGTATTTCACAGTCACTGAAAGAGGAGCAAATCAAAATGGAGAGTAAATCGCTGGGTCATCGTTGAAAATCATGGTGGTAATGCTTTTTCTCTTCTCTGAGAGGAGGACTGTGTTAGTGGGGTCCTGGGTAACGCTGCTGTAGTGGCTAGCTTGGGACCTCATACCTGCAAAACGAATGCTGCAGTGCTGATTGTAGTTATTGCTGTTTTGTGCTACATAAAATGTTTCAAGAGTGTAGTTTTGTAGGCCCATGTCCATCTACCAGTGGAAGACTTTTTTCAAAAGGGGTTTTTTAAAATTATTTTTGTCTAGTATTGTTTAAGGTCAGCTACAGAAACAATTTGTGTTGACACTGCATACATCAGATTTTAGGTGTTCAGGGCTTTTTCTCCCTCTTTCGTAACAACTAAGAATGCATGAAATTAGTGTTGGTTTTTACAGGACTCCTGCATGTCCTGGTTTATGTAGGAAGTAAGAATGTATTTGCAAATACAATAGAACCATGTAAACCATAGACCAAATCCATTTAATAGTCTGTCACCTGTCGGATTACTGAGGGAAGTGAAGCTTTCGTTTTAAAACATTGCCTGAAGCAGACAGTAATCTTGCAATTTATAATTGTTGTATGAAGTACAGTGGTATGAATTACTGCCCAAGTTGCGTACAGCCCCTTTTTGTATGGCCAATATAGCTTTAAAATATTATTGTTCTTTTATAAATGTGAAAGAGCATAGTGTGGGCAAAATAAATGTGTTATCTCTGTGCTCAGCATTCACTTTTTCATTTTGTGTTCACATCTGCATGCTCAATAGGACTCAAATTACTTGCATCTATGTGTTTAGCTTAGTAGTGGACAGTTTTCAGTGGCACGTTTTGAGATGCTTCTCAAGTTTTTTTACCATACCTTCACTTATTTATGTATCAATTATCAATTGTTTTATTGATATAAACTTTTGATATAATATAAACTATTGATATAATACTTCAATTATTTATGTATAAATTATGTGTCAATTTTCTCCTAATTTTCTTCCTGAAGGGCATAGCCAGCAACAGGAGGGGAATTCTCCCTCTACTAAAACCTGTGCTCCACTCAAAGCTTACAAATGCTTTAACTATTTTAGTTCTTAATGACAAAGGGAGAATGAAGTAATATTCTTGGCTATTGAAGGAGACACATCCCTTCTGAGTAGCCACTGAAGAGGTATCTTTTGCAAAACTGAATAAACCACCAAAATATATGATTGTACTTCTTATTATATAAAAATCTTTACAATAATCAGATTCAGTATTGCAGGTTTATGTTCCTTGCTGGGCTTTTTATGACTTACTTTTACTCTGTAGTGTTCTTCTAGATGTGACTCTTCCAATGAAATCTTTATTTTGTCCACTCAAAACAGATGATATTTGAGCTCAAGATCAGACTTATAAGTGGGTTAGTTTTTTTTGTTCTTTTGCGGGGAGATTTGCTGGGACAAGAGTATTATTGGCGTACTTGGTTTTCCTTGCATTGTGTATTCTCACTGCTCTTCTTGTTTACTGGCAGAGAGGGACAGAGAAATATATTGATTATTGCTAAGAAAAAGTTATGCAAGTCTGAGTGGCTGTTCCAAAAATTATTCTTGCACCTGTGGCATAAAAAACAAACAAAAAACCCCCAAAACATAATCTGGGTAGGAAGTGGTATGCTCAAGGTACTCGACTGCTAAATGACTTCAGTAGTATTATTTCAGTGTATGGTTTATTTCATGCTAAGAATATTGGTGTCAAAAATCATTTTAATGTCAAAAATATTGATAAGGATTGCCATGGATGATTTATAGTTGTTGAGCTGTATGGGCCAAACTCTTAAAATCTTTCTGTAGTCAACCTCAATTTGAACAACTTCAGTGGCAGGGATGGTAAAGAATTAAATCCAAGGTCTCCTATGTCAAACTTGATTGAAGTTTTATTGAGGGTCATCAGGAGAAATTGATGAAACACAGTGTGCCAGGGTAAACAGGAGAGACAGAGTAAAAGAGATCCATCTCTAGATTGTTTCTAACTGCTGAAATTTCTTAGTGTACTCAAAATGTGACATAGCCTCCCTTCTTGCATGGTTTGGAAATACTTTGGAAGTTGTATGGAGGAGAGAAAAGGTATTCTAGAAATATTTACTACTTCAAAGTGTAGTAATCACCCCTCTGTTTCTGACAAAGTCTTTGAAATTAAAATAAATTATATTTTGCTGATGCATCCACACAGGTTCTACTAAGCAAAAGTCTTTTTTAAATGGGGAATTTTTTGAGCCATAATACTGCCTGCCTTCTTTCTTGAAACAAATTCCTGCGTAGAGAATGCTTTAATGATTTTTAAACTGTGGATGACTTCAACGTTTCTTATTCTAGTGTGGGTAATATGAAATTAAAATATTGATACATACTGTGATGAGCTGAAGAGATTCTTCAGGAATGTTGCTTTTACAATGTAAAGTGTTCCCATTTCTGTTTTTTGTTTGTTTGTTTTGAATAAGCAGGGCTTGGTTTTTAAATGGCACTTTTTGTTACTTATGACATGCAGTATGTACTGAATCCTGCAAAGAATATTATTGCTGTTCAAAAGCATACAGAGGTAACACTGTTCTGAGGAGTATTGTATAAATACAATAGCTGCTGGTTACTGAAAGTTGGACTGTATAATGCAGGTTCCTAAATGTGATGGAGGTTAGTGTGTTTTCAGTGATTAGTTTTTGTTGGGGTTTTTTTTGTTGTTATTGTTGTTTATTTTTGTTTGTTTTGTTTTTTATTTTATTTGACGCAGAAGAATGGAAGTATTTGGAAAGATGAAGTGGGGGAGCAGGGAGGAAAAATAACATCTTGCCTCCTGCTAAGCTGAAGTTGAGATGAGGGTGTTTTTTGTGATTGTGGCATCAAGAGACTTACTAATGAAAAGAATTAGATAGCATTTGTGATGCTTTTATAGTATCTGTTTTTCACACTTTTCAGTAGAACACTCATTTTATTATTTAATGTTTTTAACACTTCTAACTGCTTTTTTCAATCTGGAATGGGACCTTAGCGAATTGTGACAGCAAAATAAGCATTGATTTTTTTAATTAGAACTAAAAATGTATTATAAAAAATAAATATAGCATGCTAATAATGTTCAGAGTATCTTCTTTTGTGTTTCTATGTGTAGCAAATAATACAAATAAAACAGGAAACGCAGTTTCCTTCTAGATAGGACAGATTTATGCTTCATGCTGGAAGAAAATGCTTCATAAGAAACATAACAGCTGGCTACTTATAACCTTTTTTTTAAAAAAGCTAGGTTACACTTAACCCTTTAATAACGTCGTAAATGCTGGAGAGCAAAATACCCTGAAATTAAGTTCCATCACCACGAAAAAAATCTTACATAAAAATTGATTTTTTCTTTCTGTATGTAAGTTTCAATTGGTTTTTGCCCAATAAAGACAAAATATTTTTGAGTAATTTAAAAGATGGCCTTTTCAGAATGTGTTATCAAAATAAAATTTCTGATACATATTTTCCAAATTTTAAAAACATTAGTAAATAGTGGACAGAAACAAGATGTTTCCTCTTCTAAGGAATGTTAACAATTTTTGCAGGTTTTTTTATCATTTGTAAAATAATTTTCTGAAGTCTCAGTAGATGCAGTTTGCTGTTATTCCAGCTATCAAAAAAGTAAACAGTCTATTGTAGCAATGTATTAGATATTAGCAATCCTGTTAAGAGCAATAAACCCATTAAATTTACTTTTTATTAGAATTTTAATGTAGTAGTTTCAGTTTATTAGGCTTTTTTTAAACTTACCATCATCACTTTTCTTCTACTCCTTTCTTCAAGTCAATTTCTTAAAAATTACCCTTCCAGCCTTAATTTCTAGCTGCTTCTGTTTTGTAAAATTTGCATTTTATCTTGCAGTCTGAATAACGTTGGCTATTACTCACTCACTAGGCAGGTCTGGTTAGAGAGATGAAAACAGAGAAAATGGTATAGTTCACAAGGTCAAGTGACAAATGCATTCTTCTTTCCCTTCCCGAAAGGCACTGAGGCGTGAACTGAAGGATAAAGAGCAAACCATTCTCAATGCTGTGGACCAGGCACGAGTTTTCCTTGCTGACCAGCCAATAGAGGGGCCTGAGGAACCAAGAAGGAGCTTGCATTCAAAAACAGGTCAGAAAACACTCACTTCTGGGAAGGGTCAAAAAAAGAGAGAAAGGACTTGCATGTCTCTAGTATATGTTTTATATCCCAGTTACTTGCTCAGACCTCAGAATTTTCCGAATTGCATCCTGATGGCTTTAATTTCAATGTTTTAGATTCAAGTGTTACTTCTCTGCTTTGTAAGTACTTACATTTGAATGGAAGAAGTAGAAACATCTCTACTGCCTTTTCCAGTTTGATTCAAAACACTAATGATAATTCTGTTCTTTTCTCTTTACACAATAACATACGTACCTTAAATGTAGTCAGAATAATACTTCAAGGAATCACATTCGAATGTCCATATGTCTATTGCAAAGTTTTACTCCACAAATAGAAATAAGCATATTTGGTGGTGTATCTCATTAGAAGTAAAATAAATCAGCTTTAGGAAGGCAGTCATTACAGAATCTTAAAGATTTGAATATTAAATGAATCATTGCTAAGGAATGGACCTACAACTATCTTAGAAACTGGTTTTGCATAGTATTTGTTGAGATACTGCTCTTAGTATCAGAGACCAACAAGAAGATAATAAATTTTCTCCACTTCCCCACAACCACAAAATAGAAAATTATGTCTGTCAGTCCTACAGTTATGGCTCTGATATAAGCTACAGCATTATGAAGTCTTACTTTTACTTACACAAGAACTGATCTTGGAAAATGTAATAATCTGCTTTTACAGAACTGCCAGTTGCTGTAAAATGTGAATAATTTACTGTTCTGTATAATTTACAAAATTACAGTATATCTGCTTTTGTCGGGAGCTAGTTTTTTCTTTCCATACATCCTCTTACACATCTCTATTGCAAACTTTTTAAATTTGTTCAGTGGAAACAACTAGTCTTTCCTGCATCCATACTTCGTGTTATTTCTGTGCAAATTTTCAAGTGGTTTCATGTTCCCTAGTTCAACTTTGTGATAAAGTTTGAATAGCTGGTGATTAAAGCCAATCGGCTATTTATCTCGTTGATTAGTGCTGGTACCTCAGCTTAACTTCTTTTTTGAACTCCTGACTCCTGAAAATACTCAGTTTCTCTTTACTCTCAAACCCATTTGCTGTATGGCATCTCCGATGTTTTAGTTGGTCTAAATCACAAGCAAGCTTGCAGTTGAAAAATAAGGATGCTCGCTGTATGTTTGTTCATTCTTTCATACAGAAGTCTGAAACAGCAGGTTCTCTCCTCGAAAACATAGAACCTCTCAGCACAAACGATGCCAGTACAGAGAATATTACCAATGTAAAATGTTCATTTTCTAACAGGAGTTGATATCAATGATCAACACTAGTCAGTATTGATTGACTAGATGCAAACTGCAAGACCAAACTTCAGATGATAAATTGCATCATAAATTCGTTATCCAGTCTATTACGAAGATAGTGATTATTATTTTGTGTACCAATGGCAATGAGGACAGATTGGCAGGGAATTTGTTGACCACAGTAAACTGCATAGCAGTAACAGCCATGGTCTGCAAGTGATGTGTGCATGTCTCTGGTCTAGTCATCGTATTTGAAAATCAATCGTGTTTGGACTGGGAAACTTCATAGATGTGCACGACACTTCTTTTCTTCTTTCTTTTTCACACTCAGTAGTTCCATGGACTTTTCTTTCTGAGCATGTGATGGGTTAGTCGTGAGTACCAGCCAAACTCCCACCCATCCACATATGTCTTCCACCACAGTGGAATGGAGGCAGGAAATGGGAAGAACATGAGTAAGAAAGCTCATGGGTCAGGATGAGGATCAGATGGGTCTCAGATGCAGATCCCTTACAGACTACTGTTGTGGGCCAAACAGGTTTAGCTTGGCGAAGACCAACTATTTATTGCCATTTAAAATAAATAATTAAATACTAAGTTGGTTCATAGTGAGGAAAAAAACCTCACAAAACATTAAAACCTTTTCCTCCTCACTTTCACAGACTCAACTTGACTCCCTCTTTTCTGTCCCTTTGTCCCCTTGTTGTGATGCTGGTCATGCTCAGAGAGGCAACAAGTGGCATCAGAGGGTGGGAAGGTGGTGACTCCATGGTTAGCCTGGCAGTTTCTTTCTCCTGCTTCTTTCCTCTCACTCCTTTCCTCTGCGTGCTATCTCCATGGGGAATATCTGCCCTACCATGGAGTTGCTACTCCTCCTCTGACCTTGGTGTTCCCACTGCTGTTTCTCCTGTTGCTTCCCTCTGGTGTTTTCTGTTTCTTAAATACACTTTCCCTGCGGTGCCACCAGCATGGCTGAGGGCCTCAGGTGTGCCCCATGGTCAGATGACTGGAGTCTGATGTCCCTGGCACAGGGCAGCCCCAGCCTCTTCTCCCAGAGACCCCTGTGAAGCTCCTGCTGCCAGCAGCAGGCACTCACACCCTGTGCAAAACAGACCTTCGCTTTCTGTAGATTAATAGACTTTCAGGGAAAAAGCTGTCTTTGAATAATTTTTTCAGATCTCATATATATGTAATAAGCTGTTAATTTTCACCCAGGAGTGAGTCTAGTAATTTTTTTCTGACAACTGTTGCCACCAATCTCCAGAAAACTTCATCTCTGAGCTAGAAGACAGCCAGACACACAGCATTTTTCTTCTGATTAACCATTTTCAGTGAAGGGTCGGGGCTTTAGTTTGCTTTTAAGATGTTATTTTTTTTTTTTTTTCTATCAGCCTCTTGATCACTGGTGTTCTCTGTGGTTGATTAAAGTTAACTTGTTAATTTCAATGAAGTCTACTTCATGTTGATAAAGGTGAAGGAGTGTAGTTATGGATTCTAAGCTGACAGTCTATTTTCTAAAAATATTGACAAACAGTCAACACTGTACAGTCTTGATTTGAACATTGCTTTAGCTGGTTCTGTAGTACAAATAGCAAAACTATTTTACTAACTCAAACTTGCATTAATTGGAAAATCACAGTTTCTTGAGGTTATTTCTTACCTTGTATAAGGGAAGGGCTCTTTATGGGGGGAATGGTTAGCTAATCTGAAGATGATAAAGGTTGTAAAATTGTTTTCTATTTTCTTCAACCTCTTAATTTAATTTTTTAAAATTCAATATTTTTTTATTATTTTCTCCTTCACCATAGGTGTTTTCATGGCAGGAAGGGCATTGTTGCAAGGGCAAGGAATGAGGCAGATTTAGGAGAAAACTGATAAGAATCAGTTTTGAACTTATCTGATTGAGACCTATTTTGAGGGCCTGTGCATATATGCATTTATTGTTCCATCCAAAGAGAACATTTGTTATAGGATGCCTTATGATAACCCATTATTGTCTATAATGGTCTTGTTAATTTCAATTATATGACAAGAATGTAGAATCAGGTTATGAGTAAGCCTGGGTTTCTTCTTTCCCATCTTCACCTTGTGCTTCCTGTATTGGCCTTCTACTGTACCAGAGAGTAACTGTCACATTCAGATGGAGCTCTTCATCTTCCAGGAAACTACTTTCCTAGTTAATTGTATCTCCCATCTGTCTTTTCTTTTGTTTTTGTTTTGCCATGTTTCTCTAGAGAGGCCTCATCACAAAAAAGCAAACTTCACAAGCTGTATTTGAGCTGCTTCAGCATCTTAGTGGAGCTGATTGATAAGCCAGCAAGCCAGCTGCTGAATTTCATGGATGGACAGGTTAAAGAAATTGAAAATACTCGTGATTTTAGCATATTTTGTCACTTGTCCATGGTATAGGAAAAAACTTTGATCTAAAAATGTTAATTATTAATTCTCTATGGCATAGTTACAGCTGGCTTCTTAAATCCATGTACTATTAGTAAGGTTACAGGCCATTGGAGAGACAAAGGAGAGCAGAAATCATATTTTATGTCCCCAGGGTTCTATGAACTAATGATACAGCTTTGCCGAAATTCTGTCCTTAAAATTCCACTGAAGCAGTGGAACATCCTAGCAGATTATCACAGGCCACTACACTGATTCTCATTGTAATACTGAATGTTTCTGGGAGTCTCCAGTGTTGTCGAACTACTTCAGTAACTTTTAGTTTTCTTAGGACAGTTAGATTCCTAGCTTTGAAAGCTATTTGGTAGCAAAAGTTGTTGTGATAAACACAGCATTTAAAAATAAGTATTTACCATCTGTTACCTCCTATTAATTGAATAGCAAGCCCCATAAATCTCATCTGTGTTATAGGAGAAATATAATAATAAGTATCAGTGAATGGCATGTAGATACTTTATTTACACTTCACAATATCTTCACCTGTCTCAGACATAAATAAAAGCTGAACTTTTTTGCTTACAACTGACCACATTTAGATAAATTTCTCTGCCATAATTTTTCCTTTTGCAAGGAAGATCTCACTGAAAATAGTCAATTTACTCTTTTCTAATGTATTTAGCAGGCAGCATTTCTATTCACAGCCATTTGTGTTTGTTCTCTAGCTGTCACACACCACTGGATTAATTTTTTTTCTCTGTTGTGCATTTGGACCGAGTATGAAGTCTAGGGTGTGAAATAGAAGTGCTTAGGAGAAGGAAGAGGATATGGCCCACTGGAAGTCAGTGGAATCATATCCAGAAACTACTTACACTATTTTGAACATTGCTGCTTTTGTTTTAGTTGGAGCTCATTCACTTGGGTCTTCTAAGAGTTTCTTCCTAAGGTAAGAGAAATGTGCAGGTACCCATGAGAGAATCACAAAGTAATTATCTTTCTCATTTTCAAAGTAGATCTCTTAGTCTCCCTACAAGTTTAGTCCTGTTGGGTAAAGCCTTGAAATTCTTTCTGTAGAGTCTACTTGGTTGTCTACTTGGAGTCATATTAGTAAAGTTCAAGGAAATTGTTTCCACTTGCTGAGTGGTGTGGAGTGCAAACTTAGACGATTTTAAAGCCTGAATTTTTAATGGGAGCAGGCTGGCCTGAGTTCAAAGTGGTTAATTTTATTACTGGTTGGTTGTTTGGGGGTTTTTTATTCATAAGGACCTTGGCATATAAACATAGTCATATTCATTCTTGTCCTTTATGCTCTGTTGTGTCCCAGTTTTACCTGAAATATGGGATGTTTTCTGGGTGGAAGCATGTTATTAAAGTTTAACTGTTTCCTTGTTTAAAAGGGCCTAGAAACCAGTGAAGCTTTGTTGCAAGAAAATTTTCAGTTATGCCACCCAGCAGTGCAGATGACTGATGGCTGTCAAAGGTTAGGACCTTTGTGTGAAAGAAAATGCCTTTCTTATTCTCTAGAGCAAATATAGCTCAAAAACATTGTAAATGAGCTTCAAGAAAAAAAATTGGAAATTGCAGAATAATAAAAAAATGTAATGTCTGTGAAGGAGAAAACAGGCTGAGAAGAGTTGCTTAGAAGCTCAGAAAAGTTCAGAACATGGATGTTTTTAAGTCCTGTGTGGTCACTGTAGGATGTTGTCAAATCAGGGAGCCGTATCTTTTGTGCTGCCTAACTTGTCTATTTTATGGTTTTGTACTGTTTTGGAATAAAATTGGTGCCTTTGGTTTGTTTTGAAATGTTGTTAGGGGATGTTTGTCTCTTGTAGTTGTGCTGAGCAGCTACCTGCCATATGTGTAGTGCCAAAAAAAAATCTTTATTGATCTTTGGAATAAGTAAAAGGCTTGTTACAGTCAGTAGTCACAGTGCTTTGAAAACAAACAGGATTAATTTGTTGCTTGCCTTGGGTAGCTGAGATACAGTGGTAATGATCCTCTCTCCATTGATACTTTCCCTTTAGCAGCAATTGGGAGAAGATAGAGCTTGGTGAAACTTTAATGGGGCATTGTGGCAGGAGCATAATAAAACTGCACTCATACCTGGTTTATGTTCCTGGAGCAACATAAAGTTTGGGTTTCCACTATGCAAAAGTATTGTGAACTTGCTTTGGATCACACCATTTATTGCAAAATGTTGGCATGTTTATTGTGAAAGTCTTGTGTGTGGTTTGTTTATGTTGACAAATGACACTGGTTATGCTGGATAAATGTCTGGTTCCCAGGATTGCTGTGATCTTCATTGGTTTTCTGGAGACAGATGCTATGGGTCAACTTAATTATCTCTTTTACCTATAAACTATTTTCTTTGTTTCATCCTTCTTTGTCTTCACCACCAGCGCCCACTGGGAAATATCAACAGTCATTATTAAAAGACATGTATTTGCTGGTATTGCTCTCAGTTGTCTTTATCTGGAGTCCATACTCCAGGCCTTTTCCAGAGCGATTCATCATACATGACATGAACAGTTCCATTTGCTCTACTTTTGCAATTCTGTCTTCTGTAGACCAGAGATAATTTGTCTTTTATCCTGAAGAGACTTTTCTCATTCACTCTTTTTTTAATTACATTTCTCTAGTTTAAAGAACTTCTAGTTTTGTTATAAGATAACCTAAGTTTTAAGGGCATAAAGGAAAATGACTGTGCTCTTTGCTTGTTTTAACTAAATATGCAATAGATACTTGCATAGGAGAAGAAGGTGGCATGGTGGGTTATGCTTGGATGGTTGGATGCTCAGAGTCTGACTAATTGCTGCATTTAACCAATTGCTGCTTATTCTTTAAACTTCCTGTTCCCATCCCATCACAACTAAGTTTTCTGTCAAGATTGTTAGAAACTCAGACAATGCTTTCTCTGCAGCAATGCTGAAGGTTTCATGATGCAATGATAGCACTCCTTTTGGATCTTTTATGTGGGAGTTTGATAATATGCCATTGCGCCTATTCAAATGGTCTGAAAGTTTTCATAATGAATACAGTGCTGTGTCATCCATTGTTTTTTGCTGCAAAGATTGGTTGAACCAAGGAAGATACAATGTTTGACATCATGTGAGAAGGAGGGAACATGAAATCATCTCCAGTTCCAGTATATTTGGTTAAGAATATAGCAAAAGTGAAAGGAAATTAATTTCGGCAAGATGGAAAGAGATCACTGATTCAAGGCCACATAATAAGGATCAATCACAGTTGCTTAGAATGAAAACTGCTACAGCTAAATAGTTTAAGAGGTCTAAAATAAATTCTTAAGCAACAAGAATTTTCTTCACTGATATTATCCATATATGTAAGCACAGAAGGAAACTATATGCTGTAAAATTCAGGCCTGAAAGTTTTCCTTCTGTAGCACTCAGTCTTTGCTAGAGACACAGAAAAGCTGTTGGAGCTTTCAGTACTTTGTGACAAAAATTTATATTGAAATCAAGATTGTTTCTTTTTCACTACAGAAGAGGACTTTTTTTTTCCCTGACTGCAAGGTCAGTTAATATCTGTCGTCTCTGGTAAACAGATGGTCCCGTGAATATAGGCTGTTCTTACTCTCTGAGCAGCTGCTGAAGCGAAGATAATGTAATAAATACCATTAAAAAAAAAGAGGTGGGAAGACACCAATCAAAGTGATGATTGAGAATACTTTATATTAAGTAGGAACAAAAGAGCAGTGACTACTGTGTAAAATTTTTTCACAGCAAAAAGGAATTCTGTGTGCTGGTTTGTTTGATGACAGACTGGTTAAATGAATTCCAAACTAATAGGAGAAAACTCTTACTGTTAAGACACTTTCTTTGAGATTTACAATTCCATGGTTTGCAACCAATATCTTGAAGAATGTAATCTCTGCTTGAAAAGAAGTAATGTGTTGCTGTTTAATAAGTTGGGCTTTCATGATGGAAAACATTGTTATGCAAGATGTATTTCTCTTAAATGAATGTATGCTGAATGGTTTTATAGCTCATAAAAGCACGTTTTGCTCTATTTCCCTAGTAAATGTCTTTTTAGTGCAAGTTTACAAGCACTTCGAAGGCTTTTGTAAAATAAAACAGGCTTGCAATGAATTAATATTTTTCAAATACAGTATGTGGTAGATATCCTTGCACAATAACACTTATTTGACAAATGGTCTTAAAAGATGTTTTGGGTTTCAGTTCTGTTGGGATACTTGTATCACCCCAGTCATTCTGGAATCCTTTTCCCATCCCCAAATAAGTGACTAGTGCTTTTGTGAGTAAAGCTGCCTTGTTTTAGCTGGCCAGACAAATAAAGCCAGGCTATCGTTCCCCTCCTCTAATCACAGAATCATCAAACTTGGAAGAGACTTTCAAGAGGATCTAGTCCACCTGTTAACCAAGCACCACCATAACCATCCCTGAACCTATCCCTAAGTGCTGCATCCAATCCATTTATTGCTACAGCCACTTTTCTTCTTATTGCCTCTGTTAGAACAAGAAGCACTCATTGGATGTGCTGGGTGGGTACCTTTAAGTCAAAGAGTTTTGCAAGGTTTTCAGCTCTTACTATAAAGCTTTCTATGTGTTCTTTGTCAAGTGACTGATCTTTTTAACTGGCTAATAACCTAGCTTAGAACTGCTCAGGCCTTGCAGCATTCTACTCTTCTATGCAGAATTGGTAGGTTTTGGCTTTGACAACATATAAAGGATGATGCAACTTCATTATGTTGGATCAAAATGGTAGATTGCAGCTTTGCATGTATGTAACTTCTACTTAGTCCAGTTTCTGTGTACAGTGTCCCCTGTATTCACATGTTCAAGATACCAGAGAAGAGGCTTCCTCCAATAGGGCTGCAATTTTCTGTCCCCTTTCAATGAAGCTCGGTATTGCCTTATGTAAAGTATTCCACATCTAGGTGCTCCCTTAATCCTCATTTATAGTCTTGCAGCTTTTACTCCTGAGGTCTGGTTGTCCACAACCTATATCTGTATCATAGGATACCTCAACCTGTGAGAGAACCTGTGATATTAAACTTTGCTCCTTAGGTGCAGCTTGACTTCTAGGTTGTTCACAGTCCCTTTGTCACTGGACTGTAGTGAATTCCCATTCATTCCTCAATAATATTATTCTCAAAGGTGAATAATTCCAAAATTATTTATGGTAACAACTTCTTTGATGTCTATACATATGCAATTTGTAGCTATTCTTTTCTGTGTGAAAGAATTTTCTCTTCTGAAAGAGAGTTTTGCTTAGAGCTTAAGCTTTATTTCTTTTCAAAAGAAAGAAAGAAATATTTTCTTTGCAAAACTTGGGGTAAAGATCATTCCAAAATTGTGTTTTACTATGATGCAGTTTATTCTACTGTGAAATGCTGTAAATCGAGAGACAAGGTGCAATTTATCACAACAGAGCTTTTGTCTTCATCTTTATTCTGGTGTGTCAGTATTGCAAATTGTAGGTTACTGCCATGTCTCTGTATCCCAGAGCTGCATTTATAGTTCATATCTCTTTGCATCTGATTCAGCATTGCAGGTTTTTTTCACAGCCATTTCATTCCAAGTTTCTCTTCTGCAGTACCTTCTTGCCACTGTGGTGTCCCTAAGCCTGGCTATAACCTCTGCTTTTGCAGGCAGAGTACACATAGGCAGTGCTCTCACGTGATAGCTTTTGGCAGCCAGCAAGTCAGTGGAATATTTTGGTAAGCTCAAAATGTATTTTGTACCACTCAGCTGCACTCTTTCTTCAAATGGCTCTCTCTTTTGAGGTCAAAACACGCACCACAACCCACAGGCTGGATGTGTGCCTCCCTTCCCTTGGTGCTGGTGGCTCTTACTGATTGCCCTTGCCTTCCACTGTGCTCTGGTTACTGTTCCTCATTCCTTGTTTGTTGTTTCTCCTACATAACCACTTCCCAGCAAGGTCCTTGTGCTTTTGGGCAACACTCTCTCCTCCCTACATCAACAATTATAATGCAAATTATAATTTCATTGTGGGTTGATTTTTGTTTGGTTGGTTGGTTTTGGTTTTTTTCCCAGATGGCATCTGGATTGTGCTGTTGAATACTCTTCTGGTATTCGTAGTCAAGCATATATCAAGACTAATATGGGCTAACAAGATCTGAAAAAACTTTAAAAGAAAAACCAGAACAAATATGTGGAATTGGTGGGCAGAAACTCTGGTTGTGATCCAAGCAACTCCATGTTACTTTTTTATCTGGAAAAAAGGGGCTTCTCGATAACAAATTGGAATATATTTTAATGTTTATTTTTGTATTAATTACTTGCAATGTGCTTTTCTGTATTGGGTGCTGTGGGACAACAGTTGCATACAAGAGGTATAGTAGGGTAACTTTTGCAACCATAACTGTGCATTTACTTTGACATTCATCTGGCCTTTGTAAGGCAAAAGCTTTCCTCCCACACCATTTTTGTTGTGTTGCCCTCTCACCCTCCTTCACCACATTAGCAACTCCAAGCTCAGTCAGTTATAACGATTTTAAAGACAGTTTATCAGTAAGTGGAAGATTGTATGTCTCCTCTGACTTCTGACAAAAATGATGCTTTCATCTTTGCGTGATTGTGTATAATTTATTCATAGGCAACACTTGAATTTTAATCACAAGAGTATTGTGATAAACCTTTTCCAGGGGTTTTATACAGGACTGAATAGAAGGCCAATTGGTTTAGTTTCAGTGCATGTCACGTCTCTGCTCCTTCTTTTATTCTCTGGTTTTTGCATTATACGGTTTCCTCTGCTTGCTTTTATGTAGAAGGGGGATCCTCTGAGACTGGCTATGTTTGTTTGTCATTACTGAAGCAGCTCTTCCCGGATGAAGGAAGCTCCCCATGAGTTTTTTTTCAGCAAGGCCCCTCTGGGCAGTAGACAGCAAGACCTGCTGGGGGTGTTTTAGGGTTTTCTTTTTAGCTTTCTGGTTCTTGCTCAGTCTCAAACTGAAGGTACAGAGAAAGCATCGTGTTTTCTTATTCATAAAACTACATGACTGGTATGCAGAAATCATGTATTGTGGAGGTGAGAGAAGCCACCAACTGACTGGTTGTCAGTTCTCGTTGTCAAAGAGGGCTGGTGTTGAGTTCTGCCTGATGTCCTGCAGACTCAGCAGGGACTGGGGATTTCAATATAAGCAATTTACTGAAATAATCAGTATCATCTCCTGTGTGACCACATTCTGAGGTTGTGTAGTGCCTACCTTAGCTTTTCTTATTGCAAAGACCGTTGGCAGCTTGTCTTTGCTGACTTGAATGGGATTTCCGTGGTTGCTGGGTTTTGCGGGATCTAGACGCATAAGCCTGAAATTTGTGAGAAATAGTGCACCATAAGCTTGATTCTTTTTCAGTCAATAGCTTCACAGAACATTTGTAGGTTTGGAAAAACTATTTAAACCAGCCTTTCAGGACTTTGGTGTTAACACAGAAAAACCAATGTAGTGCTGCAGAGCCACACCCCGCATGGTACTTAGTATGTCTTGGGTTTTGCTACTGAATATGAAGAGACATCCTGGTGCCAGGGTGAAAGGTGGTGGTAAGAGATCCAGGAACAAAGCACTGTCCTTGCTCTTTCTGCCTGAAATGGTCCAAAGATTACCTATTGAAGTTTTCAAGGAAGAAAGATCTTATATTTCATTTCCCTGTGCCTCCAAAAGTAACAAATTGGCAGTAAGCTGCTTTTACTTTGTGGGTGTCATAATATATGGAAGTCAGGAATAGTTTCCTGTCTTCTGATCAAGCTCTGTGTTGTCAGCAGGAGTGATTGAGGTTTATTTCAGTTATGGCAAGGTGGACTTTCTTCTACCTGGTACCTGCTGAAATAATTATAAGTTGACACTGGACTTACTGACTGTCTTGAGTGTGTGTTTCAGGAGCACTGTCTGTTTAACTAGGCAAAAATAAGAAATAAACAGTGTAACTGTTCTTTCCCTCTGCAGAATTGACCCCTGAGGAGAAAGCCATGAAGATTGCCAAAGCTATGCGTAAGCAGTCGTCAGAGGTAAAAGAGAAATGGGAGGACCTAAATGCCAGTGCCAGTATCTGGCAGAAGCAAGTGGACAAAGCATTAGAAAAACTGAAAGACCTTCAGTGTGCCATGGATGACCTTGATGCTGATTTGAAGGAGGCTGAAAATGTGAGGAATGGCTGGAAACCTGTAGGAGACTTGCTCATAGATTCATTACCAGATCACATTGGGAAAACTACAGTAAGTGTGGAACTCCTGGAAAATATTTAGCCTCTGTGTGTGTGTGTGTCAGGCCTCTCCATTCTAGTCCCTCTAGTCATATTAGGTATTTATACACTCTATGCTGAAATTCTCATGTGCTGTGTAAAGTCTTTAAAGATGGTATCTGAGGTATCAGATAAAGTCCAGTGCTGGGACACTTCACGGTGTTGGCTGGGATTGCATACACACATAGGTCAGTTTGGCCATCAAATATAACTTTCTTGTCAGGAAAACATTTAGAGCATTTTCAATCATACAGAAATGTATACATAGTTTTAATTTCTGTTCCTTAACTTCCACAAACTGAACACGCCTACTATCTATTTTTGTTTGTATGAGTGAATATTTGTATTTGCTTTTACTTTAGCCTGGCTTCTCATCAGGATTATTTCAAACTGAAGAACACGTTCTTGTGGGCAAACCAGTTCTTGCTGCCTGGTTCCAGGCCACCCATGCAGGTCTCAGCATCCCAAGGCATGGCTGCTCATGATGGGTAGTAGTCATCCCCTGCTTAACTTCATGGATTGGGTAGGGACCTAGTAAGGCAGAGCTCCCCAAGAAGGAATATCTTCTGATAATTAGCGTTGGCCAGAAAAGCCGACTGAAAACAGTTCAGTGTAGTGAATATCATGGATTCCAGGAGAATGTGTGGGTATGCAGATGTGGGTAGAGGAGATTACCATATTCATTCTTAAGTTTAAAAATTGAAAAGCTGCGTTTGTGAAACAGAAGCTTAGTAGTAAGTGCTGAATTTACCCGAAAGAACAAAGCATTAGAAGGGGATTGTGTACCTAACCATCCATGTCTTCAGCATGGGATGCTGGTGTTTAAAGAATGAAAGTCCATGGGCTGCAACCAGGTTTCTGTAGATATTCTGTCTATGTATACAGAGTCTGTGAATTCACAGGGCTACATTATTCCGCATATAGCAGTGTAAGCGTTCTCATTCTCCAAATTATGTTGTTAATTTCAAGGTTAATGGAACTGAAATCTTTAAAACAAAGGCAGTCAAAGCTGAGTTAATATCCAAACTGCTGTTGATTTGAGAAGAGTAATGAATCTCTTCCTGCCTCTCTTATATTTTAATATAGATACTAAAGCAAGAAATAAGATGCTAATGCTGAATAGCTCCTTGTTCTCATGCTAAGAAGTGATTTGTCATATCTTAATGGCTTTTTCTGTAAAGCAGACTAAAGCAAAGTCTTTCAGATTTTCATTGCTGTGGAAAAACTGTAACATCTGCTGAAGTAATAGGGGCCTACTGGCTGTCCAGAAGCTCAGTGTTTCTTTCTTGACAGTATGTTCCTTCTGTTCCTTGGCCTGGTGAGAGTGATTTTTGAAGGGAGGTAAATAATTGAATTGTCCAAAGAAGATACTTTCTTTACAGTTGTTTTGGGATTTTTTCATTATGTTTAATCAAGCTGTTTATAGGATTGAACACTTAACTGCAAGAAAGACATTCGATGCATCTTTTTAACTGTAACTAAAACTTGCATCATTTTTGTCTTAAAACTGTATTTAGTTTGATTTGATTCAATAAACCCTTACTTCTTTTTAGTCATTGTAATAGCTTTACTCTCTGGTTCTAATCAGGTAAAACATTGTACTCCTTTTCCTTAGAAGATACAGTCCTTCATGCTTTGCTAGTTCAATAATACTTTTTAAGTTGAATTTTTGCCAGCTGCTTAATACTTGGAAACTATAGCTACAGAACACATTTTTTCTTTGTATGCTGCTAAAGCTCCTGATATAGCATTGTATATTTCCTTTTGCGAAGAAAAGCTCTAAAGCCATACGGCACCACAAAAAATAATATATTAAATTGTTTTAGGGGTGCAATTTACTTATGGGCATTTCAGTAAGTTTCATACTGTTTTTCCCTGAAGGTGATACAATAGAATATTGAAGTGAGTGAACTTTCTTTGCTGGGGACTGACTTGTGTGCAGTTATTCAGCACAAGCTGCCACATTGGGCAGGTCAGCACCATGTGCAGCTTACAGTGGCCTCTCAGTGAGTGTGCTGCTCAGATGCTGATTGAACATCAGTGTATCTTTCTTACCTTTTTAGGCTTTTAGAGAAGAAATTGCTCCCATCAACTTAAAAGTTAAAACAGTGAATGATTTGTCCAGCCAGCTGTCTCCACTTGACCTTTATCCATCTTTAAAGATGTCTCGTCAGCTGGATGATCTTAACATGCGGTGGAAACTTTTACAGGTATTCTTCTGCATATGTGCAGTAGGTGTGTGGGGAGGGATATTTCTCACTCTCTTCTGTTTTCTTGAAAGATGCATTGTTACCATTTGTTCATTTCTTCTGTCACTAAGGTGTTATTCTGCTGGTACCAATGCAACAAAAGGAGCTGTCTTTCCTTCTGTAGCTTGGCCAAAAGCTTTTCCTTTCAATCTATTTCAGCAGTGTATTCACACAGGAAACTGCATTAAACTCTGGGGAATAGTGGGCACTATTGCTGCATGGTTTTTTTGTATGTCTTTTAGCAGTAGATTTTACTGCATAAATCTGTGTCACCAAAACCTGGTGTAAATATTTCTGTTGTGATTCCAGCTGGTGTGAAAGCTGTTTTATTTTGTCTTTGAATGTTCAGTTTCTGTAGGAATTTCACTTAAAGCGACTTAAGTATTAGCAGAGCTATAACAAGATAAAAGCAATAGCAATGTAGCATAAAAAGCAGAAGAGGATATGCTGAGAGATTCGTATTGCTTAGTTATGATTATTGTGCTTAAATAGTCTGAGAAAGGTAAATCAATGTGCCTGATTACAGCTGAAACTCATACATAGTTTCACATTGAATGATTTAGTGAAGTTTCTTGCATCAGTTAAAAGTCCATTTATCAAATTTTGAATTTTCTCTCTTTTTTTGTGTTTATTTTTGTAGGAAATACTTATCACATCTCTAGTGAGGGTGGTGGGAATGAATTTTCAAAACCTGGGCACCAGTTTCTGGGCTAGTAGTCTTGAATGAGTCACTCCTGAGAGGCAAAGCTGTTATTGTGTCATATCAGACATTTCCTTTCCTAATATCATTTGGTAGTGGTTTTTTTTTTCTTGTTTTTTTTTGTGGGGTTTTTTGGGGGAGTGGGGTGTTGTGTTCGTCCTCTTAAATTTGGTTAACCAAGCAACCAAAATACTGCTGGGTGTGCTACAGCAGTTTAAATTAAACTGAGGGGCATCATGTCAGCCAGTGAAGCAGTATCGTCCAAAGTGGTTCTGTGCTGGAAAGGCAGCTGTGAGATCAATGCAATCAAACTGAGACCTGCTGACTATGGGAATTTGGACAACAGAAGGGTTGGGAGGAGGTCAGAAACTTCAGCAGTTGGCTATAGTCACCATGAAACTACTGTTGTTCGTTATTGATCTACAGTTCTCACACAAGAATACTGCAAGATACGAATATGATTCTCATTAAGCAGATGAAAGACAAAAATGTAGCCTTAAATAGGTGGATGTCAAATAATTGCTGTGACACACAAACAAATTGATTTCACTAGAAGGACTGTAAGCAAGTGATTTTCTTCTCGTGACCCTGGTGTTGCAAAGTACACACAATGTAGATTTTGAGTATGTGTGTGTTTATGTGTAGGTGTCTGTAGAGGATCGCCTTAAACAGTTACAGGAGGCACACCGAGATTTTGGACCTGCATCGCAGCATTTTCTTTCCAGTAAGTTCCTTGAATTAATAGATGCATGTAACATATGATGGCCTTCTCAAACACTGACTGATCTTTACTCCAGGTTTCCCAATTTTTGGGAAGTTCCTCTTCCATGGTATTATCTACCTCTTTGTAGGGGTGTTACATCTTCATAACTTCACTGACATTGTGACTACTGTGCTTCCCACTGTATCTTTCTGAGATGGTTGTGCCCTCATTGCTTTATTCTTTGTCCTCTGCTGCAATGCCTGACCAGTGACTGTTCCAGAATCTTTGCATGTTCATGACCACATCTTTTCATCCTTCACCAACTCTTTCTTCCATGTCCTTTTGCTTCCACACTTGCTGGGATGGCACAAAGGGAGAGCTGCCTGGATTTTTTTTTTTCTTTTTTAAGGAAAGACTTCATGTCATACATTGCTGGAACTTCAACTAAAGGGCTGGGAAAAGCAAACATACATCACTTCCTCTGGACCTATCCTTGCATCTTTTAAATAAACATTTTAGAAGTGTAAGCCTGTAATCTCACATGTACTAAGAGGGCAAAAGCAGATTTGATATAGTTGTTATACATAGGTTGTGGTATGAAGGTCCACGTTGGTTTCCTGATGTTCAACCTACCTGCCATAATCAGAGCTAATGAGACAGAATTTTAACCCAGTCACCTCTCCAGTTTTTAACTAAGAGCTTCTATAATAAAGATAACATTATTGCAGAAGTTGAGATGTCAGCATAAAAATGAGCAGCTCTTTCCCAGAGATTCTGAAGTAGTGTATGTCATTGTATAGCTAAACCGCTAATATACTTTAAACAACTAAATAAATCTTGGTTTTTTTTCTTGACTTATGTGACAACCATGTTCTTATTTTAAATTGACAGTTAGTTTTTCAGTAAACCAGATGCAGTGTGTATAAAATATTACAGCTGTTATGCAAACCAGCAATTCCTGGAGCCATTTTGTCCTGTTTTTAAATTGACAGATCAAGCAAACAACTTTAAAAGTAAATGATTTATTTCTTTTTTAAAGCCCTATTAGAAATATTGCATACTGTTGTCACAGTGATTTTGTAGCTCTTGTAGTCTCAAATTTGTAACATGGACAGTACATCTATGTAATAATTTGTTAAAAAGACTATGGATAGACTACTTTTGGCACTGCTGAAGAATGCCAGATGAACTGTTCAAGGGACTAGTCAGTCTAGTCTCTGTAAATAAAACAGGTTAGGAAGAAATGTAGAAGTAGTTTCTCAGACTCTAGCTCTCTTACTCTAATTGAGGGAGAATCAGTGGAAGAGTGCACATGTAAAACTTGCCAGGAAACGTTGGCTGGTTTTGTTTGTCTTGGACCGGATCATTTCCTTGAATTGGCTTACAGCATGCCACAATAAAACACCATGTTCACAAGTCTGAGTGGTGAACTGTCTTTGTTGCTGGTTAAAACATTCATAGAATTATGTCCACAGAGACTATGCAGTGCCTTATCAGCATTCCTCAGCCATGTTTAGGGAATATTCTTCAAGCTTAGAGACATTCGGTTTATGTTACATACCAAAGTAAAAAAGGGAAAGTTTCCAGGATGCATGTTGGTAGATACTGCAAAGAATTACAGCTAAGTAACACAGTTTTAGAAAAACAAATAATATGTAGTCATCCATTTAAACCCTTTGTTAAAAACAACATCTTTCCCCACACCAACTACAACTAAAGCTTCTTAAAAAAAACCAAACCAAACCAAAATAAAACAAAAAAAAAACCAAACCAAAAAAACCAACCCAAACCCTTTTTAGAGGTTTAGGTAGACAGAGTTAAAGAACTTGTACCTACAGCTTTATATAATGTCTGTTAAATGTAACTCAGGGACAGTAACTTCAAAAGTAAAATAATAAAAAAATCATTAAATCTGGGAAGTTGAAGACTTTATCCTGACAGGTTGAAAGACTGTGTATTATAAATCAAAATTTTCAAACCTTTTTAGTAGCAGTAAGTGACTTCTAACTGTGAGGAACAAGTAGAGTAGTAGTCTGAATAAAACAATCTCAAACTCCTAAAACTGAGATTGTTTATATATGTATGTTTTGTGCAAATCTCCATTTCCAAAGATGCACTTCTGTCTTAGAGGGCAGGTTTTTATCTGTGCTTATCTCGGAGCAGCTATTTTCAATTTAGCTACATGTTACTCTTCCTCCAAATACTAACGAAGAGCCATAACTAGCCATCACACTGTTTTCAACTGACTAGATCCCAGTTGTCATTTAATCAGGAATTTTTGCTAGCAAGACACCTATTTCTGCCTGTTCATCAGATTCATAGAATGATAGAATAGCCCTCTTTTAAAGGGACTGACCTCAAAAGATCACATAGTCCAACCTTTCATGGAAAAGGGAGCCTAGATGAGATTATCCAGCACCCTGGTTCCAGCCCTGTTAGTCCAGTGATTTCATCTCTGCAGTGGCTAGAAATGTTTCATTACTAAAAAGACACAGTGCAGCATTTGATACTACTGTTTGACTTCTTGGAACACCAATTGCATGGATTCATGCAGACCATCACAATTAAAGAGCTTCAAAATATTTTTGAAGACAACCAAACAATATATTCGCCCTTCATGGAATGTTCTGCATTATGAGTCTGAGGTAAAGCTGCATTAGTAGGCCACTGCAATCTATGATCGCTCTTTTTGCTGAGCTATTTTTCCCCTCCCTTCATTGGGAGGCAGAATTTGGTTGATTTGCTTTTCAGTGCTTTTGAGATGGAAGGTAAGAACTTTTCAAGTTAATTACTGATCAGTAAATTTTACACGTCCCTAAAACAGATAAAGGTGAACAATCCTTATAATCCATTATCTTTGCAAAAAGATTGCTTTTGCTGTCTCCTGCCTTCAAAAATAGTAACTTCTTTTTTCTATAATTAATTTCTTTTCCAAGGCTGATGATCCACTACTCTCTATTATGTTTCTTGTATGCTTTCTAAGATGAATCCATGAACATCCACAGAGCACTGACTCCACATGTTCCCTAACAAACAGCTTATGTCTCCAGTGGCCTGCTCAAAGCGTCTCTCAGCCATACTAATATCTGCAGGCCTGCTAGCGAATGCCAAATTGATAACTACTATGTTCAGTTTTTATCAGTAATTTTAAAAAAAAAAAGGTAATCTCATTTTCCAGACTTCCATACAGCAGAGGGCTGGCAATATTTTACAAAAGTTGTTCCCAAATAAATAGAACATTACTTGTTCCATAATAATTAGTAATTTAATTGATTACATTGCTTAGTTCATTTTTATGTCACTGCGGAATATCTATATCTGTCATAGCAAATAAATTTTATCTAAGCAAATTCTTACTTAGCTCATATAGTTAATGTACCAGAACAGGAGCCACCACAGGTGTCAAATTGCAACACTAGAGAATGAAACTTCAAAGCTGATGGCCACCTTCACCTATCTGGTTGATTTTACCTTTTCTTTTTCAGATTTATGAAGGCCTAAGGATTATTTTTTAGGTAGCTATGTCTATCTGAGCATTTAGCCTTCACTATGTTTTTTCTTTACCTACCTCTTTATTGAATTGTTATCTTCTTCTTCAAATAAAGATGGAATTTTCTCTATTTTTTTTCCAGTAAAGAACGTGGTTTACTTTATTCCTGTAATTTCACAAACATTCTTCCCAGTTAATCTGTCTTTCAGTACAGGAATATTTCTTAAATTATAAACCATGAAATTTTGCATGCTTTAGGAAGAGGTCACGGCCATGAAGCCCCTCGGGGAACAGCCAGCTGGTAGCAGGGCAAGACCCACCTCTGTCTGTAGCTGGAACAGCCTGTGGGGCTTACACAGCTTGTAAGGCTTCACTGCCATTTTGAGAGGTCTTAAGGGAGGAGGAGAGAGTTACTTTTGAGTGGATTTTTTTTCCCCCCAAAGAGGGATGGATTCTAAAGTGGGCCACGCTTGCAGAAAACTACATTAATCGAGAGTTTAATTACTTGAGATCCAGTGTGGATCAAAGCTGTGCCGCATTTTACCGAGGTTGCAAACAGGGGCATCAGAACTGAAGAGCAGGTGCTCTGTGTCAGAAGCACTGACAAATGTGTGCAATATGAATTCATCTCATTGAGATGATCACTTAGTCCTACCTGTTCTTTCAATCTTGCTTCTGCAGGGAATCTACTGCAAGGAGTTTTTTCAATGCTAAAACCCTAATTACAGAGGCACTGGTCTGGTAATTTCTGATATGTGTACCTATGGTTTTTCAGTTAATAGCTATTTTTAAGTTGAGCACCAACAGTCCTGTTGGCCTGAACACTTTTTACCTTTTATCTCCTGGGATGTTTAGATCAGCAGAGTTGTAGTGTCATGTATGACTTCATGCCTTTTTCAACTCAGTGTGCAGAAGGCTTCCTCATATTGTGGATGATACCTGATTTGCATAAATTCTGCAAAGATTACAGTTCTTTAGCAAGGAGTGCAAAGATAGGTTTTAATTCATTTTTTCTTGGCCATACAGTGCTAATATTAATTTGAGTTGCAAATAGGAACTAAGGGTTGTAACTAATAAAAGTAGGCTGATATTTCTTCTTCTTGTTGAGTTGTAGAACATTATTTATAGTAGTGGAATCATTTATTTTAAAAGCATAAACTGATAATAATCCTATAGAGGTGGGAAAACAAGTGTCTGCAGTTTCCCTAAATGGGTAGCTTGCTTGCTCAGAATTTATCATCCTTCTTTGAAGTAGAATCATCACATTTGTTTTGTTTCCAGCATGGCATCAAATAGATGCCTGCAATCATCCTGATAGATTGCCATAATTTTCTTCTGCTGCTTTTCTAATTACTGAAAATAGTCTGGGAAATTTTAATTGTTTCCATTTAATGTATTATAACCATATTAATTGTAAAATAAATAAAAGATAGCTAGATTTTTTTAATATGACAGGTGCTTTCTAATAACAACCTTCTCTTTATTTCCTCAGCCTCTGTACAGTTTCCATGGCAGAGATCTGTTTCACATAACAAAGTGCCCTATTATATCAAGTAAGTTTGCCTTGATTCTTTTTTCTTAAGCATAACAGAGGGTCCTATCACCATAACCTAGCAGAAAAGCATAGGTACTAAGTAGTTGCTAGAAATGATATCAAGAGTTTCTCTACGTAGAGTTACGCTGCCTATACTATAAAGTCATGTTTATTGCTTTGCATGCTGTATAACTTAGAAATATGTAAAAAGAAGTCAATGACAAACCCTAATTAAAAACCTCGCTCAGATAAGAAACAGCAGAGGCACTCCAGTGTAATACATTGTCAGTGTTCAAACTGGACTTGTTCTTATGTGTGTCTCGTTCAGTGTATAAACTGTAGAGGGAAAAAACCTGACTGAATAATGTATTTAAAATTACAAAGTTTATAACCTAGAGCAGAACAGTGGTGACTAGTATCTACTGAGCCCATTTATCATTTTGTGCAAAATTCCTTTGGCAATAGACATGCCTTGTCTGTCCTTTTGTCATCTTCTTTACTTGATGGAGTTTTTATCGTGCTTGATATTAAGGTAAATTTTACTCTGATATAAATATTTTTAAAAATTTTACAAATACCATGATTACCATTCCATGAGGAATGCTTGAGATACTTATCTTGAAAATAATAGGGAATACCTAAGTTACAGAGGTGTGGAGATCTCAAGGTGTTCTACTCAGAGAAATCTCTAACTTTGCTTTTCTTACTCTATGAGTGTTTATTTTGTTTGCCAGTACTTTTAAGGTCAAAGATTGCAGCTTTGAGAGGAAGATAGGTCTTTGCCAGAGAGGTAAATGAAATTTTAAGAAGGTAAAGTGTGTAAGTGTGACCCAGAGTTGTTCATTTTAGGCTGAAGGAAATCTGTGTTAAAATGTTACCAGTTTGGTTTGGGAAAAGAGTAGGGTTTTTAAGTCTGTAGGATGACTGTGAATTGGACCTGAAGATAGTTCATTTTAAAAGAATGTGAGGATTTTTTACTATTGCGTGTTGCTCATAACTCTGAGAGCCACATTTTGTGCTTCAAACAATTTACAAGCACTTGAGAGCTTTGAAAAGCAGGTAGCAATAAATCTGTGTCGATCAAACCTGTTAGCGTTCTTGAGATGTGACAGTTGTTTTTAAACTGTCACATGAAGATTAATTTCTTTAAGGGTCTGAGTAGGTATCCAGAAAAAGCAAAAACCTACTTTGAACATCCTTGAATTCTCTATCAAAGCATTTGTGCTTCTGCTCAAAAGTTTTGCAAGGGGCAGCAGGAACTGTGACGCGCTGGAGAGGAGGTTCCTGCCTCCCTCCCAAAGGGAAGAGAGGGCAGAAGTTGGATGTGGAGGCACACTCACTGCTCAGACTCAGGCAGAAGGGCTGTTAAAATGATCATACCTGCAGCAGTAATTCAAGGAAAATGCTGAAGTGGCAAACTACAGAAAGCAAGAGGAAAACCACCCTAAACCTGTTATTTTTTTCTTGTGTTCACTAAGGACATTTAGTGAACGTTGAAAGATTCATGTTCCTGTTCTACCTTATCAGAGTCGATAGTTGGGTCTGGGGGCATGAGTTGGCCTCAGGGGGTTCTGTGGAACTCACCAGTACATTCAGAGTTAGGAACAGGTGGAACAAACTAAGGTATACCTTCTGATCTGTGCTGAGCAAGGCAAAGATTTTAAACTTGAATATTTCATATGCATATCTTTGTTTTTCTTATCTAATACATTCTTCTAAGTTTCTGAGGATGTCTCTTACCCTACCTCAGCCAAAGTTCAGTTTCTGAGAAATCTTTTTTTTTTTCTTTTTTTTTCATTGCTGGTTCAGAAGAAAGCCTTTCCAGTATGTGCACTAGGTGCAATCCTTCGAACACACCAGTTGGTGGCAAAGTATCCCCTGGTACAGTGGCCTTGCTCTCAGAGTAGTGTGTTAGCAGACCTAGAGCTAGACTGTGGAATAAAGCCAGTTGGGGCTCAGAAACAAATCCCAAGATCTCTTAGAAATTGTTTTTAATGGTCTTGCACAGAAAGTTTAATAAGGGTGCAGAAGTGTAGGGCAAGTTCTTTGAGGGTTGAGGTCTTTATAGTAGCAGAGACCACTGTTTTATTTTCAGGTTGGCTTTAATGAAGTCAACAGAATTAACTACTGCATCTCAAATAAGACTTTTCCAGTAATCTTACCCTACTTTCAACATGATATATGCTGCTGAAGCAATGTCTTGATTCTTGTGTCTTGAAAAAGAATGATGGTACATGTAACTGGTAGGATTTATTCACTTTAAAAAGCTTGAGGATTTCAGAAGCTTCACAGTCTGGAAAGCAGACTGACCTTGGCAGTTTCCTACATTTTTTATTTCTTACTTATCTAAACTTCATTGTTTTCAGCAGCATCTAGATAAATTAGAGAGCTGTGGAAGATAAAGCAGAAAAGAGCTGATTGTGAACTTCATTTGCTTTGTTATGATCAGGCTGGAGAGTACTCTTGGCTTCAAATACCCCTTTAAATCTTTGTCTGTTACTTAATTTCAGACACAGTTTAAAGAAGAGAGAAAAATGATACTGACAAGAAAAACTTACTTGTTTGGAATGATTACATGAGTCAGACAATTCAAGAGAACAGTCAATAAGATTTAATGGTGGTTTTTTTATAGAAATAAAAGCTAGAAAAGAGGGAAATCTGACTTTTCTTTTTTTTTTTAAATTGTAGTAATGTCTCAGTGAGTTGCCTTTGATGTAAAACACAGCATGAGTAGAAGGAACAGTTACAATAAGTCTCAAAATCTTTATCGTTTGAGAGCAACTGACTGTATTTGCAGGAAGACTTCTATGTTCAGAGGGAAGATTTAAGATAGCGGTTGTTCATTTTATGGTATAGCAGAACATGAATAATAAAAGTATGATCCAATGATTGGTGGCTGAAAAATGAGAAGTTTTAAAAATTAATTCTGAAAGGGAAATAAATGCTAATTGAAATCAGGTTACTTAAATTCTGAATAAGAACACTTTTTTTAGACAACCATGAATTCATACCTTTACTTCATTTTGATAGCTTTTTGTCAGTGTCCTTGAATGTAAAATATTTAGAAAGTGACATAGCTGCAGATGATGATGTAGTTGTACCTCTGTTGAGTATTTGGGAAAAATAAGAGAAAGAACCAACTGCACTCTGCGACTTTATTGCACAGAGAATGTAGTTTAAAAAAAAAATTAGGGAACTGCACCTGAGAAGGCAGGAGAAAGTACTTTAGGTAGCAATTAATCTGTAAGGAGAATGTCAAAATGATGCAAGATTTGTTTTCAGGTAAGAAGCACTTTGTTTGGCTCCTGACCCCAGAGGTAGCTTGCATTTACATGAGTAGAGAGAAGTGGCTCAGTGGAAGGTCTTTGGTGTGGTGACTTTGGAGTTCACTTTGTTCTCCCCACCCCACTTGCTAACAGTTGGCACATCTGCCCTTTCTGGGGTTGTATTTAACCAGGTAATGAAGCACAGGAAAGATCAAAAAGCCTGTGTACAGCCTCCTCTGCCCTATAAGTTCAGAGAGAGGCAGTCTGGCTTGGGGCATTTTGGAAAGGATCAACTATCCTGCTTAGCTCGAAGAAGGATTTATAATTCATTTGGCCCGGGTTTATTGAGGTGTGTCTCTCCTGGGCTATGGTGGATATTTGACAGAACTGAACTTACACACATGATTTACCCTGTCACTTTTCTTCTCTTGAATTGTCTTACTATCTAAGGCAGATTTTTGAAATGTTGCTGCCTCTGTTGATGTGATTTTATTTAATCCTTTTTGCATCCTGTTTGATTTTTTTTCTTAGCGCCGATTATAGAATATTTTGTATTTCTTTAGTCTGTGTCTTCTCTGTCACAGTAAAATTCAATGAAAACCTTAATCTGTAAAATCCTGGGACTGCTGGAAAAAAAAAAGCATAGTCTTTCATACTTTTTAAATTGAACTAATGAGCATATGGAGGGCATACAACACAGAAGACACAGTATTTATCAGTACACTTTAGGTAATAAGAACGTGAGGTTTGGACAAAAGGTTTGGCAAACTTGCCATTGAATACATTTTTCATAGGTTGGTTTGTAAAGGTTTGAGATTTTTAATAGGGAAAAAATTTCTGTTGTTGTTTGTTTATAACTATTTGAATCATACAAATAAGACATCCTTGGCCTCCTTAACAGTAAATGAAAGAAACAAAGCCTATGTTACATAGCATTTCAATAAAATTATTCTAAAGAGAAACAGAATAATAAATGACACACTATGATCATTAAACATCCTTAAGGGAAACATGATGAATATACAGAAACCTTAATTACCCTAGCATTTCTCACTGTTTTTCTTTTAAGTATAATTTAAGTGTTCTTTGGCCATGTACCTTTCAATGGTATAAATTATTAGATATTTGTGCTGTGCAGAAGAAACAAAAGGGTAATACAGAAGAGGTCGCAGTGAGTTTAATCTCATGCGGGGCATTACATAGGGAGAGCAATTTCTTGTTGCAACCATTAAATTGATCGATATCAAATGCCATACTTGCCCTGGTTACTTTTCTGTAGTGCTGCAAAGTGGCTGGCATCACCAGTGTCTTAGAGATCCTATTTTATCACCTCCTGTATTGTGTTCAGCTTTGTGGGGGACTGGCATAGAATGTTTTCTGCTTCACCATTTTTTAAGGCTCTTCAGAAAGTCTTTCCTGATGTTTTGTTTATGCCTGTATGGGGAAGAGGGAGAGAACTAATGGAACAGAGAGAAAAAAATTTTTTTCTTATTCTAATTATATCCATAATCTCATTCTTATAGGTATTAGGTGTTTCCCTTAGAAGGGAAAACAAAATCTAATTTACAGAAGGAGGTAATACAGGTTTGAAGGTTTGAGAGTTTCTTCAATTACCAGTTCCTATGCTAGTCTCCGTTTTCAATTAAAGAAATGCGATAGCACATTTCTCTGAAGTGATTTCAAAATATCTGCATATAAATTGTTCTAGCAACCTCTAAGGTGCAATACCCTTGTGATGCATTATGCCAGCTCTTTTCACCACAAAACATTATTTTCTAATAGGCTTAAAGAAAAAAAAAAGAGAAGAAAATATGCAGTATCTAGATAAAACAGCATGACATAAAGTGGGGATGTTATGCCATTTGAAATTTGGCAAGGGTAGCAAAGTCAGAGTTCTGAGTGCTGTCGATTCATTAGTGATCAGTAAAGATTCTGATTTTGGGTAATGTTTTGTGCAAATTACTACAGGAACAGAAAGGTACTTAACATCATGCCAGAGTGCTGTTTCTTGTGGTGATCGCCAGTGATTATCAACAGAAACCTTGTCCATGATAAGAAATTACAAAAAAGACCCACAAACCTGTCTCTAGTTTTCTTTCTTGTACAAAAAAGCTGAAAAAGAACAAATGGATTTTTTTTCGCAACTCCAGGGGCATCTTGAAACACCTGGACATGTAGAACTTAATCCATTCATTTCAACAGGACTGTTCTTTTATTTCTGAAGAGCATAAATTAAATGGCATGCTAACTGCTTCTTAGCTTTTTATTTACAATCAGGAAGTGCTTTTAAAATGGATTATCTTTGCCAACTATAATTAGAAAGCTGCCAGCAAACATAATGAATAAGAAACAGATTGTAAGGGCAAATGTTTGTCTACACTTTAGAGCACTTCATTAATATGTGGGGGGTTTTTAGTTTGGAGTATTTGATGGTTATCATGTTTTTTAGTTAGTGAAATTTACACAAATGCATTTAGACTTTTTAAATTACGCTGCTTTGTCAGGTAATATATTCATGGATGCATGTTTTGCTGTGTGGCTCATATTGGGTCCATAAGTTTGGCAGGAGAGATTTAGAAGACTCTTGCTCTGTATAACTCATTCTTTTGACAGTAACGAAAAGAACCCCTGCTTCTCAGTGAAACGCTTTTAATTCTTCCCTGACTAAACCATGAGGAAAGATGTAATATGTTCTTACCACTTGGGTTACTGCCCTGTAGAGGAGCTCACTTCTGTAATAGCAGAAATCCCTCCTTATGCCACCCACTGAACAGAAAGAAATCTAGTAACCGAGGCTCCTGTACACCTTGAAAAATGTTTTTTTTTTGTGCCATTACAAGCGAGATGAATAATGAGCCCAATTGTTGTTCACCTTCAATCAAAGTTAGTATCACCTCGCTCTACGAGTAGTTCTTGACATTCGCAGGGTACTTGCAAGGGAAGGTGCTCCTTGACACAATCATCCCTGTGACCTGGGACAGAAGTGCCATGGTAGTTGTAACAGAGAGGGAAGACTCTGCAGGTTTCT
The DNA here is from genome assembly GCA_013398055.1 of Ifrita kowaldi. Classification (NCBI taxonomy): domain Eukaryota; kingdom Metazoa; phylum Chordata; class Aves; order Passeriformes; family Cinclosomatidae; genus Ifrita; species Ifrita kowaldi. Next base: position 114,062 of record VZRS01009603.1, on the reverse strand, counting down.
CTGCTTTTGGTTAAGTGCTTGTTTTGAATCTTTTCAGTTCAGTGAGATGAATTTTATAGCTCTTATTAAATTTACAATCTTTTTTTTCCCCATGAGTCCAGAGTAGTCTGATGCCTAAATGAAACCTATCCATGGAATATATTTGGTGGTGGTAGCAGCACTGCCCATGACAGTGAAGTTGTTGCCTCCTGTGACCTGAACAGACTGTTGAGCTGGTGATTCATTCACTCTGAGCCCATTCCTCTTCTCTCTGGGATCCTTGAACAGAATTGCTTGGCTGTTACCAATGGTTTCTTGCTAGGTGTTTTGGGATTAGGCTGGCACAGTCATGTTCACCCTCTGTAGTCACTTAGCAGCTGTCAGGTGGTATTGACTTCAAGGTAATTATGGAAGGGACTCTCTCTCGCCTTTTTTTCAGTTTCACGAGATGATGTTCACTTGGCCTCCTTGTTACGTTCTCAAATTCTCTGTGGAATAGAAAGAAACTGAGAGATAAGTTGTAAAAGCCCATTGGTCTTTACACAATCTGGCACAAATGTATTTCTATTACAAATAAAATAGAAACATAAAAATATTTTATGGTCATTATTTTATTAGGCATAAATTTCATGTTTTGTGTTTTTCTGTAAAGAGAAAACTGCATTAAACGGAGAAACAAGGTTACAGTGCAGGATACAGAGGTTTTTGATATCTCGTTCACTTCTTCTGCTTCCTGTTAAGCAAACACAAAATAACGAAAAGCATATTTTTTTGTATGGCATGTTGTCACTATGAAAGTGATTTTAGCAACAACTGTAGTGAAACTCTGTATTTAAAGCATGCAATTTCAATAATGAAACTGTCGTTTGTTCTTAATTCTTGGAAACTTGATTTAAGGGATAAAGTTTCACTAGTAAAATCAGTTATTGTGCATTGCATCTGGGTTTATAAATTACTTAGAAGCTGGAATCTAAATTGCAATTAGCTATACCCACATCCTAATTAAAGATTTAACTATTTTTCTTCTATTTTTTTAAATAAGTAAGAAATAAAGGAAAAAAAGAGAGAGAAAAGGTCTCTGGACCTAGCTAAATAACCTTTGCACTTCTGCTGCACCTCTCAGGATTATCCTTACAGCACTCCACTAGTCAGAAATGTATTTGTTCAGGAAACCATATTTCTAATGCCAGAAAATAGGGAAATAAAGGCTGCAATTCAGCAAAGTCCCTATAATCATGGCTCGTTTTGACATAATAGTTTGTAAGGCAGTTAACAGGACTTGACTCAGCAAAATTGCATGTAGTTTACATGCAGTGTTTGCATTAACATTTCAACATTTAAAATAGATGGAAATGTATTTCTGTGTGTACATATATGTACAGCTTCTCTCACAGTACTGCCACCTACCTTTACTTTTAACATAGAAGTTTGACGGTGTTTTAATTAAGGCTTTATTTTTCTCAGAATATCCTAAGAAATCCTTTTCACTTATGATTCTGACTGTAAAATCACCACTTTTTTGGGGGTTTCTTGTTTTGCTTTGGGGCATGACTTTTGGAGGTGGCTTCTTAGGGAAGTTGAGTTAAAGCAATGTCCTTAAAACAAGCTTTATTAAACTGATCACACATTGTATCCATTTCTGTGGGCAGTTGCGATAGGTTTAGTCAACAATTCTAAATGAGCATCGTGATGTTTGTGCCATCCTGTTAACATGATAGTGCAGACATTTGGCAGCTTCAGGAGTAGCTTTGAGATTATTAAATAAGCTGAGCAGTATGAGCCATTATATTGTATTTTCTGTTCCTGTTTACTTCAGTGTTTACTGAAGCTGTATATATTCTTTTTTCTAACATACTGTAGTCTTTTGACACCAGGGTGAAAATGCTGGACAGTCACCTGCCTTTACCATGGCAAAGCATAAAATCTAGATATATTCTTTCTTGTTGCTGGCTTCATGATGATTTATTGGTGTGCCTTTTCCAGGAAAATGATTGTCAAGCTACTTGTTTTTGAACTTACTTTTCTGGATAAGGATAAGAATAGTGATATTTTAGAAGTCTTTCTAGAAAGTGCAAACCCACTGATTCACTGGCGTGCATTAGCTTTGGAGTTCAGCATTACCAGAGCCTCGACCACCTTATTGGAAATTTGAAACGTGAATGCAATTCATATGATAATGATATCAAAATGAAATCAAATAAAAGCTTCGATTCAGCAAAAAGTGTTCGGATGTAAAGGTGTATTTTAGTGTTTTCTTCTGAATTGAGGAGAGTTTACTATAGTGTTTTGGAGTCAACCAAGGTTTGATAGAAGTTGTTTTGATTTTTGTATGTAGCTCTCTTATTTAAATGTAGTGATGTGCAGGGCTTCTCCTTCCTTTTAGTCAGCTACTAGGGAGTAATCACAAAGAGGGTAAAGAAGATTTGTACCTACTCTATTAATAGGAAGTACATATTTTGCCTATGAACTTCCATGAAAAACGCCTTACAAAGTTGTGATGGTGCCAGATAGACAAATGAGATCCATGGCAGAGTACGAAGCATGATGATGGGGAGAAGCTGTCTCTGAATACCTAGACTGGATTCAAAGCTGGTAGGGTTATCCTGGTGTATGGACTGTAAAATGAGGATCATGTCCCATGTACAGAGATCATGCACTTTCCAGTGGTGTATGTTTGAGGCTGATGCATACACAAAAGGGTCCTCAGCACTTACTTTGTTAGGAGCTTGCCTTCACTTATGGTACATGTCCTCTCTGCAGTTCGTCAGAGCAAGGACTTTCTATCCAATTTTCTGTACCACCTAGCATAAAAGGGTTCATTCTTGGTTGGTTTCTCAATTAAAAAATAAACAATGATGATAAATTACTGTGCACCTACTGAGGTACAGCCATTTATATATAGCAAATGATGATACAGTTCACTACGTTTAATGCCAAAATGGCATTTAAAGTCATTATTTATAACCAAGTATCCCTCTGTGTAGGAAAAAAATGGGTACATTTACAATTTTTAAGTTGAAACAGAGGTGAAGTACTTAGTATTCTCTGATCATTACTGTTAAATTTGCTAACATAGCATAATTTAATTTTCATTAACTTGTAAAGGGAATCCTATGATCCTTTTAACAAGACTTCTCTGATTAATTACCTTGCAAATCTAATTCAAATGTAAATACTTTGTGAGACAAGAATGTGCAATCATTCCAGCAGTTAATATTGATAAATACAAGTAAAGCGTGGCTTGTAGAAGGGAATTGGAGATTTCAGTGGACCTGACATAATACATGTTTCAACCTCTATGGCTGCCTGCTTGAAACCCTGATAAATTGAAACAGCAACACTAAACAGTGGGTTAAGGATGCAGCCTATTGAATCTCTGTTCTGTGAACAGCAGTATAGAGCATGCCCCCTAAATCAAGATATTTATTGATTGGTTGTGTGAACAGTGATCAGGCTTCCCACTGGACTCCATGGTCTTGAGGTCCTTTCCAACCTAAATGATCATGTTACATGTTAAATAAATGTTACAGGTAAAGCTTAAAGTCATTGTCCGTGTTCTGATGCGTGTGCTCAGATATGCAACGAAGATTGAAATAAAATCTCAATACTTTTAAAATTGTTTTTACAACTGTATTTATTGTTTCGCAGTGCAGGAAAATTTTTATTTTACCTTATTAATGTACCTCTTAGCTGCAGGGTCAGAGTCCAGCTGTTACCATAACAGTTAGAATCAAAAGTAAATGTTGTTAAATATGAATTGGCTATTGTCTGACTAACTTCGTGATTCTAAAATCAAGGAGCTGGGTGGTACAGATCATGCATTTTAATTAGAGCTGAGGAATTTCTTGCCACTTAAATGCAGAAAATCAGAATATCTTTAAGATTTTATTCTTTGGAAGTGCATATGTGTATTTCCTGAAACTTTGATTACTTTGTTCCTTTGTAGTCATGAGACACAGACAACTTGTTGGGATCATCCAAAAATGACTGATCTCTTCCAGTCCTTAGGTGAGTGCATTCGTTAAAACATTGTGATTTTTATTCCATGAATAAAAGCTGCATTTGGATACTGGCCATATTTGAGTTCTCATGAACTGAGTATAACAGCATTTCCCACTTTGTGATGAGACACACTTTGCCCAAAACCTACTGCCTTGGTCACACCGTGTATTGTCTTTTGGTAATGTTAATTATGAACCATACACTCTGACTGTATGCTTTAATGCAGTACCTTTTTTTTTTTCTTGTAACTTCACAAGGAATTGTCCAGTGATACAGGCTCTCTGCATGTTTAAACCAGGGTGCTGGTCTGCAAGGAACTAATTTTGGTAATAATTAGAGCAGCTACCTTTTCAGTAAAAGATAAACTGTATTATGAACTGTTCAGCTAGTTCAACATGCCCTGATAGCATCAACGTTTACTGTGAAATATCCCGTTCTAAGGAGAGGAAGGGTAAAAATGCTGTTAAGTGAGGAAAAATGTTACTGTACCAATCAGTTTCTAAAACAGACCTTACAGCTGTGTGACTGTAAAGCCCGGTTTACAAAGTCATAGCATATAAATTATAGCTTAAACCATTTTTTCTGTTACTGTGACATTTGCTGCCCTGTGTTTCCTGTATGTTATCTGATGGAGTTATAAATTATTTGCGAAACTTACTGTATTTGAGCAATTGTCTGGAAACTATGTACCAGTGCACAATATGTATGTGAAACTCTCCTGTATGTTTATGTATTACGTGTGCCAAGATAGTGTCAGCATTTCTGGAGGGCCACTCTCTTTAAGGTCCTGGACTGTCAGAATCAGGAGGCTTTCCCTAAAGGTGGATTGGACTGAGGTCCCAACTTGTCAGGTCTTTTAATTTGTTCTGATACATCCTATTAATTCATTGCAGAGAAGAGAAGGGATATCAGACTTTTTCCAAAATATGAAGATTTATACGTAAAGGACAGTTATGGGCTCTCTTTTTAGGGCCGCTCATGTTTCTGTTTTGCTGTTTCAGCTGACTTGAACAACGTGCGCTTCTCCGCCTACCGCACGGCCATCAAAATCCGGAGACTGCAGAAAGCACTGTGCTGTGAGTTGAGCCTTTGAGGCAAATTTTTTCTCTACAGTATTTGGGGAAGGGAGGGTCAGCTTCAGTCAAATAACGTTAACAGTGGACCAGAGCCATCCTTGACACACTGTCAACCAACAAAATGGCAAGAAGAATTGCTAACAGTGGGTGTCATCATTGCCAATAAATAAAATAAATTAATTAAAAAAAGAGGTGCAGCACGTAAGTTGAAATAGTATGCCCACTAAGAATTGTTTATACCTCTGATTTTCTGTTCTGCAGGTGTTATTTATATTGGTAGGTATTAAAAAAGCATTTCCTATTATATCACAATTACGGCTTAATTCAGCAGCAAGCTGCATGATCACCATGTTCATTCAAAATTTAGCAGCCTCAGAAGTGACAGATCATGAGATCTTGTCCTGGCCTCTGGACTTGGGACTTCAAGTCACACAGCAAGTAGCACACTGCAGTTCAGTGCTCTTGTTTGAGTCTCCTGTGCAAAGCAAACTGGATTTTAAAAATTATTAGGACTATGAATGGAAAACGAAATACATAAGAATACACATCTGACAGGAAGAAAATAGGGTGAAGTAGAAAAAGCAAAAGGGAACTAGACAATTTTCCAAGGAGATGTGGGATATGAATGAGTGTGAAGGTCACAGATTTTAGACCTTTTGAAAGGTCTTGGCAGCAGATGGTATAAAGATGTATGATATTATCAAATTTTCTTGTTATAAATTAAGAGTCCTTGGCATGGAAGGACTTTTCATCCCTGAAGGGTGCACAGTACTGCAGGCTGAGTAGGAACACAAGAAGTGCAAAGCCCTCCTAGGGATGTAAGCATGAAAGGAGCTGCACAAAGAGGGATCCCTTCCCACCCTCCAGGTGGTTAGTTTTCTTTCCAGTCTAGAAGAGAGCAGTCTGAACTTAGCTGGACTTCAGATATGCATGTGCTAAATGAAACTGTGCCTGAGATGGTAGCTAGCTACTTCAGAAGCTGGACTGTATCTGTGCAGTACAGGCTCTTAGGAGTACCTCTTGCCACTTCTCCTTATGATGTGGTCCCACCAAGGACTACAGCTTCATCTCCCAGCAGGTGAAGACTAAAGACTATTATGAGCTTTTTGCTTGTCAGTGTGCGGGGTATAATGTATTCATCAACATGTACCTGAAAACAAAAAGCAAAGCAAGAGGTCAGAAAGCAAGGTAGAATTCTCCTTGTGTGAGCTGCTCTTCAGGGAAGAGTAGGAAAAAACAGTCTGCATGTGATAGATGCTAATCATGCTGCCTATTTCTGACAGACATACAGCTTTTCTAGTGACCTCTATACATCAAACTTCACTTTTGTTACTTCTAATAAGCTCTGCAGAGGGACATACTTTCCGCTCTTGCTTTTACTGCAAAATACATAAATTTCTGTAATAACTGCCATGGTTAGCTCTCCTCATTCACAGATTTCAGAAATACCATCCTATTGTCTCCAGTTTCAGGGGAGGGAGGTGGAAGTGAGGACGGAAGAAAATAGTAGGAAATAAAGAGAATACTTCGGTTTGAAAGAGCTAGGAGTAAAACATCTCTGCAGGTCCAATCTGCCTTGTTATCTATGAAGCTGTTTGTTTATTCCATCTCTGGGCTTCATGGGAAGGGACAGCAGCCAAAAAAGTCTTTGTGTTTATTATACATGTGTGCTTGATAAAGAATTGGTTTTAATTTTGGGTGGGGAAAGAGTCATCTTCTGTGCTACTGCCATTCATTCTTTGGTCTGAGTTACTTTAGTCTTCCGTTGTACTTCCTTTGATTTTAACTGCAGATGTGTTTTAAAGGTGTTTGGATGCAGAATGCTTCAGAAAAGCTTATGTGTAAGGCAAAGAAAACATCAAAACAAATCACCAAAAAATGGAGATCATTGTAAAATGTGACAAATTGCTGTCACAGCCATGGTGTGTATATAATGTCAAAGGCATTTTTGATGGGAACTCCCAAGAGCACAGCTGGAGCTGGATGCACAGTTCCACTTGCACCTGATAGATTTTGGCTTTGCAGTGGGGACTGATAATGCAGTGTAAGTGCTTTACAAGCACATTCAGGACCAATTTCATTTTAGAAAGTTCATTTGAGAGCTGTACTTTAGAAGCCTTTGCTGATGCCATATCTCTTCTTGGTAAGCGTCAAAAAACCTCGGCTTCAGGGAAGTTACGTTTTCGTCATTCTCCTTTTAAAATGAGAAGGTAGAGTTGTGTTTCTTCTTGTTTTGTTTTTTGACATGTAGATTCCTGCAGAGACATACATTTTCATATACATGTATGTATTTTGCAGGAATATAAGAAAGATTGCAAGTTGGAAATAACAAATTCTTAGCCTCTCTGTCTCGGATTATGTGGGGCAGGTGTAGTGAGAGCACTTTCCCACTGTAGCAGAAGAATGCGGCCAGAGAGAGTGTTCTGTGTTGCAGATGTACTGGGCAACTGTGCAGCACCAGGTCCTGACTGTATTTTATTCTTGTGCAGCATACTTTAGCTCATTCTCAAGAAATTATAATGCCCCAGATACTGAAGTATAGTACTGAAAGGCAAGAAGGGAACAAAATCACCATATATTCTCAGAATTCTGTTGCTGAGTTCCTCTAGGTGATTTAAAATTTAAGAATGTTAATAGGAATATCAACCATACAAGGGGGAAAAAATGAAACATTCAGACACCAGGGGCTAAAATTGAGAGCTGTGAGTACTTCCCTCAGTGCAGTCTCTTTGCAAGAACTGCTATCATTTGCAAGGTCTTTTTAATACAAAAACTCGACAGCAATGCCTGACTATTTTCCATGGGGTTACAGCAGCCTCAAATTTGCCATTAGCAGCTGCATGTCGTTACTTGCTCCTGAGTCAGACGCTCACATCTGCTTTAGCAGTGCTGAATGATATGGTTTTTGTTTATAGTTTTTCTTTGGGAAAGTCTCCTTGCTGCAGAAAGGGAAGAAATGGCCCTTGTGCCCATTGGTTGGTTAAAAGCAGGATTGGTCATTCAGCATATTTAAGCAGATGCAGAATGGTACTGCAAAAATGCACTGAAAGCTGTGTAGGCGTTGTGCCAGGAATGGCATGACAGGATAACTGCCTGTCCCAAATTTTATTCAGCCAGGTGAGTGCTGAAGTAAGCAGGAATGGAAGTAATTTCCTCTGGTTGTCTTCCGTGTATAGTGCCATCCAAAAGTGTAAGTTTAGCTTAATTTGCATTAGTATAGCATCAGAGTTGTTGTGTTTTGTAGTACAGAAATACTGGAAGTACCTCTCCCAGGTCCTTCGAGAATGCTTAGGCAGAAATGTGAATGAGAAATCTTAATGCCAGAATATAGAGACATGAAATTAGTGTGCTTAGTGTCTGTTGAATTGCTGTTTTCAGTGCAAGGATGGTTATGTTAAGCCAAACCCAAAGGCTACAACTTCCTGGCATTCCAAAGCTTTCTGAATTTTCACAAGCTTTAAAAAGGGCAGGTTTTGTATGCTGTCATTCTGTTTTATGAAGCTAATTACCTGCTTTTAGCCAGCCATTAAGTACCTGGCAGAAACAGGTTGCAAAATAACCAGAAAACACAAAAACCACCGAATGAACAAACAAGCAAAAAATTCCCACAAGCCAAACCTAAACCAAAAGCTAACACCAAAACAAAACCAGCAGTCTGGTTGCTTTAATTATTCTGGTGTTTTCTTTGTCATAAAGGTTTTGGAAATCATGAATGGAAAGCATGAAAAGTGGCCGTCTCCTGAGTTCAGTGTTTATGTGATCGGATAGCAGGTTAGCCTCACTTGGCTTCACCCCACACCCTCCACCGCTCAAAAAAGTAACAAAAAACTCAAAAACGTTCACAGGGTTACCCTGTGAACTGTTTGTGGGTTCATGTTGTTTTTAAATATGCCTGTGAGCCTTTTCCAGTGTATCACATCCTTTCCAGCTACTGTAGAAGATTATGCTGCAGTGGGTGTATTGCCAAACATTTCGGCTTCCTCAGGTCAAGCTAGTGGCAAGGTGTTTTGCTGCAATTACCAGTCTGCCTCTTTGATAAAAACATGGCTGGCATTTGTTTGCAAGCCCAAGAGAAGGGCTTAAAATATCCCCAAACAAACAAAAAAGAAAATGAAAAACAAACAAATGTAAACCCCTGCAAATCTGATGCTGTGAGGTCAGAACAGAATGTACCAATTTTAGTGCAGGAGAGGCAAGGCAAGGGCTGTGAGGTACTGTTTCTCACTTTACAAAGATGTGAGGAAGGGTAGGTAGGGGAAAAGGGATTGGGAATGTAACCTTCTTTTGGTAGATGATCATTGAGTTCTTGACAGAATTGCTCATAGCAGTTAATGTTATCTTGCTCCTGCTTCTTTTTCTGCTGTACTTGTTTTCCAGCCCAGATAGAATTACCCAGTTTGCACAGGCTGCAAATCTGGAGTCCTTATTTAACATTTTTATTCTCCCCCTCTGCTCTTGTGAGACCCCATCTGGCTACTGCATGCAGATCTGGGATCCTTAACACACTAAAAATGTGGACTGGTTGGAGGAGGTCAACAGGCAAGCAATGAAGATGGCTGGGGGCTGGAGCACCTCTCCCATGAGTAAAGGCTGAGAGAGCTGAGGTTTTTCATCCTGGAGAAGAGAAGGCTCCAGGGAGACCTTATAGCAATCTTTCAGTACCTAAAGGAGGCTTATAAAAAACAGGGAGAGGAACTTTTTTAAAAGCACAGGTCGCGATAGGACAAGGGGGAACAGTTCTAAACTAAAAGAGGAGACATCTAGATTAGATATTAGGAAGAAATTCTTTACTGTGAGGGTGGTGAGACACTGGCACAGGCTGCCCAGAGAAGTTGTGGATGCTCTCTCCTTGTCACTGTTCAAAGCCAGGCTGGACAGGGCTTTGAGCAGCCCGATCTAGTGGGAGGTGTCCCTGCCCATGGCAGCGGGGTTGGAACTAGATGATCTTTAAGGTCCCTTCCAACAGAAATCATTTTCTGATTCTATGATTCATTCTGAGGATTGGTGAAGAGCAGTTCACAACATGTCAGAGATTAACACATTAATTTTTTTCATTTGACAGATGACATTTATAATGCAAATGTGTTACTGACTCTTCACAAACAGCTTACTATGAGCTTGTAATATACATCAACTGCATGTTATGTATGTTGTAGCAAGCATACTAATACATTGCAACTATTTTTTTTTTTACTTGAAGTCCTTGCTTCTGTAAAAAAAAAAGTCACTGAGGGTTATACCATGAATGCTTCCTCTTTTCCGCTTCCTTTGCAAAAGGAATTAGAAGAGCTCATTGATGGCCTTTTATTTTTGCCATGCAAACTCCAGATTTTCACAGTCACGTTTGAATGGTTTTGAGATCAAAACTCTTTTCCTGTGTAAGATATCCATTGCATCACCAGCTGCTTATGGAAAGAATTCTGTAATAAAGGAGATAAAAATATTTTTCAATAAAACATAGCATTTAGTGTTATGGAAAACTACATTAAATAGTGTTCCTGTGTCCCTCTCCCTGCTTTCTTTTAAGCCCTAATTTAGCAACTACTGTTCAGTTAATCAGGCCTCAGTACATTCTTACCACCTTTAAGAAAGTATTCTTTCCTAAGAATTTGCTTTGCTTTACATTTGATCAAAAGTGATAGTCATTTTATAGGATTATGCTTTATGGTAAGTGTGAAGAATCCTGTAAGCCTAGTGAATTGTCTGTGTGTGCATCCAAGTTTAGGATCCTCTAATTACACGGACTATTTCAGCAGCTATTTTAATGTTCTGAGCTGTGCAGGGTCATTGTGATGTTCTTATTCTGGTTTTTTTGTTAATATATTGTACCAAAATGCTGTTGACTTGTCACAGAGAATGGTTTGTCACTATAATGTTACTAAAGGAAAGCCACTGGGCTAGTTGTTTGCAGTGTTTGCCACAATTTGCACGAGCAATTATTGTCAATGCTATGCTCAGGCATCTAAATTCACACCTTTTCTTTTTTTAAATTTCTTTCTTTTTTTTTGCTTTTTTAACCTATTATTTTTTTTAAACCTATTATTAGTGGACCTGTTGGACCTGAACACAACAAGTGAAGTTTTCAAACAGCACAAGTTGAGTCAAAATGATCAGCTGATTGGTGTCCAGGATGTGATCAGCTGTCTCACTACCATCTACAGTGGACTTGAAGAGAAACACAAAGATATGGTGAATGTTCCTCTCTGTGTAGACATGTGTCTTAACTGGCTACTCAACGTGTATGATAGGTAAGAAAAATGGGTTTTTGTCACAGTGTGTACCCCCAGGAATTATAAATTATAACACCTTAAAAGCTTCTTTATTAAAATGTTATCTTTTGATGTTTTTGACTCCATAATGAAAGTGCAGTTGCATGCAATGAGATGTTTCTTGTGCTGTCCTGCTCAGCACTGAACTAAGATTGCACTGCTTTTATACTACTACCAAAGAAACATTGAAAGGATTTCAATAAATGTGCATGTGAGTAGAGAGCTAGAGCACTGCTTTAGCTGTGTTCCTGTAGTGAATGTGCCAAATTTCCCAGACTGCCATTTGTATCAGGTTCTATTTCTGCCATAGGTGGGGACAGTTGTTTCATGTATTTTACACTTAGTTACTTGCCCGTATAATCCTGGCTGAGCTCCCTGCCCCGAGTCCTCTATCGAATGGAGGTTGTTCTGATCTCAGCACTGAAGCCTGTCTGATTCTGGAGGGTCAGCAGTGTCCTAGTTCTGGCTCAATTCCAGCATGTACAGCTCCTGCCATGGATCAGTTCTGAGGGCTGGTGTTACGTGGTCCACCTGCCCCTGTCCTGGAAGCAAGGCTGTATTTCCCAAGGGCATTGAGTTTGCCTGAAGAACGTTTTGGGATGCTTACAGTAAGAACTTGTGGGTTTATTTAAATACACATTTGCGGTTTCCAGAGAGAATTAGGTCTCAAAAAACATGAGAATGTCCACTCCAGCAACCCCTTGTGGTTTTGACCAGTTCTTTCTGAGTCGCTTGCCCTCTCTTTCTTCTACTGCAAATTGAACTCTGCCCTCTCTGCCCTGCCCTATGTCAGCCTGCATGACCTGCAGCCAATCTGCTTTAATTAAGTTGTACTTTATAGTCATGAGTTTGTTGCTTATTTTTCTTAGCGACATTCACTATTCTTATCTCCCTTGTGTAGTAAAAACTGGGGAAAGACTTGGTTTCTATCAGCTCCTCCGTGCCCTATAATGTGTCTCCTTACATTGCTTCAGCAAAGGCATTTCAGGACTCTTCTGGAGCTGACTAAAGTCTCAGTAGTGCAGTACAGGTTGTGGTCACTTCAGTGTCTCTGATTCAGTATGTGCTATAATTCAGAGCTATAAACAGAATTACAAATCAGAATTTCTAAGCTCTGTGAGGGTGGTTACGAAATTTATTTCTTTCTCTGCATTTGAAGTTGAAAAGAGCAAAAGTATTTCTTGAACATTGATAGAAATTCTTATACCTGGTTTTGCAAAAGGGAGCTTTTACTTGTATGCATTATCTTCAGTATGTTCACTCAATCCCAAATTCTAACTTCATGGATATTTTACTTTATTTTGGTTTTAGGGGAGAGGGAAGGAGGGAACAGAGTACATAGAACTATTTATCATTTATGTGCTGGCTACTGGCATTGCTGTTAAATATTGTGACATTCTTGTTAGTCGGACTTCTCCTCATTACTGATTAAAAATCTAGAGGGTCCATCAAATATTAACTAGGACTTCTTCCTGCAATTATTTTTATTTTGTAAAGTTCTGTATTGTGAGTGAATAAACACATCACTTGCAAACAGAGCAGTAGATCAAGTGTGTTGCTTGACTGAAACGTTATTGGCAATTTAGAATAAGACATAATGTCAGAGAATTGTTTGTAGTTACTGTTTGGGTTTTGTTTTGTTTCAGACTGAACACAAATCTATTATATTTTCTTCATCTTACCTTTGCTTTCTAACTTCAGTTAGAAGTCAGTTATTTAATCTGTTCATATTTAAAATGCACTTAGTAAGCAGCAAACCTTTTTTTCAATAACTTTTCCAGTTTCTCCCATTTTGCCTTGAGTATTACATTGAAAACATAGTGTAGATAATTCTTCAAGCCCATTAAATACTTAAGTCTTTATTCAAACTTTGAAAAATCGGGGATGAAGGTTTACTGAGAGAAAATTGCCTTTTACAGTTGTTTCCTTGTTCCCCTTTCAAATTCACTCTTGGAAGAAAAAGAAATACTAAAAAGATCAGGTGCCAATTTTAAGCAGGAATTTTTGGTTTTGTGTTCTAAATTGGGCCTTACAAAAGAGCTAATTTGTGTCTCGGCATTTCCATTGTATATATTGCCTGTGTGTTACACATATACAATGTGTCAAATTGTTAAACTGCCTACAAAAACACCTGTTAGTCGCATGCTGCTAACCTGAGATTTAATTACAGATTCACAGATTAGTGGCAAACTGAATAGTTCTCCAGACTTAACCTGCAGATGTCTTTGGCCCTTAAAAAGAACCAATTTATTTTTAGAAAAGGTCTATTATGTTCTGGTATTTTCTGGCACATCAGGAATGATTCATTCTGAGCAGAGGAGAGAAACACTAAAATTACTTAGTGACTTCTACTATGTCAAGGACTCAAAGGTTGTTCCAGACAGCAACATCTGCCCTTGTAAGCATTTTCCAAACTTAACGTTCTTTGTTTTGGCTTGTCCACAGATTTTTGTATTTTCTTTTAATGAAATTAAAGATAAATATCTTAATACTTACTACGAGAACTATGAAGGAATTTTTTTGCTCTGTAAAATCATTTGGCTAGGCCCGTGTTTAAAGCACCCAAGAGCAATAGCTGGTGGTTTTTCTTTTGAGCTATATCCTGTCAAATTTGCTGAAATCTCCAGGCATCATTTATATAAAAGAGGACTGATAGCTTTCAGTACTAATGGAATAGCTTAACACCCCTTGAAATGAGTTGTTTCTATATGTACTGATTCAGGGTGATAACTCATTTCAATTAGAATTACCCATAAAGAAACTTTTATGTGCACTGTTTAAACATTTTGCAATGTTTATCTGACTTCCTGTATTTCAACTTCTAAATTTTCTTAGGGTTTTTTTTTAATGTTATGATGCTTTTGATAATGCCCTCTTTTAAATTGAATTTCTTTGGTACATTGGTCTAAGAATGGTATCTGTGGTATTTATGCTGACATTTTCTGTATGATCAAAACTGTCTTTCATGATCATTCTCCGTGGCCCAATCTTCCCCTGAAGAGTCAAAACTTTGTTATTTATCATTGCGCTCATACACCTGGCAGCTTCTAACACCAGGCTGAGTTAATATCCCAGGCCTTACCAGCATGTTCATTTCAGTAAAACCTGAACTTTTGAGCAATGAGGATGAGATACCTACTCAGTCAGCCTTAACGTTATGCCCTGGTTTTGACAGTAGCTGATGGAAGTTTTCTGCATGCACTCCGGTTGTATCCCCTGTGTTTATGATGGCTGCTTGGATTCATAGAGCTCTCAGTGGGAGCAGCTTAGCAGGCTGTGATAGCAGTAGGAAGGCTCTGGGGAGGCTGTGGCTCTGTTTAAGGCAGGAGAATGAGCGCCTTTGTCTGACTTGTCTGTGGGTGATCAAGGGGAGGCGTCTGTGCTGACCTTCATTGATCTGCCAGGCTGCCTCGTGTTGCTGGGCTGTGCAGATAACTGGTAGCTGCAGTCCTGGTAGTCCCTTAGCTGCAGTGTCAGTGCTGTCTAGGCTTCAGAGCTCTTTGACATGAGAAGGGTGAACTGCACTGGGCTCTTCTTCATTCCCTAGTTTTCCTTGCTGGTACCTGATATTTTTATGCTATTGTTCCTCTTCCCCCAGGGACATAGGGTTCCTCTAGACTTCATGTTGTAATTTTGTTTTCCAATATTCTTTATTGTGTATTCCTGTTTGCAGTCTCCTATATTTAATCTTGTTGCCTGTTTGACAACTTTTTTTTAATCTGGCTAACTCCTGTATGCAGCTGTGCCTGTCACTGGTTGTCTCTTTGGCATTCACATATTCAGATAAAGTGCTTATATGTATTATGTCTGTCTATGCCATCACAATGCTGCAGAATATTTGCATACCATTGTTGGTAAACAGTAATTTTTTACACTTACATTCAGCAATTTCATATTAATTATATCCCGATTAGTACGTTTATAATTCACAGGTTTCACATGCCTCTGTTTTGGCTGTGGTATAGACTATGTTTGCCTATCAGAGAAGTTTTGGCTCCTAATTGTGTATTAGGAGTTAGAGAAAGGAATAGATTCAGACTCCCCTTCATCAGAATCAGAGCAAAAAATATCTGAGCTACTTAAAGTGGCTAAAAACCAGTATCAGTTGATTTTGTAGTGACAAGGATGCTGGTGTTGCTATAATGAGTCTGAATAGTGGGCTGATATTTGTGGCATATATGACCCATACATTTTTATGAATTCAGGCAGTAAAAAGTTTCTTCAACCTTCCCACTGTAAGGCCTTGATTCTTAGATGTTCGTACACGTAGGGCAATTAGATGGTTGTGCTGCCATTCAGAGGCACCTTGCAAGACAGGCTTGTGGCAAAGTATACTTATGGTCTCCCAGCAGGTCGAGGGAGGTGATCCTGCACTTCTACTCAGCATTGGTGAGACACATCTGAAGTGCTGGGTCCAGTTATGGGCTCCCCAGGATAAAAGAGACGTGGACAAACTGGCATGAGTCCTGTGAAGTACCGTGAAGACAATTTAAGGACTTGGATGTATCCTTAGATGCTGAGAGAGATGGGACTTTTCAACCTGGAGAAGTTTCAGGGGGATCTTATCAACGTGCATAAATACACAATGGGAGCAGAAGAGAAGACGAAGCCAGGTTCTTCTCAGTGGTGTGCAGTGACAGGACAAGAGACAGCAGGCACAACCTGAAACATGGGAAATTTTGCTTAAACATATGAGAAAAAGATTTTTTTTTAATGTAAGAGTGATCAGACAGTTCCACGGTTACTCAGAGAAGCTGTTCAGTCTCCGTCCTTGAAGATACTGAAGTGATGGGATGTGATCCTGGAAAACCTGCTCTACCTGGCTGAGCAGGGTTATTGGTCTCTGGAAGCCCCTCCCTAATCTTGGTGGTTTTGTGACTCACTAAGCTGGGAAAACTTAAACCATTGACTTGTAAATATCAGGACTAAAAACTCTATAGGTTTGGGGGGGAGAGAGGGAATGTGTGTGGCATTTGGTTTTGGTGTGTTGGGTTTTTTTACTGTACATATGTCATTACAGTGCTAATATTTATCTGTCTCCAAGAAAGAGACTAGGGGTAAATATGTTGCTCTTTCAAAAAATGTAATATTGCAGGCTTTGTAATTATATATGTAATTTATTGAGAAAATGCTTTTTTGTGTGAAGGAAGTTTTTGACAGACCCTACAGAAATCTCCTGAAATCAGGAGAAGGTTGAAGCCTTGACAGATGTGCCCTGATCTTTTAGCTGCAAAGTCTCACTTTCTGTCTTTAATAAACAAATGATGTGGTCAGTCCTGAGTTAAATCAAACCCAAATGAATGTTCACTTTTTTTCTGATGAATGTAAATTTAAAACACAAACAACCCTACACAGGAAAAGATTGGGAAAAAACTTTATCAGGGTGTAAAATGAGCCATTTAGATGGCAAAGTATGCCAGAATGATGTAGTGTCTGTGATTGAAAGAGGTAATTTGAAGCTAAGCTTGAATATATAAAAAGGTGGCACTTTTATAACATTCTGGAAAATTGTGTCCTGATTTTCCAACTAGGCAGTAAAAGTAATAGATGTTTTTGATTAATTTGGCAATAATTTCTCTGTACCTCTGTTCCATCTTATGGAATGAAGCTACTGCTGTCTAGTGTTACTAGATTAGGTGATGTTGTGAAGAAAAATGCATTAATATTTGTAAATTGCTTAGCTAATTTATCAAGAAACCAGGAGTAAATTAATAATTTTGTATTCAGCACAACATTTGTGAAGTAAATCAGACAGCAGACCATATGCTGAATGGATAGGATAGAAAGAGAGATGTAATAATCACTCCAGAGGTAATTAAAGTATATGTAACTTCTGTGTGGCAGAAAGGACCAAAGTAAGGTTTGAGAGGATATTAAATTTAGTGTTATCTTATATGTTGTTGAAAGACCCAGCTAAACTTATGTGTGTAACACATACAGTTTAATTATTCTGATGATTTTTTTATGCCATGTCTCATTTAAAGACAAATTGTCATGTTTTTTCATTTTTGAAAGAAAGAAATTTTCAGAATATGTTTCTGCATTGATCTTTTGAACTTTAAAATTGTCCTTTTCCATGTAAGATGGGTTTATTGTTTTAGTATCTTTTTGAACAGCATTTCTCTTGCAGGCTTAACATTACTTGCTTTGGTACCATTTATCTGTTCTCAAGTTGTTTTTGAGGTTTGGGCATACTTTTTTTTGTGCTAGACAAGATGAGCCTGAAGTCACATTGCTTAAGAAGAAGAAGAGTTCCACATCATTGAATTAGTGCATGGGATTGCCTATTTATGTCCCTATATTAAGTGTATGTTGGAACATTTTAAACATAAAACAAAAAAACAAAACAAAGCAAAAAAAAAAGGAAAAAGCCCCATCAGAATTAATTACTGTGATATGAAAACTTGGTTTTATTTTGCGGTCCTTATGTTTCACACTGAGTAATAGGCCTTCCTGCTGTGTGCTCATGTATTTTTTTTCTGTCTATATCACATTAATAAATCACTTTGAGAACTTTACAGAGCTAAATGTCTATTCTTTTGTAGTAATACAAGCTGTTTTGACATGTAAACCACTTGGAAGGCAAGCTGAGCAAGGGAAGAATTCATAATGTGATTTGTAGTGTTAATTTTTTTTTGAGATCTGAAGTGTATTTGAAATATAACTCTCCAATGTCTTCGTATTTTTTAACAGACTTGAGTTGAAATGAAATAAAATGAAACTATATTAAATTGTCTTATCTTTATAATTTCAGTGGCCGAACTGGAAAAATTCGAGTGCAGTCCCTGAAAATTGGCTTGATGTCTCTTTCTAAGGGCCTTCTGGAAGAGAAGTACAGATGTAAGGAAGAATTTCTTTTACAAAATACTCTATATAATTAAGTCATGTACAACGACAAAGCACCTAGCAAAATTTGTAGTAAAACATTTCTCATGCCTGTTGAAAAGTAGTTTTGTTTTGAGAAAGTAAAATAGAAATACTTTCATTATCACCAGTGACAATGGTTAAAGGAGAATTTATATCTTGGCTGCAAAGTATTGCTGTCAGTTCTGAATCGTCAGAAGTCACAGTACTGCAGTCCCCAAAAGAAAAGGAGAGTATAGCTGTGTGGAAGATAGAGAAGTATTATATTTGATTCTGTTCTCTCTCGTATGTGTGTATGTTTTGTTTAGGGAAAAATCAAGCAAGTTGGTGCTGGTTGCATCAGACTGATTGGCTGATAAAGCAAGGAAATACATCAAAATTCTGCAATTGTATTTAGTGCTCTACAAGAAAGACTATCTGAATTCTGAAAATGGTTTTCCAGTGTATGTGCTTTCTGCCAGAATTGCACAATGAAAGTTTAAATTTTGTTGATTTTAGTAATCTCAGAAGCTTGAGAAATACTGAGTAACATAAAAGTATTTCACAAAAATAAATGCAGGAGCAGAAGAGGACTGAGTAACTTTGTGGCAAAAACTCCCTGACAAATACAGAAAAAATGATGAAGCACTGTATTAGAGCATTCTAGATGATGGACATTTACATATTATGCACATAATCTTAAATTTGCTGTTCTTTACAGTAGTTCATTGACTTATTTTGGAAACACATGAAAAAAAAATAGAGAGACTGAATTTGCTTCATGTACCTTTGGAGCTCTGCAAAAATTTCTGCTTTCCTTAGGAGCATTTTTAGGCAATCTTGTAAGCTCAGTTATTAACACTGAACAAAAGTAGAGGTGTTTTATGCATACATATTTTGACATCTGAATGACTCACTGAGACTTCGGGTTTTTTAGTTTCCTTCTGTCATTTGATATAGACATGAAGTATTCCATAACTAAAAAAGAGCTTGACAGACATACCTTTGTTCCATAATGACAATTCAGAATGTAATCTGCTGTTCTGTGTGAAATAAAAAGCTTCCAAAAAGTGTAGCAGTTAGGCTGTGGATGATAAACTGATAACCCTAGGAAAAGTTGGTTTTAAAAAAAACCTCCAAAACCTGAGAATAGTCACATTAAATTGCTATTGGTAATACATTAGTATACAGTTGCCAAATACAGGCACTGAAGCAGAATAAGGAAATTACTAGGTCAGCTTCATATTTATGTTGTTGCTTTGTGTTTAGTAGTAAAATTAAATGGCAGCTGATGGTGGCTACAGATTTTACATCGTTTGTATCAACAAGATGGACTTTTACTCTGAAGGATGCTGTGAGAAGTCCTAAAAAAATCAGTAGAGAATTAGTCTCAGAAAACTTTTGTACCAAGTGATCGTAACTTCAACCTGAAATACATCTGAAATTAAAGCAGTTGCTCACATTCTCAAAGCAGAGTATTAATAGTCAGATAATGCATCCTTCCTGTTGTTGTAACTCCTGTTCTGATCAGTGTGCCAGGCTTTGATATCTCTGTTAGCTTTATTGTCCTTATGAACCTTAAAATTGTCACAAAAAAACTCTTCAAAAGAAATTTTGCTGAAGAAGGAAGTGTGTGTCAGGTACTGTTCTTGGCTTGCAGTGACTTTGAAGTCAGCATTTTGGGGTCCTCTGGGATGAGCTGTCACTGACTCATCTTTGATATGAGCTCTTTTACTTGTTTTGATTTTGTCATATCCTACTAATCATCTCTTGTTGAGAGAAATTTTGTCATATCTAATGAGTTTTCAGTCCTCGAGTGAAAATTGTAATGGAATTCCTAAGTATTTTCAAGAAAGTCAGTCACTTGGAAGAAAAAGCAGGACCCCAAAACATGGGTGCTTAATACTTATTACCTGTCTTCTGATTTTTCCCTTTCTCAGACCAGCTCCTGGCATTTGCTTCTCCTTTTGGCTGTTTCTTCCAAGCATTTCTGAGGCGTTGGCAATCACAGGCTCCTCTAAGAGAGACAGTCATCGGATAGTTGTCGTTAGAGCCCTTAGCAGAGCACAGACTGTGCCTTAAATGCTGTAGCCTTGGAGAGGCATACTCTTCTTAGAGTAGTTGGTAGTAAAATAAGCAAGTTTCTTGTTTTAAAAACTTCTGGATGAACCTTCCATTCTTTTGTAAAACTCTTGAATGGAATGTTTGCTGCTCAAGTGTTCAGCCTTCCTAGAGAATGTATGTTCATTTCCAGTAGGATCCACGTAGGATCTTTTCACTTGACACATTTTAAAAAAATGTTTTGGCAGAGAAATTTCTGTGATTTTTTTTTTTAATTTAATTAAGCTTCTTTTTAAGATTCTAGGCTTCAGGGTTGACATGAGAATGGATCTTTCATTAAAAGTCCCAATTGCTTTAGAGGTAACACTGAAGCCTCAATTAAAGAATGCCTATTCTTGAAAATGTTTAAGACATGCTTAACTTCAAGCACATGCCTGGGTGCTTCTGAGAATAAAAATGGATCTGCAAAAGTAATTCAGTAACTATGAGCTGCTTACATCTGTGCTTTAGGGCGAGGAGTCTCAGGCTTCTTTTCTGTTGCTGAGGCCAATATCCTAGTCTGGCTGTAACCATATTATTCTCTGCTTTCTCTTCTGACCAGGAGGGTCACTTGTGAGCTACGTAAGAGCATTTGTGTGCCCTTCACTCTTACCCACACTCATTTCTAACACCCAAAGCCGAATCTGCAGCAGAAACTAAAAAAGACCCGTACAAAGTTTTTCACAGTGTGTAGCTTTTGGGTTATATCATTTAATGTATAAAATCTGTATGATTTGAGATGAAAAAGAAGGGCTACTGGATAAATCTTGTCTTCAAATCAGTTCAGTTTTCAAGTGGTGTACAATGTCCTTGGAATGTGGTGGGGGTTTTTTTACTGTTATGTATATGTTGCACATTTTCAAACCATTTGGAACTAACTAAAAAAAAAAAGAAGAAATTAGAATATGCATTCCGTTTGTGACAACGCAACATAAAATGTGTGTTGTGGACATCTTTTTACTAACTGTCTTATTACCATTTTGATAGGAATTTAATAAACTTTTCAATATTTTCAAGTATCCCTTTCTTTATCAATCATTAAGTACATTTTTTTTAGGTTGTCCAGCTAAGTTGCAGTTTGAGTCCCACTGGCTGTAATCCTCAAAATACTAGTGTGAGGCTGAATTTATTTGACTGATTTCTCTTTTCCTGGTTTCTGTTTTTTTCATATGACTCAGGTCTGAATAATCTTTTCTGTGCTTCGTCAGTTATTCTTCTTTGGTAGAGTCTATTATACAGTTTAACCTTTATATCAATGTGTTTTTTATTGAAACTCCTTTAGTGTGTATATACATGTTAACAAACTCCATTTAAAAGAGTTTGTGGCTTTTGAGATTGCTGGTGGGTGATGTATGGAGCCCCCTTTCCCACTGTGGGGAATAGGGTGCCTGGGTGCTCCCTGTCAGAGCTTAAACAGGCTCTCCTCCATCTGCCACTTGAGAGTGGCTCTTGCCATGCCTCCTTTGCCAGGGAACAGCTCATGGGTTATTGGAAGTAGGTAGGCAGATAGCAAGAGTATTCCCACTTTCCATGCCTTCAGTTTAGGAGCTCTCCTCCTGTGTGTCGCATTGAAGGCATTGAGGTGTTTGGATACCATCCATGGACTCCCTTGCACCTGGACAGTCTTTGGTAGTGGCACAGCTGCCAGTGTTAAGAAAAAAATAAATTGGAGGAGCTTGAGCTCTTCAAAGGTGTTTGCTGCTTTCCTCCTAGCTAATCACTGGGCCTATTCCCTCTTCAGCCACGTTGGTTTCCTCTATTTACCAGCTCCACAATCAACTGAAGTTTTAAGGTTTAGGAAATTACTTCATCTGCCTCCCAGCTCCAGCAGTTAGTGAATTATTCTTCTTTTATGGCCTGTTTCACCTGCAGACTGATGCAAACAGAAAGAATGAGACTAGGTTTTCTTTTTTCCTTTTTTTTTTTTAAATACTATCAGTTTTTTTAAACTGACTCCTAGAAATTGAAAAACTGTCCCATCCTCAGCTGAAGACGATAGCCAGGATCTGGGATGGCCAAGAGGAGCCTGAAGCTCTGCAGTATTAATTCTGTCACTGCTATTGTCTGTGCATTTTTTTTTCTCAGCACTGAGTGGACAAGATGCTGTAGCTGCTGTTTGACTAGGCAAGAAAGGGGTGAGAAAAATACAATAAAATCTAAAAATTAGTTTAGTCATCTAGATTTTTAAGATCCTTTCCTCTGCTTCCACCTCCTTTGAGAAGAAAAAAAAGTGTGCCCAGACTGTCTGAAGCACACTGACAAAGCTTGACAGTTGCTCCAAATAAAGGGCAAAACAATTTACACCATGTAATAAGAGTTACTCTTGAACAAAGGTTGTCTTTTTCTCAGTCAGAAGTGCAGTCAGACTGAATTTTCAAATTTCATTTATTTCTGATTTTTAGTGGTTCTTCTGATGGGAAACATGAAGAAGTAGGGTCATGATATAAATGGATTATTTTTTCTTATTTAGAGCTTTAATCCAAGCCAGCCATTGAGTGCAAAAGCAGATTGTAAAAACCAGCTGGAATGAACATAAGAATTTGATTCCATTTCTTCTGTAATTTGTACCAATCACAGAATTTAAAAATATTTCTTGGATAAACTCAGCATTTAAGATGTTTTCAGGAAAGATTAATCTTTCAACTAAATGTTAATGTACACAGCTACAGAGTTCATAAATCACAATTATTGGCAGAAACATTAACATTTTTAGCTGAGCATTTTAACAATTAAAATTGTCCAATCAAAGAAATGTGCTAAGAAAGCACTTGAGAAATAGTAACTGTACTGCTGACAGGCCTATTAACTCAGTGCTTTACTGTGAGCATAGGTACAAGCAGTATCTTCCTTCCCAGTGCCTGTATCTGGAAAAATTTTCTCGATCCCTTTCAGCATCAATTTTTTCTGTAGTTACAGTCATCCTGGTTCATCTGTTTATACTGCAGGGCTTGACACCTACCGTAGGAAAATGGAATCAGTGAAGGAAAAGTACATGGAAGCAGACATGGTTATCCAGGAAGAAAATGTGATTACTGTTAAGGTCAAGTTGTCTTTCTGGCTGCTGCTCTTGTTTGAAGTTATTTCACATGGCCAGTTGTGACTTGTGGTAACTTCCAGTCTCAGTTCAGAGTAATTGTGCTTCTGTCCCCAAATAACTGAAGCATGACATAGCTTTTTAGCATAAGATGTGGATTTCTGAAATATTGTTTCATTCTTCATGCAATTGTAAAATAGTTTGGTTTGGAAGGGGCTTTAAAAGGTCATCTAGACCAACCCCCTTGCAATGAGCAGGGTCATTTTCAGCTGGATCAGGTTGCTCAGGGCCCTGTCCAATCTGGCCTTGAATGTTTCCAGGGATAGAACATCTACCACCTCTCTGGGCAGCTTGTTCTGGTGTCTTGCTACCCTAATTGTAGAAGATTTCTTTCTTAATAACTAGTCTAAACTAGCCTTCTTTTAGTTTAAAACCATTACTACAAGTCCCCTTTGAGTACTGAAAAGCCACAATAAGGTCTCTCTGGAGACTTCAGGCTGAACAACCCCAACTCTCTCAGCCTTTCTTCAGAGGGATGGAACATCTCTCCTATGATGAGTTTTTTGGCCTTCCTCTGGGTCTGCTCTAACAGCTCCTTGTCTTTTCTGTGCTGGGGACCACAGAGCTGGACTCAGTACTCCAGGTAGGTCTCACAAGAGCAGAGTATGCAGAATCACCTCCCTCAGTCTGCTGGCCATGCTGCTTCTGATGCAGCCCAGGATACAGTTGACTTTCTGGGCTGCAAGCACACCTTGTCAGCACATGTCCAGCTTTTCATCTACCAGCACCCCCAAGTCCTTCTCCACAGGGCTGCTCTCAGTCCCTTCATCCCCAGCCTGAACTGATATGAGGGTTGCCCTGACCGAGGTGCAGCACCTTGCACTTGGCCTTGTTGAGCCCCACGAGGTTCCCAGGGGCCCACTTCTCGAGCTTGTCCAGGGGTGGATGGCATCCCATCCTCCAGGTGTGTCAGCTGCATGACTCAGCTTAGTGTCACTTACAGACCTGCTGAGGGGGCACTCGATCCCTTCATCTGTGTAATTAATGAAGATATTAAATAACGCTGGTCCCAGCTTGGACCCTTGAGGGACATCACTTGTCACTGATGTCCATTGGGACTCTGAGCTGTTGACTACTAACCTCTGGATGTGACCATCCAACTCATCCAACAGTCCACCCATTGAATCTGTCTCTAGTGAATTTAGAGAGAAGGATGCTGTGGAGGACTGTGTCAAAAGCCTTACATAAGTCCAGAGAGATGACATCCATAGCCATTCCCTTGTCCACTAATGTTGTTGTTCTATCATAGAAGGTCACCAGGTTTGTTAGGCAGGACTTTTTGCTGGTGAAGCTGTGCTGCCTCAAGTCACCTTCCTGTCCACCATGTGCCATAAAAAAGCCATAAAGTTTCATTTATTTGGCCTTATTTTTCTCATTTGTATGGTTATGAATCAAGATTAGATGAAGGTAAACCCTTGTAAATGGGACAATGGCCATTTGTAACCATAACAATAATACAGAAGTTAAAAGCTTGAGCTGCAACATTACTGAAGGAAAGCAGGTGTACATGGAATGAGATGGTGTCTTTTGTTGGTGTTGCAGACCTCTTCAAGGAGGTGGCAGGCCCTACAGAAATGTGTGACCAGAGGCAGCTGGGCCTTCTGCTTCACGATGCTATCCAGATCCCACGACAGCTTGGGGAAGTGGCAGCCTTCGGTGGCAGCAACATTGAACCCAGTGTGCGCAGCTGCTTCCAACAGGTAAGATGACGACCTTCATGTGAAGAACAAAACAAAACCAAGCCCTCTCTGAAGTCTACAGATTCACTTTTACATAATGATTTAAAAAGAAGAGAGAAATATAAAAACATCTGCTGAGTTTTGAAGAGAAATCAATATGCTCCTGCAACTAAGTATGGGAAATTCATGTGAAAATGCTGATGCAAAAGATGGTTTACAGTTTAGGAGAGGATCAAACAAATTATGTTTAGCCAAAAGAATTTATAAATCTTCATGATTCTGACAGTGTTTGCTGCTCTAAAAGCTGTTAAAAAATTTTGTAGCAGCCAATTATCCTGCTTTGCATTGTTCAAAGCAGCCTGGTACTGTGAGAACAACGTGCTTTTCCATGCTGGAACAAGACATGATCTCAACAGAACAAGCAAATTATGTTGGTAGTAATTTTTGACCTTGTGTACCAGGAAATTACTTAGCATTATGTTACTGACAAAAGACCTTGCAGTTGCATGAAACTTCAAGCATAGACATTTTTATATTGTGAGCCTTTATGCAACAGATCAGAACATGGAATAAAACTCTTGCAGCCTGCTGTGCAGCTCCACACTACATGCAGGGGGTTAATGAGGCTGCAAGGAGTGTCTGTCCATTTAAAGAAGATGAGAATTAAAACCAGGATGTTGTAATGGAACACAATTAACTCTGACTTTTTCAAGGATGCCTAAGGCTCCAACTGTTAGCTAGTGATAGCTATACTGCTTCAGTGCATTATTTTTGTGAAATCGGCTGATTTGAGCATTGTCAGAAATTGTATTTGGATTAAAAATACACCATGGCTTATAAAAAATTACTTACTTGAATAGTTCTGATTTTATTGAATTGAACATTAAAGATTTTAGTGGACTTTCAGAGGATTATCTTTTTCCATTCTTTCACAGAGACTTCTACATTTTTGTTCAGTGCTTTGAAACATTAGATTCATTTCTGGATTCAGGCGATTAGAATTGGAAGAGTGTTTGTCCAGGTCGTGAATAATTTGGTAGATATTTATGGAAGTTGGTTTGACTGATTCACCATGTAAAGCTTCCCCTGATGTTTTAACATTGCTGCTTCAGACAATAAGGGATGGTGCTTGACATATCTATCACTGGACTTGAGTGGTTTGAGTCATACTGAAATAAATCATTCATTTGTTGGTCACAGGCTTTCTGTGTGACAGAGGAATGATCTTTATGGCCCTCAAGGATCTGCCCACGCTATTCAATTTTGGGTAGGGGGTACTAGCAAGATAGTGTTTAAATACTTGGTGTGTTCTTACAATTATATTTATAATGAGGCTCCATCCCTCATCTCACATGAATAGTTCAAGTTCAGTCCTTGGTCATTAGGAGAGCATAGAGAAAATGTGCCGCTGCAGGTCAGTTGTCTTAGCCCAGTGAAAACAAGTATTTTACTGGTGAGGAAAAAACACTCTTTTTTTTTTTTTTTCATGCTTCTCCCTCTTACTGCCAAAAATGAGCTTGGACTGTGAATAGGTTAAGACACCTAGCATTGCTTTCCATCATGTGTTACCATTTAAGAATAACTTTCATTTTAAGCTTTATTTTATTGCTTCAATTGAGCTCAGAAACATGACCTCTGTTGTTATTGCTGACAAAGCTGATGAATATAGTACCTTTACAGCTAGGCTCCTGTGGTGGTTACAACTTAAAGAAGATGTGGAACTGTGTTCATTTGCTTCTTAAAACAATCATGTTAATACATTAGCTCTGCTATATTCTTGAAGTGATTGCCTATGAATGGCAGATTCCTTCCTTGTTCTTTATTTGCCTGTTTGTTTGTTATGTGCGTGTGTTGTGTTTAATGTGCTAACTAGAAAGAGCACTGTGGGCTTAGAACACAATAAAAAAACGATGAGTCTTGGGGCAGTCAGTACACATATGCAAACACTGCTGACTTTTAGCATTTTGTCATCAATCTTAACTCAGAAGACAACCATGTCTTCAGTATGTCTGAACTGCAGAATGTGCTTCCCTTTCATGCTCGTACTTATTGTTTGTCTTTCGTTGAAAGACGGCTTTACTATGCACTCTGTTACTTCTTTACTATGTCCTCCATCTTTGTTACCATCTGTCTACTCTATCACAGCTGTTTAGCCTTCTGAAGTGTTACTGACTTGTTTTCTTTATTTTCATTTTAATTGAGGTTATTTCTTGTATCCTGTAAATGGTTTTGGATTAACCTGTCATGGAACGAATTCATGCAGGCTGTTGGGTTTCTTTTTTCATAGAAGTCTAAGGAAAATCTACTTGTGGGTGTCTGTTGATTTGTTGTTTTGTTGTTTGTTTCTTTTTTAATTTGAATGTGGTTTTTTTTCTCTCCACAGAACCACAATAAGCCAGAAATAACTGTAAAGCAATTTATAGATTGGATGCGCTTAGAACCACAGTCTATGGTGTGGTTACCAGTTCTACACCGTGTGGCAGCTGCAGAAACAGCAAAGCATCAGGCCAAGTGCAACATCTGTAAAGAGTGTCCAATTGTTGGATTTAGGTAAGAGGAGAGGTGTTAGGTGCAATGTTTCTCTGAAAATATCCACATTTTTAAGTCTTCCAGCAAGTGAAGTTCCTTCTGCCTGTTTTTCCACTGTTTTCCTTCTTTAAGATGGGATCTGTGTGGTGAGGCCACAGTGTGGCCTGAGCCAGTGCAGTTCTGGCTCATGCAGTGCCGCTGTTAGACACCCAGTGGTCCTGTGGCTGATAGAGGTACAGGGTGGGCTGTCATCAGATGTTTTTGGATTGGTGGATCCAAGAGACAGAAAATGAAGTAGAAATGCAGCCCATGTGTTCTCTAAGCATAAGATCAAAAGGAGGTGATCAGTAAGAAGAAATGTGGACTGCCTGTCTGCTCTCCTGCATAAGGCTTGGGAAACTAACTTATGCCAGGCAGTATAAAACATCCTTCAATATCAATCTTTCCCTGCTTAAACCAAACACTGATATGTTGCTGTGATGAGACTTGCAAAGTCCTTGTCTATGTCCCTGAACATAATCTAACTTCTTTCTTTTCAAAGAAAGATGTGAATTCTAAAAGAAAAGATTACATGGGGAATATTCTCCGTGTCAATCTCCTAAACTATAGTTGGTACCCTCAGTAAGTACTGTTATAACTAACAGGCATTTGTGCATTGATTGCTCCAGTGTATAAAGTGATGCAACCCCCACCCCCAAAATCTGCACTAGCAGCTAGAGCTAGAGTTAGGCATAACTGGCTTTTTCCTCTACTGTGTCCATGGAGTCTAATGTATTACCTAGGAAAAATATAAAGCAGTCTATCATGTAAGTGCTTCTAAGACTTTTCTTTATATATCTAGGCAGATGAGTAATTTTTGTTCATTGTGCTTTCTGTTCTCCCTCTTTCTGTTATTTTAGAGGATAATAGTATGAATCCTGAGGTCAGATTCATCTTGCCTAGTTGTAGGAATGCTGGCTTTAGTCAATCATACAGGATTGAGCCAGCAACCCTCTTTTCTTTTTTATTATAAATATAGGTATGTGAGTATTTGCAAAAGTAATAAATTTGATCAAACTTTGTTGCCTATCTTAAGAGGAGATGAAATTCTCTAAGTGTTCTCTTTATGGTTGTTTGAGGAAACATAGGGTAACAAAGCTCTAGCTCAGTTATGTTATAGTTGTCTAAGTTGTACTGTGTGTAGGAGGGCAGAGAGATGGAAAAAAAGACAAAGACCCATTTAGAATGGGTCATTCTAAATAATTTCTACTATGAAGTTAGAGATCTGCAACAACAAAACATCTAGCATCCCAGCAGAAGGTAAATGTGGCCGTTTAGTGCACAGGCTCTGAGAAAAGATTATAAACAAGTTGGATCAGCATCTTTTAAAGTGAACCTTTACATTTATAGACACATATTCTCTTGCAAAAGAAAACATAAAACTCAACAGGGGAAAAGTGTAGATGGGTACTGAAAACTGCTCTTAGGAAGCAATTTAATTTAAACTTTAACTATTCAGTAGCTATTCAATTTGGTTCAGTTAGCTCATTTTAGTTGCATACAAATGATATAACCTCATCCAGTCAGAACAACCGTAGCATAGAAACAATGGGTGGAATCTGGAGCTGAATTGTTGCTTTAGTCTAAATAGGTCATGTTCCCAGTGATTACACTTAGTACAAGGGATACTGTAGAAGTTTGTTACCCTATTTATACATACACTCTCTTAAAAAAGCCACCAAAATTAAACAAATTGTATATTTTAAACTGAGTTTTAAAGTATTCTTACAATTCATGAATTCTCGAGAATTTAATTTTCTGAGATGTGTATAGAATTTCTGAGCATCAAAATGATTTTCAAACATTTAACTGTTTGGTGTAAAAACAAAAATAAACCAGTCTGGTTTATAAATGTTTTTTTGAGATATCATCTGAATAGTAAATAGAGGAAAAGAAAAGCTAAAGCAATATAGTTTAAAGTCAATAAAAACTTAAAAATTTTAAGTCCTTCGCAGTCCATCTTTGAAGCTGATGCCTGTAGGATTTTCTGCATCAAAGTGACTTGGGCAGCAGGGGATTGACAATGGCCCTATATTGATATGGAGACAGGAAGCTTTAAATACTCAGTGAGTGTAGTGTAGGAAGGTTCTGGGAAGCAGGCTAAGAGGGCTGCAGGTTTCCTGTGTCCCCTGCAGCTGCTGCAATGGTGCTGGTGTCCCTGGGCCTGCAGCTGTGGTGAGTGTTGGCCGTGCGACGTTCTGGTTGTGCACACCCACGCCCTTCAAAATTCTCTCTGAGCTAATCCCAACAAGCTCACTGTGTCCTTGTGTTGCTGCTGCTGAAAAGCAGGTGACACCATTTCAGTGAGTAATTTGCTTTGTGAGGCTTAATTAGAAGTAAACTTAGGAAGCTCTAATCACTTTGTTTAATGTCCCCACAGGTACCGGAGCTTAAAACATTTCAACTATGATGTCTGTCAGAGCTGTTTCTTTTCTGGCCGTACGGCAAAGGGGCATAAATTGCATTATCCAATGGTGGAGTATTGTATACCTGTGAGTACCAATT
Organism: Ifrita kowaldi; assembly: GCA_013398055.1. Lineage (NCBI taxonomy): Eukaryota > Metazoa > Chordata > Aves > Passeriformes > Cinclosomatidae > Ifrita > Ifrita kowaldi. The sequence continues at coordinate 83,947 of VZRS01009603.1, read as the reverse complement.
TACTCAGTGTTTCTAATGGATAACAACCCATATTTTAGGTCTAAATCTTTTTTCGTAATCTTTGTTACCTAGCCAGGATTTCTTTTTCATGTGTTTAATATGGCTTGTCTTCCTACCTTCCTCTTTGGAAAGCATCAGGAACTTGGCAGGTTTTGCTGATTTTATGTGGGGACCATTTGATTTCTATAGAAATGGGTAGCAGTATCCACCTCTGAGAGAACTTAAACTTCACTTCTGATTGGTAATACAAAGCTTGACTATTAAATGTATTTGCTGTTCTTGTATACTTACGTATATCCACACACTGTAAGGGTAAGAACATGTCAGAGAAAAGGGACTCACTTTACTATTGCTATACCACGGTAAAGAATATTTAATATTCTAGTAATGCACATTAATATTTTTAGGGGGTTTTGATCTTTGGTTTTGGGTCCAGCATTTTGCTTGCTTCATTAAAATGTGATTAGAAATAGGTTGTGTTTCATTCTGCTGTGTAATTGCTGTTTACTGGGATATATAAAAGTTGGTGTGTAGCTGAAGAAAAATAAACAGAATTGACAGTTTCTAACCAGAAATGGTGTGAGATGTTTATCAGCAGTAGCTAACAAAAAATACTTTTTTAACACAGTATTTTCCTAATGATATTTCAAACACGATTTTCTAAGGAGATTCCTAGGAGTCTTTCTTAAATGAAAGAGTGAAAGGAGTGGCTGGGTTGCTACATACAAATACCCCTCTCACTTTTTTTATCAGGGAGTTGTTTGCATTCAAGAATTTTAACTCAGAAATAAATTAATAGGATAATTGGTATGTACTCTATACAACAGTTGTGAGAGGTCTGTATGCTCAGAAAAATTCAGACCAGAATGTAACTAGAGCTGATTCAATAGAGTTATTTCAATTTTCAATAGTGTTACAAGATTCTGTGGGTTCTTATGGTAGCAAAAATTCATTAAGTTATTTGACTCTTTTGCTGTAGTTGTTAGACTTATTACCTTTCTTTTTCCTCTCTTTTTCATCTGGCATGTCTCCTGCAATGGAATTCCAACTCTGTTAAGTAGTGGTTTTACTTTATTGTGGTCAGAAAAAAACATGAGTTATGTTAGTGTATTTTCATTAGTTCTATAACCAAATGTTAGGATTTTATTGATAATTTGGCATGTCAGGGTATACTCTGAAGAATATTTTTTAAATAGATTTGTTGTTTTTTTAGCTGGTTTTAATGTTTATTATATTTTTTCGCACGAGTGCTCTAACCTCAGGATCTGGAGGTCTATGATTAGACACATTAAAAATTCACCTTTTTTTTCTCCTTACAAACCTCACCTTTAGTGGAACAGAAATGTTCTTCGTTACTGCCTATAATGTGCAGAAAATTCAGAAATTGAGGTGTAAGGAGTGTTGAAATAGATAATGCTGCTGGTCTGCAAGATAAGATATCCTTCCTGTTGAGTTAGTCAAATACAGATTGCATCTGGTATGGGGTATTGTACTTTCCCTAGAGCAGGATGGCATATTTCTGATGAATTCCAGGTTTTGTCTGAAGCCACAGATTTGATATCTAAGAGGAATTTTCAGTTCTTGTTAAACAAGTTCACATTAGGTAACTGTGGGCCATCTCATTTCCGAGTGAAGGCTGACAAACTGAAAAATATATTCTGGAAATGGCTGGAATCCTCTCTGTCCCTGGGAATAGGGATTGCTCATATTATAATGAAGATTTCTGTTACTGCTGCAGAAAGTGTGTAGTTTTAATGCAATATTAGGTGTAAAGTAAGGTAACATAAGGCAAAAGTCCCTTCTTTCCATGAAATACAGGAGGAATGAGGTAAATCCACTATGGGATAATAAGGGGAGTAAAATGACATTCTTGATTAGAGTGAATGAAGGAAGGCCAGTGTATAAGGGGGAAAGGAAAGAACTTGGGGCAGTTTTAAGGAGAGCAGAATAAAAGAAATGGCATATAATTTAGGTGATGCATAAAATTAGAGGTCCAGCGTTGACCCTGTTAATTTGGAAGCTGAATATGAGAGCTGAAATTTTACTTGGATCCTGATGTGAGTACACTCTGCTACCTCCATTTCTGTAAAAAGAAATGACCCATTATATGAACAGACCTACATGCCTGTTAGACTTCCATAATCACTACCCACATGCAATCCATTTTAACAAGTCTGATCTGGTCTAGGTCTGGAATAAAGAATTGATTTCACAAAAAGAATCCTGTATTATTTATTCTTGCTATTTGTAATAATGCACTATGGTTGGTATACTATTTCGTTGCTAAACCTCTCTACATATTGAACTCATTAAATGCAATACAGTAGTCAAGAATTGAAAAATTTTTTGCAGTTAGTAGAATAACTTATATGTTTAAATGGAATAATGCCTGAAAAATAGCATAGACCTGGGTCTGTGAAATAAAATAAAAGTACCACTAAAGGCCACTGAATCATTCCTTAGAATCCATTATATTACAGTACAAATAGCCTGAACAGGAAGAGTGCATCTATTCTACCTTTTCAACTAAATTCAAAGGCTGTTGATGTTAAAATGTTGCTTTTTCGGCCAGTGTTGAAAAGCAGAGTACAAATGCATGTACTCATCAAACTGCATTAATAAAATCCAGCTTCACTTTGTTACTGCTAATGCATATTAATACATTTTTATCAAGAATACTAGCAATAAATAGGTAAAAAACATGCTTCCATTACTTAAGCTGACATTTAGAACTGGATCTTAGTCACAGATGGAGGAAGACCATTTAATTGTCTTCAGATGAGCAGTTCAGTGTAGGATATAAAGGGATTTCTCAGAAGCACAGTAAGTTCTTCTTAAATTTAAAATAATTTGGAGAATGGGTCAAGGAATATGTTCTCCATTTTAATGAATTTTGTGATATTTGCATTAGGTAAGAATTGCTTCATAATTTCAGATTAGGACCATTTACTCCACATAGCTCTATGTAGTTACTGCATTCTAATCTGTAGTGCCATTTTGCATTTGTCCTAGCTCTTGCAATTTAGTTTTCTTGATGCTGAAAATGAAAAAAAATCCAAAAAAAAAACTCCCCAAAAACCCCCAAACAAACAAAAAAACTCAAAAAACCCCAAACAAACAACAATATAATGACTTCATTTATGTCTTTTCTTTCATCCAGGATTTAGCGATGTGTGTGAGAAGCATCTGAAAACATAATTCTCTCTTAAGTAGTAAAAATGCAAAGTTATTCTAGTTTATTTTTCACCTTTACAGTGTCTTTCTCTGAAAAAATGGAGAAGTAAGATTTTCAATGTAGAATTTTACACAGATATGTAAAAATATTGTTAGATTTTCCTAGCATCTAATTTGGGAATAGTCCTGCATAACTACCTACATGGTTTATTTTTAGATTTTTTTGAATGGAAATGCTCTCAATAATGGCACTTGTGTTATATTAATGTGGCTTTCTGTAGCAATGGATCCTTTGAATTTCACATGGAAATATTTACTGCATCAGTTTTCTTTCTCCGAACCGTTTCCACTTTGCAAATCCTATATTCCACAGCAAGGAATATAAAAAGAAGCTTTTCTGGAGTAATGCACAAATATCAAATCACAGTTCTGAAAATTTTCCCATTGCAAGTAGTCTTATTTTCTTACCTTAATGAAAATATAATCCATTTTTGTAGTTCTGTGCAACTCACCTGGCACAGCTCCTTATTTTAGTGAATTTTTGGTAGCCTTCCTGTGTAAAACAATGCCAACTAAGGATAGCCCCTTCATCTTCCAGATGACCAGAATTTTATTTCCCAACAGGGGCTGAGACCATAATAGTCAAGACATCAGAAATTATTGGCTGAATGATAGTTCATCCTAGAGTGAATTTTTTTTCCAGGCACAATAAAGCTTATCTGAAATAGTGCCTGTTAAGACTTCTCCTGTGAGTAAGTAATCTGAAAACTTAATTCCTACCGACATTCAGAGGAGACAGAAACACTCCTGAACATTAAGCAGCCTCGGTGTTTTATAAGTAACAAACTGACACAACTAAGTCAGCGGTTTCATCCTGACATGCTTAGCAGTACACCAGGCATGATGCTTCACTGTTAACAAAATGGGATTATTCTGTGGGGAAGATGAAAGAAAGCAGCAAGAATGGTTGTATCTGGCTATTTCACATGCAGAACATCACTTCCAGCTGTGGAATTCAGAGATTACCATTCACCTTGAGAAGAACAGCTAATTTGTTAGTTACTCTTGAAATTACAGCTTGATTTCATTGGAGTAAACTGAAAACCACAAAATTTATAATTGACCTCTCCTCTTGGTGAGAAATTGCTAAGAAATTGCCGCTATTAGGAAGTAGTCACAGAAGGGTTAATCTTCTTAATGCTACACAGTGCAGACATCACTGATGTGACAGTGACAGCCTGAATACAGTTAGTATACCTTTAATAACCTAATTAAAGAATAAACTGAAATCCTTTTAAACAACATAGATGTTATTTTATACTATGAATTTTGCATCTCTGAGCAATCAGAGATTATTATACAAATAATGTGTCGTATTATACAAAACGTATTTTCTTGGAATTTCCTTGATAAATAATATTGAGTGTCTGTGTACATTCGTTACCAGCTTCCTCATAACCCGTGAATGTCTGGCTGGGCTTAATGAAAGCATACATTACTGAGGTTCACGTCTCTTCTGGGAATCAGTTTCTCTGTGTATATTAAAACAGCTAATTTTTTTTGTGTTAGATATAATAAATGCAATTAAGAGAATGATGACTTAGGTGCAGACTAGTCCTTTTACATAGGTAGGTGCAGTGAAAGGAATAAGCATGTGGGCTTCTCTTATTACTCTTTCTTTGAAAAAGAGAATAGTGAGAAATAAGTAAAATAATATGTATGTATTATAAGTATTGTATATTATTTATTCATTTTCCATATATTTATTGTAATTTTTATATTACGTGTTATTTAATTTAGAGCTCTACAGTTAGCTTATTACAATCTTGGTATTACTTTTTACCAATGAAGACTTGTTCTATTTCCAGTATACTGAAAGCATACACCAACTGTTTAAGATATGTATGAAAAACATATTTCACCATACTCAGGTATTTTTTCACTGCTTTCCAGGAAATCCTGGTCTCTTAAATTTTTATTGGATTACAAGTAATTGTATCTTAGGTCGCTGCTTATCACTCTCTTTATGCCTGTCTGGTGTATTGAAGAGTGCTGATGCCAGTTTGTCAGTTGTTACAGACTGTAGCTACTGACACCTTGAGACATTGCACTGCCAATGTTTTTTTAGTTATTTGTGTGTGGCAGCCATGGATATTAAATGTTTCTTTCTGAGCTTTGTCTTGCTCTAAGAACAGAGATTTTAAATTGAGTTTGAAAGAATGGTCTTTAGACTGAATTTTCAGTGAAGGAAAGTATTTTTTCTTTGCTTTTGAAGTAGTTCTGTAACAATGGTGCTATTTGTACTATTGATTTGTGTGGAAGTAGTCAAGATGTTGTGACGTAGGGAAGTGTACAAGGTACCTGCTAGTTTTAATTTAGAAGATAGATTCTACACAACAGTGCCTGGCTATTCCTTTTTTAAAGGAAAACAATGTAGTACATCTCCCATGGCATTATTTTGGATTGGATTGTATTTTGTGGTTATGTGCCAAAAGAAAAAAAAATAGAAGATGTTTTTCAGAGTTGCATCTTAATTGCATGTAAGTTAAAATTGGTTTTTCAAATCTGCTCAAATTTCACTGGTTAGTATTTGCAGTGCTCAGTCAGTACAGTCATATTAGTCTTCTTTGTGAGAATCAGGCTGTCATACCAAATCAAGAACACACCAGAGGAAAAGTCTGGCAGCTCAGTAGACATTTATTTCTACAATGTGTAGGTATTAAAATTTTCATTCCTTGGCCTTGAGGCAGAGTTCCATCTGTTGGAGTTACTCTTGCATGAGAGTAAGCACCCCTTTGCATTGCCTCATGTTCCTTCTTTGGATGGTGCAGTGGTTGGAGAGATGCTTTTTGAGAATGGTTTTGTGAAGCCTTCCTGGATTCACTTACATTAAAATTCAGGGCTTCAAACACCTCTTGGTCACAAACTTTCTCTGTTTGTTGTCTACTTTTTAAAGCCACACATGAGAAACTCCTACCAAAACTAGTTTGATTATTTACTATTTTTATTGCTTGTCTGATGTGCATTACAGAGTTTGTAACTGCATATATTATACATACATTAAAATATAGAGATGGAAATGGAAGTATTTTTATGTTTTGACAGCAGAGAATAGTTTGCCTGACCTGCTCCTTGTAGTACATCAGGAAAAAGATTACAAAACTGAAGTCTTCCTTTCTATTTTCCACATGGTTGTCCGTCCGTTTTGGCATCCTTTGATGCCAACCGGCTTCTCCCGAAGCAGAGGGTACAGGAATGGAATTTCTAGTTTGTTACATAGGCTGGACTGGAAGTCTGTAAAAGCTGTTGCAAATCTTCAGGTAATTCTGGAGGTGAATTTTCTTTACTGCAGTTGCAAGAAAAAATGCTCAACAGTACCATCTGGAAGGAGATGGTCTGTTGAAGTACTGGGCACAGTCTGAGCACATACACTTTAAAGGCAGACTGTATATTATTGTTTCTTCCTGCAGATCTCTTTATTGCCTTTTTCGCCTTGTATTTTATGCCTGTATGTATCCCTGCTTTTGTAGCTGAAGTTAGCTGAATAGTATTACCAAAGCAGTGCTGCTATTGTTGCTGTGATTATCACCAGTTAAAGTGATTTTTAAAAGCAGTTGAGTAAATTTTAATTTTGTTCTCAGGAGAGGGTCATGGGCAGGGAGGGAGCAGAGAGGGATGGGGCTAAGCACTTGGAAGAGGCTGCATCAGTCAGGACCAGTAAAAAGGTGGCTGGGAGGGATAGAAGATGTTGATTGTAACTTGTAAATTTAGACTTGTAGAATCTTGTGGCTTATCTATGTCCTGATCTTACTCTGTGGTAGTAAGGAGACCACTGACAGTCTCAGTTTGTTACTTCAGGCACTGATTGTTTTTATCAGGTCTGCCTGTGCTTTTGAACAGTGGCTTTACACTGGCCACCACTTCATTTGTGTGTTTGACTCTGGAATATTACAGGTAGTGGCAGAATCCCATAGGGAGAGATTTGGTAACCAGAGAAAATGATTATGAAAATCTCAGCCATTGCAGCAGAGAATGGTTTAGCACATACCACTCCCATCTTGTGATAAAGTTTTCTGTTGTAGGTCTAAAATGGGAGGCCGTGAATATTTTGTCAAACTTTATGAATATAGAAGGCTGTATCTTACCAACTGGTTTGCCCTTTTAAATTTTTCTGAAAAATTAAACTTTCGTGGTTTTTAAGGCTGGTTATAAATGTTTCGCTTAAGACTTAAACCAGTGTCAATTTTTCTCTAATTTATGAGGTAATTGATAAATGCATTTATTTCTGGGAATTTGAAGCCTTGCTATTATTTTTCAATAGAAGAGAATTTTTAAGCGCATTAGCATTATTATTGTACTGTATCTCAGAAGACTAAAAAGACAATTTTAGCATCATTGACATTTTAAAGTTCTTCCTCATTCTTTTTCAGGACAGTACCGCAGTATACGTCAATAATATTGATATTAAATCAGGACTATTTAGGAATGTTGAATTTTATTTCTTTTTTCTCTTTAAGACAACATCTGGGGAAGATGTACGGGACTTCACAAAGGTGCTGAAGAATAAATTCCGGTCAAAGAAGTATTTTGCAAAGCATCCCCGACTTGGCTACTTACCTGTGCAAACAGTATTGGAGGGTGACAACCTGGAGACGTAAGCTTGATTTATAGAGCAATTGCTCCTGGAGTCACTGGCCTATTCTATCAGAAACAAAAAGCTAAAACTCAAAAGATACCCAGCAACAGTTGCAGAGCCTTGTGCTATATTATTTTGTATTGTTTCGCATTATTTGCAGATCTTCTCTATTATTTTTAAAGTAATATATTTTATGCTTGGATTTTCGTCAGCATTTCATTATAAAGCCATGGACTTTACAATGTCCACGGTAATGGGCAAAGCAGGTAATGTTGGCAGGGCCTGAACAGCTGTTTTACAGAGAATACTTTTGAGGGGACTAGGTTTTTGGAACTGCACTGCATATTTGATTATGTCAAAATTCCTGGAATTAGAAATCTCTGAGTTAATTAGGGTCCTACAGGCTTCAGAAATATTCATGGCCTAATCAGAGAGAGCACTCTCAGTGTCTCCACGGTGTTTTTTATGGCGCTGACAGAAGTGCTGCACTTTATTTACTCGCTTGGCAGTTGTCAGCAAAAGACACTCTTACAAGAGCAAAATTAAGACGTGTTGACAGGGTACTAGAATTAATTTCATGGACTGACTGTCCCTCACATCCTGGAGTCTGTGGCACTACTGCACTGTCTGAACACAGCACCACTTAGCAGCAGCCCATGCGAGGCTTCAGCAAAGATGCTCTGCATTCACACAGCAGCTCAGTGCCCGTGGTCTGAGGGATTTCGTGACTGGAGGGCTGTGTCTTTCATTTGCAATAAGTAAACAAAACATCCTCATTAGCAGTTTAAGATACAGGAGGAAGTAATCTGAAAACTGTCTGATTGATAGCCTGGCTTCTAAGGAAGCAATGCACATTCAGATGTTAAAATGTTACCCACCAGGGCAGTCTTCAGCTGCCACCAGCACAGGAAAGCAAAGCTGCTTTAATGTTTGCCAATGCTGCCAGAAATTGGAATGTCAAAACTGTAATCACAGGTCAGGATAAAATTCTGTCAGTCCAGTCGTGTGAGAAATATGCAGACAGATTGTCAACACCATGCTGAGAAAACTCTTGGTATTGGCTCTCCGCCCTGCAGGTGGCAAAACTCAGTAATACATTCCTTTTAATAAAAAAAAAAAAGAAAGAAAAGAAAAATCCTTTATAGTTATTCAAGTGTGAGAATGTAATACAATATGTATTTACCTCGTTATCTTTATGCATAAGGAAAATAAGCATGGATAACTGTGACTTTTGGTGGGGCTTCTTTATTGGTGGGGTTTTTGCACATCCCTTTTTTTTTAATACATTTTATTAATTACTTTAAAATGAAAGTTCCAGTTCTTGAGCAGAATTTAAATGGAATTGATTATGGTTTATGAACTGCAGTTCAATCAATAACACTGATTTGGGTTTTTCTTTAAATTGATTTTTATTTAACAAAATTAAGTATGTAAGTTAATCTTCTGTCTCTCCATGGCATGTGGCAGCATTGCTGTCTCTTTTCTATGTCAGTTGTTACTGGTTCAGGGTGGGTTGCTGTTTAAAACATTTTGTGTTTCTCCAGCTTTCTCTTGCTTTAATAGTAGTAAATTTTTTGTTTCATAGTTTCATTCTTTCTCTCTCTCTCTCTCTTTTTTTCTTTTTTTTTTTTTTTTTGTCTTCCGTACAGTCCTATCACTCTCATCAGTATGTGGCCAGAGCAATATGAGTGAGTATGCAGAACCCCTTTGTCTGGAAAGCCTCATTTGCCAGTTGTTTTCTTTTAGCTCAGTTGCAGCTAATCTGATGTCTCTGAACTATAGGGCATGGCTGACCCAAAGCAGTAATGCCCTCAGGAATATTGTGCATGTATTTATTTGTCATCAGTCTAACTTGATTTAAAAATAATGTTGTCTATATCGTGAATTGCTTTGGACACCACTAATTTTTTTATTATTTTTAAACTAGTCCTTCGCAGTCTCCACAGCTGTTTCATGATGACACACACTCCAGGATAGAACAGTATGCTACTAGGTAAGAGAGACACAGTTTCTCACTAGTTCATTGCATTTTGTGGTTGATTCCTGCAGTTTTTAATACATGCTGCTGATTGGATATTATTTATTAAAAATTTATATTTCTCTGTACTTAGAAGTAAGTTGAATGTTTTTAAATAATTAGCTTCTGATTAGGGTCGTATTAAATGTAAAATACATGTGTTGAATCTATCACATCTCATACAGAATGGAAACTGTTGCAAAATTGCATTATTTCAAAAATGTGCCATTACTGTCTTGTTTCCTCATTTTTAACTTTTGAAATAAGCTGAACTTGTTGCATATACAGGTTTTCCCAGTAGGATATTAGATCCATGTTTTTGTTTTCTTCTGTGATAGGCTGACACTCTGCATTACTGTTGGCTTTTAGCAGAGCAGATTTTAATTACAGATGTTTTATGTTCTGGATATTGTGGGGTCACCCTAATCCTGTTGTGATGAAATGTCTGTTCTGCCAAGTCCATCTCAATGTTCTGTTTTGTTGAACTCTCTTCTGTACATTCAGAGCTGGTAATCACAGCATCATTAAGGTTGGAAAAGACCTCTAAAATCATCAAGCCCAACAGTTAACTCAGAATGTCTGTGTTCACCACTAAACTGTGTCCCCAAGTGCCGCCCCCACATGCCTTTTGAACACTTCCAGGGAAGGTGGTTCCAACTCTTCCTTAGGCAGCCTATTCCAATACCAGACCACCTTTTCACAGAAGAAACTTTTTGTAGTATCTAACCTAAACCTCCCCTGGTGCAACTTAAGGCCATTTCCTCTCATTCTGAGTTAAGGGCATGATGATGGTGAAACGTTAACCAGAGGTACCCTCTCAAAAATAAGTACCATGGGAACTGACTAGGTTTTTCTTCAGGTGTTTTTATTGTTGTATCTGATCTCCACAACTAAAAATTAGTGTTAACTTTTTCAGTCTTTTGAATAAAAATTCAGACTGGATGTTTAAGTTAACTGCAGTCTTATTTAGGGGCACCTTAAAAATCTTCAGAGCAGTTTTTTAAATGCCTAGAGTATGCTGCACGTGCTCTTTGCAGCAAGAGAAAATAGGGCAGGAAATAATGCTGAAGGGCTACCCACAGTCAGCCTATTTTTTTTTTTTTGTCCTCCAACAGCAAATATTTTCATCCTTCATTAGTAGTGTAGCACAATGACATACAAAGTCATTATTGAGCTTTTCATTTATTTGAAACATGTCATTCGCATAAATCAACCAACATTTCTTTGAATCTATAACTTAGGCCATGCTGTAATCAATTAAAATGCCTGAACCAGATAAATTAAATTTCTCTAGGTGGTGGAAGAATTTTCTGTGTACCTATGTCCTTTTTTCAGCCTGTGTTGCCACAATACTGTGGCTGTGTCCAGATGAAGCTCAAACTCTTGACTCTCATTAAGGATCAGTGGATGCCCTAAGTGTAATAGCTGTTTTCACTCTCCTCCCCCTCACCTCTTATCAGTTCTGTTTGGGATTAGATCATCTGAAGGTGGACTGTGTACCACTCGGTGATCATTCAGGATACGAACCTAAATCTGTACCTGCTATGTGCAGACATTGCTTAGCAAAATTGAAAACTTAATACTAATTGCCTCATAGGTAATCTGTCTAAAACTACTCAGGATTGTTTTTCTTCTAGGAATAAAATCTGGTTACAGAAGATATAATTCTGTGTCTTTCATATAATTTTTATTGTGTCCTTTCTAGTTGAATCTGTTATGCATATGTTGCCTATAAAATAGTAAATCTTTTTTATTGTTCTGATCTTTTCGGCTAAGTATCTCTAAAGAAATATTATCAGGGCTTCCTTAATAAGACAGTGCCCAGCAGAAAGAGCATATCAGGGCTTAAAGCCTTCACTGTCACTGATTGAAGAACATTCAACTCTCACTTTTCTGGTAACAAAATCCCGTGCCTGGAATTAGGTACCATCTCCCTGTTCTGTTATGCTGTGTCACCTCTGAGATGCTTCTAATTTCCTTCCTCAGCTTTCAGTTTTTATCTTACTTTGGATGCTCTTGGCAACTCTAGAGTCCCTTCCCTGTCACTCTGTGCTCCCTGATTAGGGCCATCTGCTGGTTCCACATATTACCCCAAGCAAATCCTCATTAATGATGGAGATCCTAAATGTGATGATAATGGTGGAATCTGCATTTGTGTGTTGGAATATCTGCTACTCATGAAGGGATTCAGGGCAGACCCTTCTCTCTGAAAAGTAATGGGGGTTGTACTACCCTGTGTGACAAAGGGACTGTGAAGGTTAATTTCTAAAATTATGTTTCATCAAAAGATTTGAAGATGCTCAGCTGAACAGCTTTATAAAGGTGTCTTGTGAGCATGTTGCTCACTGTAAACTAGATTTATTTGAGCTGCCCCAGAGCAGAGATGATCTGAGTGTCTCTAGTCACTTTGGAGATTCTCTTCCCTTCAGGGGAGGTGCTGGAGCACAGTGTCCCACCCCAGCCATGGTGGGATGAGACAATCAAGAAGACATCCAGTGTGTGCCTTCATTTATTCTTCTTCTGCAACCCTCAGGAATAGTAATGAATATACAGAAGGTCAAACTTGCTCCATTCTAAAAGAAGTCACCAGGGTTCCCAGTTCTTTAGGGCCTTGCACACTCCCTTCAAAAGGAAGTTTGAAGATGTCTATAGTAATGCATAATGCACTTGCAAAAATATATGTGAAATTAAGGTATCCTTATAGTAAAGGAAATAGCTGTATTTGGTGCAGTTGAATATATGTGTAGAGCATTACATGTTCCTAATTTTTTGTGTACATCCCTCATGTACATAAGATATATTTTTCCTGGAAACTTGAATAGATAGAAAATTTCTGCTTTGATTTTAAAGAACTGTATGACTTTCTGTATACAGTCTAATAACCTAGTCTTTTTAGATTAATTCCTTCCAAAATGAGGAACTGTAGGCAATGACTCCCCGTAATTATACTGCTTTTTGTGCTGTTTTCCAGGACTTGTCTGTCCACAGTGTGGTATTATTTGCCAAGCATAATTTCAGATGTTGCATGTGCTATATTTAAAAAGGATTCATCCTCTTTTGTTAGTCCAGCTTTAGAAAATTCCAAAAGAAAACCATCTGCGAAAACATCTCTTTAACTAATTTTGCCATGAGAGTTGTGGTAATGCTAATGATAATTATACTGGAGTTAGAAAATACACTTTTTTGTTGTTGTTTGGCGAGTAGAATTAATTAATCATAGCACAAGTTTTTCATAAAAGTCCTCTGGATTATAGGTTTTTGTCACAAAATCTAGGAGTTTATTCCTAATCAAGTATATAAAGATTGCCATATCTGAGCTGTTTCTAAGTAGAATCGATTTTCACACTGCCTCTGTTTAAATTGTGCAGCATGTTGTCTGAAAGTCGTGGTCTTTCCCTGCCTTTCAGGCTTGCACAGATGGAAAGGACCAATGGCTCCTTCCTCATGGACAGCAGCTCCACCACAGGAAGCGTGTAAGTAACTCAGACTCATTAAGGTTGTCAGGAACTTTGGTTATAGATTCATGGTATACTCTTCGTCAGTTCCAACACAGGACTTAGTCCCAGCGAAAGCAGCGAATAAGTGTGAGCCCAAGGATGCCTGCGTAAGGTTTATTATTCCAAGCACCAATTGTAGAAATTGGTGATGTTCACTTGACGATGTGTGGGAGCTCTACATTTGTCAGCCATTCTGCTTCAAAAGTGAGAATATTTCATGTGACTGGTAAAAGGCCACAGCTCTGTAGGTTCTACTTTTTATTCCTTTTCTGCTTTTATTGTAGTATAAAAGAAAATAAATCCTTTTCTAGGCTTTAGCTAGACCCTAGACAACTTTCTTATTAAAATAAAAAAATCATCTGTACTTTGAAGATTCTTCAGAGCCAGAGCAGTGTTGCTACTTCTTGTTTAAATTTCAATTTTCTGGCTGCTGATCCATCTGTTTGTACCTGGAATTATACTAGGTAATAAACATAGTTCTACGTTAATTTTACCAGTGCCTTTTTTTTCGTTTTTTTAAGTTATGTGTCACTTTTATTGTAAAAACTTTAGTTAAAATGCACTGGTAAACTTGGAAAGCATAGAAACCCTTGAATTGCTGATGAAATAAATACAATTTTTTTGAATGTAAAAGCAATGTTTTAACCTCACTTTATCATCAGTTCAGTTAATTAAATCAGTGTTGTAGGACTCTGCCTCTTCTAAGTTGTTAACAAATACCATCAGCCTTTTTGATGAGGAAAACTGAAATTGTTCTTGTTTAGCTTTAGTTGGAAAATGCTGTTGGTCTCAGTAATACTTTCATTTACTGTTTTAAAATCTGATAATGAAATTATTCTACCCATGAGTGTACTTACATTTTGAGATTTAAAATACTTTGCTTGAAAAAAGCACAAGACCCCCTTTAAATGTTGCCTCTTTCCTGATTAATTAACTCTATTTACATACCAAATAAAAACTTTTATTCGTGTGAACTGTTTTAATGTGTTTCTGTCATTGGCACACTCACCAGTGAGAGAAATGCAGCCAAAATATTCCCTTTTGATTTCCCTTCCACAAAAAAAA
>VZRS01009603.1:0-69547 GCA_013398055.1 Ifrita kowaldi | reverse complement strand
AAAAAAAAAAAAAAAAAGAGCAAACATACTATCATTTGGCAGGAAAGCTGGAAACCTGAAGGCAACTAAATGCTCGTACACTTGAGCTGTGTATTTTGAAATTAATGGGCCTACTCATATACAAAGACCAAACAACCACCCATCCCAATGATAACAGGTGGGTGTATGCTTAATTTTTACTGGCAAATCACCTGTTGATTTTAAAGCAATTTCCCTGCTTTCCTTTTCCTTAGAAAAAGAATTAACATGGAAAGCTTGTGTACCAACATGTGATAGGTACCTCTGAATTTGGGTCTCAGTCAGGGGACTGTTGCACAAACAAAATATGGACAAGAAAGTAACCTTGTACACAATGGCACCTTCTGTTTTGTTTGCAGATTACAATGCATACTTTCATTAAGGCATAAGTACTGAAGTACTCAAAATTCTGAAGGCCTGTGGTTTGACGTTTAAACTACTGTCATAGAATCATTTAGGTTGGAAAAGACCTTTAAGATCATTAATCCAACCATAAAGCATACATTTAGCAGGTCGACCACTAAACCATGTTCCCAAGTGCCACATCTACCTCCCTTAAATGTGTCCAGTGATGTTGACTCAACCACTGCCCTGGGCTACCTGTTCCAATGCTTGACAGCCCTTTTTGATGAAGAGGTTTTTCCAGAGAACTGCAGGGAGATGAAGTTTGTGTCCCAGTTTGGATCAGAAGTTGCTGAAACATTGGGAATTTAGGATTATAGTTCAAATCTATTTTTATTTTTTAAATGCCATTTAACATAGAAATGGGGATGGTGTAATCATTCTTATATGGATGGAATTCCAAGGAGCAATTTGAAATGTGAATGCATGTTTTTTCAGTTCAGATATAAACCTCTGAGCCAAACTTCTTTTTTTTTTTTACAGTGTTATTTCAAACATTCAGGAAACAATTACAAGT
This sequence comes from Ifrita kowaldi, assembly GCA_013398055.1. Taxonomy (NCBI): domain Eukaryota; kingdom Metazoa; phylum Chordata; class Aves; order Passeriformes; family Cinclosomatidae; genus Ifrita; species Ifrita kowaldi. The sequence goes on along the minus strand of VZRS01009603.1, from coordinate 68,610 downwards.
TTGGAAGTAAAATTCTTTGCTTCTCATAATTGGATTTGTCTTTCATGATCTTATTTTTATTGGGCCTGAGAGTCCTTCAATTTACTGTGAATATAGAACAGAGGCAGTATTGCACTTGATTTTTGAAAGTTACTGCTTTGGTCTTGTCAGGTTCACCAGCTCAGCAACAATACTTTTAACATTCTTCATGCTTCAGAGATTATATGTAAGAAGTCATCTACATTTGAATGAGAGAACTTCTGCTCTTAGTTAAAAATAATTAGTTTATTTTCAGGAATGCTTTGCAATATGCCATTTGATTAAGAAAGCACTCATCAAAGATAATTCTTGGGTTTTAACTAACCTGTTTTCTTGAATGTCATTGTGACTTCTATCTCTCTGACTAAGCTTTTCTAACCCTCTCCTTTCCTAAAAGATATGTGAATTCCATTAAAAAATGCCTTTTCCTTAATCAGAAAAATAGTTGTAGATAGCAAAAATAGGCACAATCTCTACTGTAGTATGTCCAGCTTCTTTAAAAATATTCTAATGCGCTCATGCATGAATTTTCTGGTACAAATACATTGAATAGAAATGGTTTCCCTTCATGTCATCTTCTCTTTATATTAGAAAGTTCTAAATGTGTAGGCTAGAATGTTGTGATGGATTTTATTTGGCTTTAATTCATGCAAAAGCATCTCTATCTTTAAAGCAGACTTACCTATTCACAAATGAAGATGAGCATAAGGAGAACATTAAGTCTTTACAGCAAAGAATGATAAATAGTGTTCCTAACAGAAAGCTACACCTCACAATTTGATAGATCGTAGTGTCATAGAATGAAAATAAAAAATTGTTAGGGAAATAGGACAAGAGCGTAACTCTCCTGTTCCTGTAGTGTATTAAGTTAATTGCACTGGGCATAATATAAATACTTTCAGAATAAATGCAGATGCTTAGTAGCTGTTTTCTGGTTAGTGCCTTTACTACCAGTTATCCTCATGTCTGCAGCATTGTTGATGCTATTTCACAGTCATCTTAAGGCAGAGTTGGAACATATCTGAAATTTTATTTGTTAGGGAACTCTGCACTCAGGCTCAGAAGTAGGAACAGGTTCAGAAGTGAAGGCCATTGATACTCTTACCTGACACTGCTACTTAATGTGATGTAAGTAAAACTGGAGCCCCAGTATGTAGTAACTGAATACTGTGACATGATGTAAGTGGTGAAAAGGTATCTTGCCACAATGAGAAATTTGTTTCATGTGATGGTAAGATTAGGAAAAGAACAAGTAAATTAGACAAAGAATTTTTGAGTACCTTTTTCATCCTTATTCTAGTATGTCTCATAGCATCAGTAGGTCATGGTATACTTTATTTGGATTAGAACTCATGATGCTTAGTATGAGAGCTATGGCAAAAATAAAAATTGTCAATGAAGTAAGTTCTCAAGTAGCCACATCTTCCTATCTTACATCCAATTTAGGATCAGTTTTCTTAATCAGATAAAATAATGCCCTGGCAAAAAGTGATGGTCAGGAAATCTGAATTTTTCTTTCTACAGCATAGTCCAATAAAAGGGAGGTTATATGCAGCTTTATTTGCCTCTTACTTCCTCTATGCACAACGCATGTTTTGGAATAGACACGTTGAAAATACACGTCCAGAAAGTGAATAGGGTACTTCAAAGGCTGTTTCCCCTGGGCTTCTTTGTTGGGGTGTTCTTTTCCTCTGAGATGTACTTCTTTCAAGTCTGACCTTCTGGAGTATCTTGTTTGCTGCTTTTTACAATGGTGAAATGCAGAATAGGAGCTGCAGCCTCTGCTGTCGAAGGACTTTGTGTACTTCTAATTGTTTCTCAAAGCACACAGGGTATTCAATAAAATAACCACCAAGAAAGAGTGAGCAATTAATTTTTACATGATGCTTTTATTTTGATTGCTGATTGCCATCTCCCACCACTTCTACAGAACACTGTCCCACATTCTCAAAATGAAAGTATTTGCCCAGCATTGAACAATGACCTTATGTTGTAGGTCATTTGAAGACCTGTCCTGGGACTCCTGTGCTACTAATGAATCTGTCCTAATTACAGTAATGAGGTTTCTTGGTGCAGGTTCAAGGTTGTGTTTTTTCAAACTAGTAATTTTGCAAGACAGACCAAAGGTAGAACACATGGTAAAAATACACTTTTGCTTCAGAAGACTTCCTTTATCAAGTGCCTGTGAAAAAGCGTGCTGTCAGTTGCAACGTGTGATGCCTGAAAAAAGAGCAATCAATATTCGCAGCCTCTCCAGTAGGCTTTCTGAGGCTCTGAACCAGTGGGAGAGGAGGGAAACGAAGTTTTTTCTAGATTGAATAACTGTGAGACCAAAATATAAAATTACCTGTATTGTAACTGTGTTGATCTCATATACTGGATCTCAATACAGTCAAAATTATGTAAGCATTTACCGTGTAAACTTTTTTTTAAGTGTTTATAAGTTTCATTAAAAAAATTAGCTTACACCTAATGCAAAATCTTGACAGAATCTCAGATTTAACAAAGTCAAATAAATATAATAAATCCATCTTTACAGAGCCCTGTTTTTAGAAAGATCCATTTTAGGTGACCTAAATTTTGCTTATAAACTAATTCACCATTTTAAATTGTAGACAGCAGCTTTTTGATGCCTAATTAAAATAAACAGGCTAAACTAGATCAAGTAAATGTCTCCTGACATCATCAGCAAACTTGCACAAAAGAAGGCTGTATGTGTAGTCACACAGGATCACTTAAATTGACATGTAAATGGTGTTTTGAAGCCCAGATGATAAAGCTGTGTTCTCTCACCTGCCTGCTTTAACACTGTTTTTGTGCTCACCCAAGGTGTGACACTGAATTGCTGGCACTCTTGGCTTGCTGTGGCCATTTCAGTCACAGGGTATTTGCAGGGCTGTGCCCCACAGAGTTTGAAGCCCCCAGAGGAGTTACCTCACTTTGGCAAAAATTTCACTATAAGGGGTGGGGTATTTTTGTCAGGATGACTAAAGCGTAGAGAAGTACAATGAGGTTTTAATTATTGCACTGGGACCTGATCCAAGCTCCATTAACTGCACAAGCCTTTGTTTTAGTTTTAAGTAGACATGAAGTATTAACGAAAAATAATAGTGATTATGAGTTTCCCTGAGATCACTCAAGTAGTGAAGAAGATAAAGCAGTTAAAGGCTTTTTCTTGTTTTGTAGATAAGGGTGTAGGGAGGGGAAGGAACACTGTTCTGTTTCTTTCTGTTTCTTTTTCAGCTAACACTCTTGGATATCGCTATTTTTTTTAAGGACTTAAATGCACATGCAACCCCAATTATATTTAAACTCTCTCTTTGTATATGCATTTAATGAAAAATTCATTAAATTTTTTTAATGCAGGGAAGGTCTATGTTGTCATTTCTTCTCATGAATGTAGTATTGACTGCAGCCAAGGAGGATAAGAAATAAGTGAATGCACATTATTTTCTTTAAACTCTCTACTTATTTTTAAAAGCAGAACTCAATAATTAGGTTTCTAATCCAGTGGGCAGAACTGTCACAGGCTATATTTTTTTTTTGTTTGGATTTTTTGGCAGGCATAGTGTTACGTGATGTACATTTCTTTGATTGTAAGAGTCTAAATTTTCAAGTCTTGATGACAGGTTGCAAAATGGAAGGCCGCATGATAGCTTTGGGTAGATAGTGAATCGTTATCGTTTGGAAAAAGTAATTTGGTGTTGTTCTAGCATAAGATTAGACTTCAGTACAAATTTTGTCTTAAGCAGTACTATAAAGAACAAAATAATTTTGCTAAATGATAGAAGTACTTTTCCAAGAGACAGACACCAGGAATCAGGATTTATTAAATCTTTGTCTATTTTGTCTTGCTTCTAATATTGATGACGCTTTTAAATTGATATTGATACAGTGAGCTAGCAAAAAATCTTGGTTCAACAGGATAAAATAAGGTTTTTCATTACACAAACACTATTTATGCAACTCTCATCTGTTCCTATCACATGCATTTTCTCCTTTTGTCCCAAGAGTTCCAACTTATTTCTGAGGAACCCCCTGATCCATATGCATGGCCTGTAAGACACCTAAGATGTTTTATTTTTACATGCATTTATTTATAGACTATTTCTCAGCACAGAGATAACTGCTGTTTCTTCCAGGATATACTTTTCTAAATAACTGGTTTTACTATTCATTCAAATGAGACTGTATTTGGAAATTCTGTGGTGAAAGATGTTAAATTGACTGACAGGAAATTTTAAAAAACCTCTTGAAAAGCTGCATTACACTTTTATTTGGAAAAGAAATACTTTGCATGAAATGAACTTCTGATTCTTTGCATGTGCTTTCAAAGGCAGTCCTTAAGGATACTTTTCATTCCATAACCAGTTGATAGCAGTATTCACAGCTGCTACTTTACAACAATGGGAGGAAAAAAGTTAGCACACAAAATAGTTTTAATATGGCAAAGTCTCTTTTCTAAATGATATTTGCATGCATACTGCCCATGTGTTTGTCACTCTGCTCTGACCATGCTTTAACTGGAGGAGATCTTTAGGGTAAAGTTTGTAGGGACAATACTTCATGGTATCATAAGGTATGCAGTCTCTGGTTTGTAGTCAAGTAAAGGAGATAATATAAGGAGGATTTTCTTCAACATTTATACTGCTGCAGCAATTTCTCTCTTAAAAAATGAATAGTATATGTTTTTCTGTAGTTGATTCATCTTTCTTGAGTATACAAGCAAGCGAACTGGTTTTAGGATGTGGTATCTTCCACCTTTTATCCATCTCACTTTATTTATGGAGAATAGCCAGCAACTTGGAAAGTAAGGCACATCTATACAAAACCAAATTCACTTGGGTATTAAAGCATAATTGAAAGTGTCAGGACATCTCTATCTCCTTACCAGAAGGTAATTTCATGTGAGTCAGGAGGAGGACAGTGTTATAGTTTATTTCTGTCCCTGAACCTCTAAGAAGGAAATCTGCTACCAATGCAGAATTTCAAGGTATTGTTTGTGTGTATCAAAATAGGGGGTGAAAAATGGAGCTTTTTCTCTAATTCTAATGGGTAAATTGAGCAAACCAAAATTATCTCCTAAAAATTTCAAAAATGTCACATATTGTTTAAAAAATGGCTCTAGCAGATGCTTGTTTATTTCTTTTTAAGGCATTTCAAATCAGTCATCTTTGGTTTATATTATCTCCGATTCTTGTTTTCACTGTTTCTTTTCAAGCCACTAGAAGCATTTGTTCTTTCTGCATAGATTAAACTGATCCTTTACTACAGATAAATCTTTCTTTTCCTATGCATTGTATGTTTATATGGTTTCCTTCCAGTATGTTTTTTAGGCTTAATTCCTTCTCGCTTAGTCCTTTTCCGTAAACAAACAAAATCCCTCAGCTTGATAGAGACGTTTGCTTGCATAATAAATGTTTTACTGTGCTGTCTTTATCTGTGTTGTTTTATTGTTTCAGAGAGGATGAGCATGCCCTTATCCAGCAGTATTGTCAGACACTGGGAGGAGAGTCACCTGTGAGTCAGCCACAGAGTCCTGCGCAGATACTCAAGTCAGTGGAGAAGGAAGAGCGGGGAGAGTTGGAGCGTATCATTGCTGACCTTGAGGAAGAGCAAAGGTCTCATAATCATCCTACTGGTGTCCGAATTGTCATTTTGTTGTTGTTGTTTGAGCCGTGCATGTACTATGTTGAAGATGAGAAAGACCTAGAAATGGTGATTTTATAAAAAAAGAAAAACAACCCAACAATCCACAATCAAGGCATATGTTGTGCATAGCCTGGCTCTGTTAGATAGAAGAGGGAGTGTCTGTGAAGAAATAAATTAGTTTCATTTCTACTTCACTGCCTGTTTTTTAATCCCCCCATAAAACAAGTCAAGGCCTTGTCTTTGTATGAGCTTTGTATGTGTTGTTAGTTGGAGGTGCTAACATCTTTTGATCTAAGCAGTCTTTTGTTTTCATTTACTTGATTAAGTCATCATTCTCCTCCACTTTTCAATATCCCAGGAGTCTGCAGATAGAATACGAGCAACTAAAGGAGCAACATCTTCGGAGAGGAATAAACCCTCTTGCATCACCTCCTGACTCCATTGTGTCACCTCAGCATGCTTCTGAAGATGCCGAGCTCATTGCTGAAGCTAAACTCCTAAGGCAACATAAAGGTCGTCTGGAAGCAAGGATGCAAATATTGGAAGATCACAATAAACAATTGGAGTCTCAGCTTCACCGGCTACGGCAGCTACTCGAGCAGGTACTTGTACGCTTGTTTCTGCATGATGGATTTCTTGGTGGAGCAAAGGCATTGACATTTTACTGCAGATATTTTCACCGTACACTCTTGGTCTGTTGCAATCAATCATTTCTAATGAGATATTATTTCTTACCCTCTAGTATAAGCCATGGTTAAAGTCAAATGAGCAGAAAATTATTACAAGTGCTGGAGTGATCTTGGGAACTTATGAAACATTGAGAATAACACAAACAAAAGCAATAGGTTTTCATTAATTAAAAAGCACCGGAAGAAAATATATACCCTGCTCCAAGTAAAGATGCCAGCCACATCCCATGTTTGACTTCAGTTTTCCCAGACACTTTATAAATAATGTTTATTTGTTGTCACAGTTAGTCACTCAAACTTCCCTTAGCATGCCAGAGACGGATGGCCAAAGATATGTCTGAAATACAAAGGAGCAATTAATTACATTTAAAATCCAGTTCCTCTTGAGTAGCATATTTAGACCAATAAGCTGCAGCAGTGGTCTTGCATACAAGGAATGCTGGAGGTAAGAGCCTTTTATCAAGTGCCAGTAGCTGGAGATCGTAGAGTTTCCTTGTTGGCAGAAGGAACACTGATGGCTCTGGAAATCAGCATGTGCTCACCTGGGTTATAGAAATAACAGCAGCAACATTTACCAGGTGTTGTTAGAGATGGTAGTTTGTACTATATCATGTGTGGAAGCTAGAGTAATGAAGATAAATTTGTGTGAATGTTTTCTTCTAACTAATCATTACCTTTGGGACAGAGTACAATAAGGCAAATATTTCCTGCCTTCCATGAGTCAGATGACTGGCTGTATGTAGTAGAGGGTTTAACTAAGCCAAGAAACAGGCTACATAAAACAGGTATCAAAATAGCCTAAGTTCCTGCTGTAGATGATACACTAATTACAGGGATTAAGGTATTTGCGGTTTGTTTCACTGGCTGACTTTGTCATTTTTTCTGGGTAGTTTCGGCTGAATAGGATTAAGATGCATCTGTTCCAATGACTTCCCTACCCCTCTAGCAGAGTAAAAATTTTTGTTGCTACTGTTATTCTAGCATCTTTAATCAGTATTTGAGTAGATGAAATATTTCACAGGGAAGATAGCAACTGGTGCACTGTTAAAAATAATTTATAAAGTAAGGATCGTGGGATATGTGGCCAATACTTGGTCTTTCAGAAAGGGGTTTAAAATCTGCAAAGAAACATGTTGACTAGAAACACAGAAGTTCTGCCAAATCCATGGTCACTTCCAGCTTAGTGCTTAGAGCAGAAACTTGTTCACCCCTTGAAACTCTTTTTTTTCCCCCCTAATGTAGCTGAGGATGGTCTTACAATTTTGTAATTTTTTCGAATCCTTATGCCATTCTTAGTAACACCTTTAGGGTATACATTTTTGTTGTGATAAAGTCGGTGGGAGAAGGGACAGTAATTCTTCCATATCATTTCTGCCTTTGGAATTTTCTAGGCATTCTGCAGTTTTTGGGTTCAGATAGGGTAAAGTAGAATAGAGGTGACCTTTTTCAATATTTCTGACTGTTTACACCTCATTCACTGTATAGTATTGCTCTTTTGCTTTCTGTCCAAATTGTCCTGTCTCTGTGGGAGTCATGCCATGCTTCTGATTGTTCCAAGTATTATTTCCTAAGGTCTTTGTTTCTCCTCTGTCATTTAATAAAGTGGCTGGTACACAATCAAGTATATGAGAAGGTCTGCATTATTTCTTTTATAATATACCCGTGGCTTTTCAATATTCCTTTCTATACATATCATTACTTAATTTACTGGGTGTTTGGCAAGCTGTTTCCAGAATGTTGAAGCTACTCCCCTGATGGGGATCCGGAAATTATAAATAATTTAAATTTTTAGTAATGTTCTTTGAAATTTATTTTGACATTAATAGAATCATGAAGCAGCACTGATTTCCATTACTGCTCCCTTTCTGAAAAAATGGCTACTCTTCAGCATGTTTGTTGTTCTGTCAGCTTGCCACTACCAGCCACTACCTTTTCTGAAAACCTTTGTCTCTCACTGCTTGAGGAAGGACTTCATTGGAAGCCTGTTTATATTTATTTGTTTCTTTTGCTTTTACTGGCTGTCACAATTATTTTTAGTGGATAAAAGGAATACCTTTTCTTATTAATGAGACTGATGATTTGCATGAAAGATGCTCATAAGTCCTAATCTCAAAATATATAACATCAGTGTAATTACTAGCATTGAAGAACACAACTGTCTTACAGCAATATCTTTGCCATAGATGGCATTTCATGCCATCTCTGTCTCTTCTATCAACAGCAAGTCTCCCCATTCCTCTTCTCCACTATCCTTCTGACTGTTTTATACCACTGAGTATAAAATACTGGGACTTTTTTTTTCTCCAAAAGATTGGAGTGAGTCTGTCTGCACGCAGATATTGGGGAAGAGAATTAATGAAAGTTAGAAAGTTTCATGTAGTAGCTGTTTAATCTAGATGAGAGCATTCTAGGACATTCTTCAGAGAGCACCTTTAGCAGAAATATGCATGCATCCTCGCTGCACATTTGTCTACTTCAGGTCACAATTCTGAGGTTACCATACTATTTTTATTTTAGCAAGCCCAAAGGATTGGTAGCTGTCACAGTTTGTTGTCATTTTTGTCTGCCTGATTGATTGGGGTGCCAAAGAGGAAGGTGAAACAGAACTGGCATGTGACAGCTTTGATACCAACATGTTAATCAGACAGAGAAAAAACAAAGAATTCATTTTCATTTTTCTTTCTTCAGCCTTTATAGATACTGCATTTGCAAAGTTGAAGTGAGATCTATTATGAAGGGCATTTAAAGTCTGTTTGGATTTTTCTCTGTTTTTTTCTGAGCTACTCAATAGAGGTTTCATATAGAATTTGATATTGAAGTTAGTGGGAACTAAAATCATCTGTCAATGGCTGTATGATCGGACTGAGAGTAAATAGGGGCTGCAACTCCGTCTCCAGCTCAAAGCAGAGGAGCTTTATCAGAAGAGCACAGGAGCGTTTGTTTTGTAGCTGGGAGAAAAAGTCTGGAGCAAGAAGAAACTTCTGTAATGAATGTGGTAATAAAATTGGTGTTTTTGAGGTTTCCTGTGATTCAGATTGGGGACACTGAGGTTTAGTTCAGTTTTTACGAAAAGTAGAAGTAGTCAAGGAAAGAGCAGGTATGTCTTAGCTATCCATTAAGCCACAGTGCACTTCAGGCTCTTCTTTGAGAAAGACACCAGCAGGAGGCACAGTGAAATAAGGTACTGTAGATTAAAACTGGTTGAAATAAATATCTCCTTTGAAATGCTTTAAAAACTGCTGTAATACAGAAAAAACCCTACAATTTCAGAGTTCTCTGAAGAAGAACTTATCTGTCCCTTTGTATCTTTGGTTTTGCCTAAAAAGAAGTTTGAAAACTCTCTGAGACTGGAGTTGGAAACCTCTCCCTCATCCCTATAGAGGCATGCTCAGTATCCCTGCTTCTATTTCTTTCAAGAAGAAGCAGCAGATATATAATAACATCTAGAGCTGTTTTCTTTTGGTTTCTGGTGTAAGGGTTGTCTGCTGAGTTGTTTTGAATAAGAATACATGGACTTCATGATGGCTGAAGTGGGTTTTGATGGAAGTGCTCATATTTTGTAGGTGTTATGCAATTGGAGTCAAATAGAATATGATTTTCTATTGTTATTTTTCTCAAGTTCTCTAACAGTAAAATATTAAATCATATAAATACATGCAGATATATCTATATCCTCAACTGGTTTGCATTTAACATTTTCCAGTATCTGACTATTATATGAGGGCAATTATACCACTACCAAAAACCTTCACTTTCTGCTCCAAACCCCACTGTTCAGCTGCTTAACAATATTGTCCTTAATTTGGAAGGAGAGTTTGGTTTGTTTTGGCTTTTCTTTTTATTGCAGTCACTGGTACTATGTAGTGTAGTGTTTATCATTATACTTAAATGAAATTAAGTAATCAGACATTGCCCTCTAAATAGAAGATGATGGTTTTGCGATTTTTGACTTGTTTTTAAATCCAGCTGCATTATTTCATTCTGACTGCTGCAGCAATATATGGTACACATGTGTAAGGTATTCCANGCCTGCCATCCTGGCGCTCAGCTCAGCCCTTGCCAAGCGGTGAGCTCGCCACAGCCATTAGACATTTCGGGTCCTCGGCCGCGAAATTGTCGGCTCCTACTCAGGGCCACCGGGCAGCCCAGAGTCCAGGAGACCCCGACATCTCAGTTTATCCACTGGCAGTCCTTCTGCTCTGCAGTGCTCTTTTATCACTTACAATAGAACTACTAAGTGGTACCTTGACGAACTTATCACCTGAGTTTGCAGGCATTTTGTTTCTATCTATCAACATGAACTGTTGACTTTGCAGTGTCTTGCTATTCTTGACTGAGCCTGTGCTGTACTGCAGTTTTGTATGTCCAGCATAGATCTTCTCATTCACCCTCAGTCATCTGTGCACAATTCATTCATAGTTGCTGCTGGAACAGGGACGGAGATTTAGTCCAGGTGCAAGTTTGCATTTTGGATGATTCCCATTCTCTCTGTTCATCTGTTTGTGGGGTGGGAAAGCAGTCACTCTGCTGCTGGAGTTAATTTTGTTGTTCTCTATTGAAGGGACTCTTAGCCTTTGGAGAATTTGCTTCCTCTCTTTACCATTGCAGCTCTAACCTCGATCAGTGGTTCCTGGCAATACAGAATTGCCTGGGTTAAGTTATCCCAGGCTTCGCTGACTTAAAATCACCACACTCATTTTACTTAGACTCTGTAGCTGGATTGAAGCCTGGTACTGAGTAGCAAATTGCTTAACTACTTGATAATAATTCACTGTTCGTAGAAGTGTCTTGACAGTAAAATCCTTCTCTGACTTGATAACATTTCCATTTTTCTTTGTCTTCTATGCAGACTAATATTTCTTGGTTTATTCTTTTAGTCAAAGCTGGCCCTTAGTATTGTTATGCTGAAAGAGATGAGATTTAGAGGAGGAAAAAAAGATTTGCTGAGTGCTCAACATGTTCTGAGTGCAGAACATTTTCTTCTGTTTCTCACTACTGTATATGGAAGAAAAAGTATCTTTCATTGTTCAACAATCTTCAGTTTTACTGAGCGTTGTTTTTTTAAATTGCAAGCTATCTCACAAAATTGAATATTGTTATTGAGGCTGTGAGGTGCAAAGGAGCAAACTTGTGCAGAAATTAACAGCCGTTTGTATGCTAACGCTGCATCGAGTCTCATAGCTGTTCTAGGTACTTGCTCAGTTTCTAAGACCTTAAAAGCCATGATCTTTTGTATTACTTCAGTATCTGCTTTTGATAGCTTTATTTAAATAACCAGCTTCTTAAGCTCCTCAGAAGTAATATGATGATTTGCAATCAAAAAGTTAAGTGATAGCAGCAACAATTTCAGCTACATCTACGTCAGATGTAAATATTATTTCACTTATTTCTGTTTTTTTAGAACAATCGCTTCTGGAGCTCAAATACTGTATTACTAGTCTCTTCATCAAAATATTTTTTAAAAGGAGGAAGAAAAAGAAGGGAAAAATGCCTGAACAAGGTCCCTTCGAATATTTCTGAGCTGCTATGTTATTTTCTTTTGTCCATATATGTATACTTAAATGTCATCTCAAACACATGTTTACAGCTAAATGTAATGTTGTCAGTGATTCTTCAAGTGAATTTAAGAGTCCAGAAAAACTTCTTTCTCAGAGTTACTTCTCATAATTTTCAGGAGTTTATGTAGTACAAATTTTTACATAGCACAGATACCTGCAAATTTGGTGTTTTCCACATGGTTGAGAAGCAGCATCAGCAGGAGTGATGGCTGGCTACCACTTTTTAGATTTGATGAAGTTGTTTTGAATCTGTCTTGAGTCTTCACTTGATTCTGGAGTTCCGTAAAACTGTTCATGATTGAACAGTTGTTTCTAAGCATGATTAGTCATCCTTGTAAAGGTTTTTAGGGGCCCCTAGCTGAATGTCCTCTCTCTGTGTGTTTATGTATGTATGTATATGTCCATGAGGATAAATACAACCCCAACAATCCCATTGTGTAGTCTTTCTGCAGAGATGGACTGGGAACCTTGGCATACTGTGTGCGTTGTACATTACGTTGAGGTTTTGTGATGCAACAGAACACTACTTTTAACAAGACCATCAACTGGAGTCTTGTGAGAACTGTTCTTAAGAGTAAATCTACTTCTCAAAAGTTCTTGGTTTGGGTTTTTTGGTTTTTTCTTATACCCCTCAGCAGTTTATAGACCTAAGCCAACTTTCAATAGTTTGAAGGACAAACAAGAAAGAGCACATAAAAAAGGAAAGGAGCAAGATGGCTGCATACGAGCCCACATTTAAATTATGTGGATACAAGTAACATAAATTTGTGTCCTGTTGTCTTTACTGTAGCCCGAGTCAGACTCCCGGGTCAATGGCACCTCTCCCTGTGCTTCGCCCCAGCACTCTGCCCTTGGCTTCCCGTTCGAGCAGGACACAAGCTCACAGTTCCATCAGACAGGTGAGTGTTCTGATCAGATAATGTGTTCATGAGGCCCTAGGTGACTACTGGATAGGTTTGTTGGCATCTTCTGGAAAGATTTTTAAATCAAAAGGAATGGGTCTTTGTGATTCTTCTGCTCAGTGCAGCTGGAGGTGTTGCTTCCTCACACTTGCAGAGAGCTGCGATATCCTAAGAATCCATGTGACTCTGAATCACAGACTTCTGTTGATAGACTCCTTGGTTCCATCTACTCTGACCAAGTGAATTTACTGGGCAAATTCATCCTCTCTGAAAGAGGAGCCAGACTTCATTGGACTGAAGTGGCCAAGAGCTGTTTGTCCTACAATACACACATGGACCCAAGTAATCTGTCAGATACAGGACCAAATGTCCAAATCATGTAATCTACACTTCCTGTCTGCTTTAAAAATTCTTGTGTAACCTCTGCTTATCCTGGTGTTTTGATGTTCCCACTCCCAGAAGGTTCACATCTTCAGGAATAATTCAATATTTATGGGTACAGGCTCTGCACACAAAGGGATTTCTCTCTTGAAAGATTATTTTAAATTCTCCAGTCTCAAAACACATTCATTTCACCAGAGTTAGCAGAAATAACTACAGATCATTGCATGGTCAAAAGCAGGAGAGAGGGGAAAATATTTTTCTCAAATTATCTTAGGTGTAAGCTCCTCCTGTTTTTGTTTTTAAGCCTTGTGTTATAGATTAAATATTATTTTGTTTCTGTGGAAAACAGGAAAAATACTCTCTTGCATACTGAACATTTTTCAGTCAGCATTGACATATGTTTTTACTTTATCTGGAAAAACATGGAACTTCTTTGAGTCTGATTTCATGCGGTGGTAGATTTATAAAAGATGCGGTCTAATAGAACTGCCAACAACAGAGCCAGTTATGTTCCCTAACCATTCTCTTGGCGAATTTTAAGCATAATTTTTCAAAGAAATGGCATGGAGGATTTTAGCACTACTGAAATGGCTGGTACATATTGAATAAAGACTATCTAAAAGATAAATGTTGGGACTTTTTCGGAAAAAGAAAGGTGTATTCACTCTGAAAGTTACATGACAAATCATATGCAATTGGAACAGAATTTTAATCGAGTAGCTACTCAGTTTAATTCCCTCATCTTGTCAACATTTTATGTATTTTAACTGTAAAGTTTTGTATACTGTTCATTGCTGGCAACTTATTCTAGATAAATCCTGGATGCAATGGTTAAGCTGTAATAAAAGAGAAATGAGTTTGACTGCAAATCCATAATGTAACTTTCACTTCCTCTCCCAAGGCTGGCAATTATCAATGTTAGTTCTTGCACATTACAAAGGCTTCGGGTAGTGTTTTCCCTTGAAATATAAAGGATTTAACTGGAAGGTTGGATAAGAATGACTTTTAGAATGTTGTTGTCCTTTTTTTTTTTTCTCCTCTTCTTACAATATTCATTTTTTTGTTGTCATATCTGCAGATGACTTATTAGTTCCACCTCATGATACCAACACAGATCTAACAGATGTTATGGAGCAAATCAACAACACATTTCCAGCTTGCTGCTGTAAGTCTAACAAAATATGTCTCTGAGAATAGTATTGAATTTGAGGTGGCCTTTTGAAGAAAAAAGCTCATTCTTGCGGTATTGACTAGGAAAAGAAGTATCTCTGAGAAGATTTCTTATCAAGATCTGCAAGTTATACAATTCTGTTCTTTAAAATTCCTTCATAGACACTATTTGTGAAGGTAAATAAATGTCCTTGTTTTAAGTGGAAGCAATTCACTGTAAGAAGACCGTAAAATACATTTATACATATACATGCCTCTCTATATAGATATTTCAGCTGTTTTGCCTTAGAAAAGCAGTAGTGAAAGCTTTGATATATTCTCAAAACTGTTGAAAGTTCAAATGAAATGTAATAATAACGGTCAGTTTTAAAAGGCAGGAGTGAGAGAGTGGCTGTTTATACCCAGTCCTTTTGGAAGCATCAAGACTGAACTCTATGCTATTTCATAAACTCTGTGAACCCTGTTAAAATACCCCTTTTATCTCTTGTACATACATTGCTTGGCTGTGAAAAACTGCATCACAGAAGATGCACTTTGCATGTTTTGAAATAGCAGATTAGGTTCTAGCAAAAAAGGTATTGTTTCAGCTGTCCTTTTTGATTTTTGGTGAGTTCAATAGTTCAGAGCCCATCGTTCTGCAAATTAAGGATTTGATTCTAGGGAGCATCTTGTCTTGAAGTCAACAGCTAGTGGAGCTCCTCAGCACACCTCAAGGATGCGTGTCTATACAAATCAATATAAATGCAACTCAAGCATTTGTTCTTGGTTTTGCAAATTACTCTCTTGCTATGTGACTATACAACTACATGGTCATTTGGCCCAAATGAATTTGAAGCAAATTACCTTGTGTCAGGACAAGCTTGGTAATGATGGCTGTTCTCCAGGACTGGGAAACAGAAAAAAATTCTGTGATTCTATGAACAAACACCTTGAATGAGGCAGGAGGATACTGCAAATGAAAACCATGGCCACTTCATATTGTGAAGTGTGTCTGAGCATTTAAGATTAAAAGAAGGCACAGTTCCAAATTTCATGTGATTTTTTTCCCCATTGTCAGACTAAACCACATTGCCCCAATTAGTAGGTACTACTTATGTTTGCTCTCATTCTGTCATTCTATAACATCTTTTACTTGGGAGTAAACTTTTTTGACTGTGTCAGATTCATATCTTAAATGTTTTAGAAGCGGAATGAGGATTATTAGTCTGGCCTTCCCAACAAAGTGCGTTGGACTCTGAGTTTAGCTAAGGAAGACCATGACAGACCATCTAAGCCCATCATCTTTTCCTGTGGCCGTTCGAGAGGGATCTATCTTCTGGCCAGATAATTGTCTAACCTGCTCTGTAAGACTTTAAATAATGTAGATTCCATGGACTTCTCCTAACATTAAAGAACAACATCCTTACCCTTTTTAATCATACCCAAGCTAAATTTTATCTAAACACATGCAACATTTCATGTGCAATTATTAAAAAAAAAAAGTAAAATACTTTTTTCACAACCTCATCTTTACTTGTCTCTTCTGCCATGGCCTTAGCCTCCATTAAGGAGTTGCTAGAGTTACTAGCATCTGAGCCTTATGCAGATAGTTTTTATCCCATTTTGACTGTTTAACTGAGACAGTTGTCTTACTTGCCTTATTTGTTTTCATGGATTTCAGGTTATAATTCATCTTGAAATCAGTCTTACTATTTATGCTAAATATCCTTTATAAACCAATTATTCATATAGTAAGGCCAGCAAGGCTTTTAATGGTGGATTTTGCTGTTCTGTGGTTTGTTGGTTTTACTTTTTAGTCCTTCAGATCCACTGATTGTGGATGTAATGCCTCTTTTTCCTTCCTTATTTATGTCAGTGGTCCTCAGAAATAGGCAGGTGTACAGCACTGTGCAGAAGTCTTGTCTGTGCATCTGAGTGACGTCCAGAACAGAGCATTTTTAACAGATGATACTGTAATACATCACTCAGGGGTTTATATGGTTACAAGTGGTGAAAATGAAATAATTCATATTACCTACATATCTGTAATGCTATGAATTTGATAAAAGTAAGTTTGTGAAGAATTAGACCATTACAACACATTTCTAGTTAGATGTTTTGTCTTTTGAAGATAAGCATTTTTGTTCTTCTGTAGTATGGGATTTTCCTAATAAGAGCTTTGTTTTTAAACTGTCAAGATGCAGAATCATGTAAATTTCTAACCTTTGTTTTTCTATTTGCAGCAAGTTTCACTGGCAGACCACAGGTATGAGACACATTTACGTACTTGCATAGGTATTGGAAACAAAGTAAAGCAAGTGGAAAAGTTCCATTAGAGCAAAGGGGCTGGGGTGGTTTTTGTCTACATTTTTCCCTAGAGGTCTATTTGGAAGTTAGACTGATACAACAGAAGGGCCAGATTCCAGAATATCACAGGTAATAGAAAATTTCTACTAGTTCAGACACTGCCAAAAGTGTTATGGTTCTGCAGTTAGGCATTGCTGACCAGATGGAACCAGTTTGCATTTACTAGGGCCAATTAGTTTCAAGCCAGCATCAGCTTGCAAGATCAAAGCTGGTTCTTGCAAAGACATTCCCTCTGTCCTTGTGCCCTGGTTCCCACAGCTCCACTTTCAGGAGCTATGGGCTCCAGTGCACAAAGATCAGGAGCCACACAGCACCTTAGGCATTAGATTAAGCAGCCTGCTCTAAATAGGCAACCACTTCAACGAGAACTTTAAACACTGCAATACTGTAAACTTAGATTTCTTTTAACCTGGGTCTCAGGCCAATACATGTAAATTTTTAAAATACAGGGATTTTGTAAGATGTCATCTGTCTTGGTTTGAAAAGACAGGTGTCTGTGCAGGAGGGCAGGAACCTCCCCTGAAATGGAAAAATGCAACCCCCTTCCCTCCGAATTATTATAATTTTGAAATTAAGGGGCTTTCAGGCAAAGATAGGGTTAGGAATAACAGTTCTTNCTATGGGGAAAATTCTCTAAGAGAGAAAAGAAAGAACAAAACAGAAGGGGAACTCCCCAAAACCCCAACATCATCCCAGTCCTGAGCAGAACGAGCCGAGGGCAGTTAGAAGTTTCTGTGTGTGTTAACACATGGTACTGATGTTGTTTCTTGTCACGACAGGCCATGTGAAGCGTTCATTGGGATGTCAGCCAGTGCTCCCTGGTGTGCAGTACGGCGCTGTTCTACAGCCTGCCGGCCGCGCGTTCCGCCTCATCAGAAGCCTGCACGGGACCCCGGGACACGCTGGGCGCTCCGACCGCGTGTTCTACTTGAAACAGTACAACACTGAATACCCAAAGACGAGGATGTTGTTTTTATAGTATCTTTTTTTTTTTTCCTTCTTCCCTTTCTATGCAACTGTAAATTAATGAGCAGTGGAATATTTGTCACTGATTTGTATAAATATACAGCCAGGGGAAAAGGGGCAGGGGCTTTATATACGTTCTTTTTGATAATCGTAAAGAGAAGTGCTTAAGGAGTTTGGAGCAAAACGTTACAGTTATACATTCCTTTCAGCTCTTTGCTTTTGCATTGTAAAGTACTCTTAGTTTTATTTTCTCACACCTGTAATCTTCTGTACTGATTATTTATATGCTAACCATATGACCACACAGATTTCAGAATATCCTTGCATTATTTTCAGCACTGACATATGAAGTTCCCATAATCTGCATTATTGTTACTGGTTAACAACAACTGTCATTGGGTGCAAGATATTTTAATTCAGTATAACAAGGTAAAGTCTCATTTCAAGTCATAATCAGCATCCTCATGTACCTAAGTGGTATTTTTAACTTTCTTTTCGTTATTTCCAGCCAACACACTCCATTTGGAGGATTATTTTTTTTAAGCCTTACATTACTTTGAATCAGAAGGTAGCTAAAGAGAGGACTTAGATGATAGCTTACGTTGGTTTTAGTAAGAACTAAGTTAGTGTAATTTTTCCCAACTTTGTTCAAAAACAAAGCTTTGCTGTTCCCTGCTGTGCCAAACTTGCTTCAAGTTTTGGAATTTACAGTCTATGAAGTAAAGCTCATTTCTGTGAGATCCCCTTCTTTTGTCTTCCGCTTGGAAATGAAGAGACAATTAGAAAGCCCTTTCCAATACTATTAGCAACAGAACTTTCTCCAGAACTGCAATGCACTTAGATATTATCCTTTGGCATTGTAATCTTGCAGATCATCCTTATCTTTGAAATAATTTATTTATGTACTTTTGATGAGGATTATTATGGGAAATTTATGTCACTGATCAGGTGATCTCTAGTTTAAAGATTATCATAAGAGATTTTAATGCCTTCACAGAGTTTACAATGCTGCATGGACACTTGCTTTAATTCTAGGACATACCTTTAATTGGTAAAACTGCATGCAATATCTTTCATGTATAGTAGAGAGAAACAAAACTGTGTTGTTCTTAATTATTACTGAAGGAAAAAACCGTTGTCTCAAAATGCTATTGAAAGAGGTGTAAAATTCTCTACTGCTACTAAAAAGATGCTAGGGGACATTAAAAGAGCAGGTGAGGAATTTCTAGTGGTTTTGTGAAGTTTTGCCAACTCGACTGTCCTGCACCCACAGTATTTACTCCTGAGCTGCTGCTGCTGCTCAAGGAGTGATTCAGGCACAGTGTTAACCACCTTCTACTGTTGGCACCAGCGCCAGTTCTTTCTGAACCCTTTGGCAAATTATTTAACCACTCTGCCTCTGTTTTCCCATCTGTAAAATGGGGGTGATAGTACTTACCTTTCCAAGATGATGTAGGACTTAGTAAGCATCTGAAAAGCTCTGTAGAAATGCTAAGTATTAGTCTTGAGCAAGTGGAGCAAAGTTGTCAAGGTGAAAAGAGAAGATGCTGGCTCCTATAAATGCTTCATCTATTAAAATGTTATGTAGTTATTCTGAGAAGAAAAAACCCCACATTTTACAGAAGAGGAAAGCCATGACCACCTTTCTACCTCAGACCTATCTTCATAAGTAGTATTGGAAATAGCTTTATATTCTGTTCTCTGCGAAGTACTTGGCTTTTATCAAGCTACATAATTCTCTAGGCAAAAAATCCTTAAAAATACTCCCAACATAAGTATAAAAAGAACTCAGTAGTGAATTTGGTGGGTTTTATTTTTGTTCTGAATATAAGGTTATGTATAAAGTTGTTTTTCTGCCTGTGTTTGTATGCATCCTTTGTCCTCTGCTGCCAAGTAAATGCTGCTTCAAACACTACATTGTAACATTCTTCCTCTGAGACAATAATAAATAAAAGGAATATATTGCAGTAACATGAGAAAAAGTATGGAGTTCTTCCAAGTTTTGTGGGTTTTAAGGATGGCACATCTCATTGCTAAATGCTGAAAATTTCATTCTGAAGATTAACATGAGCATGCTGTGATAGTCAATTTGTATATCCCAGCTTTCTCTCTGTGTGGTTTGAATTTATATAAATGAGATAAGCAGTGGTTTTTTTCCTCACAAGTCTTGCATATTTTCTCCAGTTTTCCATCTTTAGCAATTTTAGTCTGGAATCCTTCTCAGTTTCATGACAGATAGTAAATCTGATCACTGAGAAACAGACTGCTTTTTTTTTTTTTTTAACGTTCTATGCATGTATTACAGAGCAGCAATAATGCATGAAGCTCTGTCAAATAGGAGAACTGTAAATTAGGCTTCAGGTTTTTGGTGACTTTCAGTCAGCATGCTCAGCTGAACCACAGCATTAGGTATTCAGTCAGAAAGTATACTTCCTACCTTGTGCTGGTTTGAGGTATTTGCATTAATGCAAATTGTGTTAATGACTGTGTTAGAATTGCTACACTTAAAGGAGAAAAGAAGTCCAAAGCCCTAGCACTTCTGTTTCCTTATCATAACAGTTGGCACTGGTTTCATGTTTAATTGTTGGAGGGTTTTTATTTGTTTGTTTGTTTTAACACTAACAAATGTCAAACATAAGTGTCAAAGTAATGACCTTTTCCCTCAGTTTGTAAAAGGATGGTTAACAAATAAGTTGTAGGGAAAGATAATGTTTTTTACATTATTCAAGGGATTCAGCAGTTAGCAAGGAATTTAACTACAGAAGTAGCAAATATTAAGTCAAATTAAGTTCTGT
Organism: Ifrita kowaldi; assembly: GCA_013398055.1. Taxonomy (NCBI): domain Eukaryota; kingdom Metazoa; phylum Chordata; class Aves; order Passeriformes; family Cinclosomatidae; genus Ifrita; species Ifrita kowaldi. Next base: position 48,130 of record VZRS01009603.1, on the reverse strand, counting down.
ATTTAGAACAGTAAGTGTGTCTAAGAGGAAGAGACTGCAGGATTAAAGCCTGTATTAAACCACACAATCTGTCATTTTTAAAAAAAGTAAACATTTTAATTGTATGTTTTTAGAGTTGAAGGCAGCAGAAAAGAGAAGTATGGATCAGTACCAGGGCCTGACTTTGGGAATACTTTATGAAAGTGCTCCTATCTACAAGTTGCACCCTCTGTACCCTGACTGCCAATGGAACAGGTGCCAGAGCTCTGTAACGCTGCCACTTAAAAATTGTGCTTCAGTGCTGTGCCACAAAGGTCCTGGCCCCTTGACAGGGGGAAGAGAATGGCATCCACTTCTCACCAGCCATGAAGCTTTTCTCAAAGGTGTTGAGGGCAGGGCTTGGCCACTTCTGGTCCTCCATGCACAATACAATGGTGAGCATTCCCTCGCTTCGCCACCCAACCTTTACCTTTAAGCACTCACCAGCCTCTTAGGCTGTTATTTTGTCAGGCCCAACCTGATACTTTTCATGGGAAGGATGATGTCTGTGTCCAAAACATCAGGAGGGACACCCTCCTGCACAGCCCAGAATGGATGGCATTGGTTGATAGCATATACATTTAAATTCTCATTAGAAAACACCCTTAAGCTGTAGTATTAACATGTCAGTTCAGTTTTTCAGAGAAGCTGCAAGGTTGATGCCTGTAATTAAAATCAGAGAGTAGAAGTTTTTCTGCTCTTGGGGCTTCATCTTCAGAGGAACTTCCACAGTGAAACAATCATCTTTGTGTGGGTGGTATTATTTCTTCTTGGACCAAGAGAAGGCTCTTCAGATGTTCAAAACCAAGACAGATTATGAGACACCAGCCCTGCTAGGTCAGAGATACTGGACAAAGACCATCAGCATGCACATGATGATTTGTGGCACCTCACTGTCCTGGGTCAGGGGTTCTGTTCTCTCTTCTGTTATTTCTACGGCTGAAAAAAACGCAACAACAACAAAAACAACCAAAAAACCCTGCAAAACCTCACCAAATGACAAAATTAAAAACACAAACAAACCTAAGTTCAGCCAAATTAAAAATGTATTACTGTAATGAGCAAGTTTTGGATTTATGCAAAAGACCAAAATATTTTTCTAAGCATTTACAGTACAAATTACCCCTTAGGAAAGAATTTGTTCATTATATGTATTTTTTGTTCTCTACTTTAATATGGAGTTTCTTTAAGACAAACCTTAATGAAAGTACCTTTTTGCAGCATTGCAAAACTGAGTAATGGATACTGTCTCCTGTCATGCAGAAATGAAGATGTCATGCCATATGGCTGAGAATTCTGTTCCCACAGCAACAGCAATAAAATCAGTCTTACAAAGCCTGGCAAGGTGTAAATTAATAACAATGGGGTATGAAAAAAAACCCAAACAACTTTTAGGGGGGAAAAAATTATTCAAGCAGGAAGAGATCTCTTGCATCTTAAAAGCAAAAATCTCTCAGTAGTCATCAGCTGTTGTGTTCCTCAAATAATGTTCTTGAGGCTGGAAAAGGTGAAATCATTCTTGGCTCACATAGTTCTGGGAGCGTATCTTCTGTCTTTAGTGCCACTTTCATGATGTGCCAGCACAGATTACAGTCCTTACAATTTAAATTTATAAATAAGAAAGAACAGCTGCATGCAAGTGCAGCAGCCACTTTCAGAATGGGTAGGTAGTGTTTTCATCAGCTGCTTTTCTAAACACCTCTGAGACGCCAGGAGTGGGCTGGTTCAGCTCATTTTCCCAGGCATCTCAGCACTGCAGTAAACTGGTACAGCCAACACAAAGGTATCATTTAAATTGAAACCTGTTCTATGTTAGTATGCTTATTAAAAGCGAGAATCCAGGAGAGCTGCATAGAATTACTAGCTGTGCTACTCTTCAGTACATTGGACAGGAAAAAAAAATGAAAAAAACCTCACACACCACCTTAGTGTCTATGCTTTGCTGTCTTGTCCTCTCTCACTGTCATCTCTGAATCTGTGTTTACAGATTAACTATTCATGCTCTTGTTAGTCACTATCTTTATGCAGTCAGATAAACACTGAAAATGTTTGGTTTTCTGACTGAGGTGCCAGGTGCCCACCAAAGCCTCTCTATCACTCCCTTCCTCAACTGGACAGGGGAGAGAAAAATATAATGAAAGCTCATGAGTTGAGATAAGGACAGGAGCAATCACTCAGTTGACCCACAAATGACATATACATGAATAAATAAAAGGACAGAAGATACAGTAGTGACTGACACTGACAATCCACATGACTGATTTAAATGTAAATGGAAGTAAGGAAGGTAAGGGTTACCTAGATCCTCATCCTTGAAGATCAAAGTGACATTTATCTTCTTCCAGTCCTCAAGGTCTTCCTCTGTTTCCCATGACCTTCCAAAGATAATTAAGAGTGGTCTTCCAATGATATCAGCCACTTCTCACAGCACTCATGGGTATGTCCCAACACATCCCGTGGGCAGTTTGTTCAGTACATCCAGTTTGCCTAAGTGTTCCCTGACCTGATTCGTCTCCACCAAAGAGGAGATCTCCCTTGCTCCAGACTTCTGGCCAGTCTTACTAGTAAAGACTGAGGTAAAGATGGGATTCAGTACCTCAGATGTTCCTGTGTCTCTTGCCACCAGGTGCTCTTTATGTTTTCCCCAGCCTGCTTTTTTCTGCTGATGTCCTCATCAAAGTCATTCTTATCACCTTTTGTATCCCATACCAGGCCTTGGGTTTCCTAACCCTATCTCTGCAGAATTGGGCAGTATCTCTGTATTCTTCTTGGTCCCCAAACAGGCTAAAGTCTGCTCTTCTGAGGCCCAGGGATGTGATTCTGCTTTTTGCCTTAATCCCTTTGGAATCCTGAGCACTACCATCTCATGGTCGCTGTAGCTACAGTGACCCTTAACCTTCACATCCCTTACCCATTCTTCCTTTGGGAGTAGGAGGTTCAGCAAGGTCTCTCCTCTCACCAGATTCTCAGTCATTTATGTGACAAAATTGTCACCAGTACACTCTAAGAAATTTTCCCTCAACAGTTAGTATAATTCTTGCACGATGTCCTGAAAAAAATCTTTTGCCAGAGAATTGCAACACATGACTAGAGGATCTTTTAAACACAGATGATTTGGTTGATTTTGCTCAGTACCTCTGGAAGTATTTTGGTGAGCAGTTGTGAGAAGTTTAATGAATGGCAGCAACACCCAGACAAGTGAAAACATCCAGCTGTATCTCTCCAGTGCCAGCAGCCCCTCTGGAATGGAAAGTGTAGCTCTGACCTACTTGCTTTCAGCAGACCGTAATTACAGCACTTATCAATTTTCTATAAAAATACAGATGTGAACAAATAGAAAACCAGAGTGGCTGAAACATGAGCAGAATAACAATGTTATTTCATCCCCTAAATCCCAGTTCCTGCAAAGATGATGCAGGCAGGCTGGAAAGTAAAACCAGTGAAATGGCAGTAAACTATCAAAATAACAGTTTGAGTTTATTATGAAATACGAGCCAGACTTTATACACAAACAAGATATACCATAGGTTTTGTCAGTCTGCTGCCTACACTTGGAATTACGTCCTCCCCAAAATGTCTGCTTGCTTGCTGTGAAAGGAAAATTAGTGTTAGCTTTAGTAGAAGAGAATTACTTTGGCTTTCAAACTCATGTGATTTCTCGAAGTACAGATTGTGCTACCCATTTGGTGTCAGGGAGCTGAACTGGGTGTCCAAAGCTCGACCCAGCACCCCAGGCCCAGTGTCCCCGATAAAAGGGAATAGTCACTCCCTTTGGTATGCAGATTAGAGTTTTGTTAGGACACTCTTCCTTTGCTGCCAGAGTACTCTGCTCGGGACAACGCACGACCATCCATGGAAAAGGCAGCAGGTGATAGATGAGGCTGCTGACTTCCGGGTTAATCCACTTAACTCAGAGCTTGGTAGCATCTGGCAAAGAAATTCTTCTGATAACTATTCACTTTCTTGTTACTGAAGGCAGTTTGGCTCTCTTTCCTTGCAAATCGCAGTACTTATAACATTATTTAGAAAAATGTGATTAGGACACAAATATTTCCTAATATGTCACTTTCATTTAGCTGTTTTTCTTGCAGAAGAATGCCTTGCTTTCCCAGGCATATGTGGGTTTGATTGACTTCTTTCATTCACATGTCCAGAGACAGTCAACCTTTGACTGTAAAAAAACTGAAAAACCAAACCACACCTAGTGTTTTAATTAAAAATTATGTAAGCTTGTCCATGTTGTTGCTCACTTTATTATTTATGGTATCTCCTGTACTTCAGAAGTTACTACCAAGTGGACAAAACCAGTACACTTTCCATTTCTCTGCCCAAAGCAGGGCTCCCACTGAAAGCTTCTTGGAAAGTTTGACTTGAATAACAACTTGATGAATAGGACAATGTCATTACACGCCACTAAGTTACACTCCTTAAAGGGTGACCACAAGCACCCTCAAACGTGATCTCTTCTTGACACTGCTGATTTTAGGGCTCTTTGAGGTTAATATAAACCAATCCAGAAAAAAAAAAAAAATCCATCATACCTTTCAAGGATCTTTGAAAAAAACATCACTGTACATTCAGAAGCTTAAGCCTGTCAGCCTTGTCTGCAGTCACTGCATTTATTTATTAGCTTTTAACCCAGTTGCAAAGGAAAGAGAAGTTTATAGCACATCTGTTTCCACAGAGATTGGATAAAATATGGCAGTTTAGTTAATGAAAGTATTTTTTCTTAATCTATTTTTGCCTGGATAGCTGATATAAATAGATGCTTAAGAAAAAGAGATGTTTTTTTTCCTAGTTTCTAATAGCAGTATTATGCCCCTCTCAAACTAAATGTACCTAGCAAAAAGTTGGATTACATGATGTGATTAAAACCAAGATATTCCACACCCATCTACCCTCCTTCCTTGACTGGCAGAAGTGACAAGGCAAAAATCAAAAATATTGATGCCTTAATGAAGCAGATGTAAAAAAATCAGTCCTAAGGACTACCCTTCCAAGAAAAAATGCCCCAAGTAGCAACACAGAAGACAACGTGGCATTATTTCAGTTATATATATACACACATATGGCATATTATACTTTTATATACATACACACACTGGAGACCACTGTGTGTAAAAGGACGGGATTATACCAATGAAAGTTTAATAAACATTTATGAAAAAGAAAATAAAATGGGAAAAAAAGAAATCACAGCTGGGTCCCACTCCATCTGCCTTAGCACCTCCCTGGAGCTAGCTGCTCCCCATCAAGGGCAGACTCCTCTCTGGAGAGGCACTAATGGCCCCTGGAGGCTCCCACTCCATCAGGCACTCCAAGGCCTTGTCCTCCCCACCAAGGAGCAAGGCAGGAAGAGGAATATCCCAGTTTAGTCCCATCCCCAACCTGGGACCACTTAATATTCTAGTTCAGCAACACTAAAGAGGAAAGCTGTGCTTATCTGGTGGGTATTAGCAGCATAAAGGCGGTAATTAAGTAATAATCACCTTAAAAATGTGCTCTTATCTTATAGCTTGAGAAAGAACAGAGAGGAAGGCTGGGGCAATTATCTCCTGCTTTAGCTCCAGGGAAGCAAGCACCGAATAAGCATTCATATCAAAGTCAGTAAATAATTTGGCCAATTACCTATTCCCACATCACCACACATTGAAGTTGCTTGATTGAAGACTGCAAACATTTATGTTTAGCCTTCAGCTTAGTATTTAGAGTGCCATATAGGAACTGACTCTGCATAAAAAATTTATCCCTGAGCTGCTGCTTAAAGTCAATACAATCAGTATTCATGTCTCTGGGAGCGGGCACATGCAAGAAATACTATTTTTCTGTCATCACAAACCATCTTTTATACATATAAGCACAAGGTCTATCATGGAATTAATCGCCCTTTCAGTTCCCCAAATACCTTGATCTGGCAGGTTTGAGGCAATTTTGATATACATATTAGCATAGCTGATAAACTACTCATTTTGGAATTACAGCAAGGAGTTTCAACATGCACTGAAATAGAAGTTTCCTTACTGCCATCCTTATCCCTCAAGAAGCTCTAGAAAATGTTTTGGGAATAGATGGGCATCTCTTTCCGCTTCATCTCTCCTGCAGTTCACAGAGGGCAGAACACACTCACTCTGTGCTAGTCGGAGTGCGTGTCTTGGAATGACTCCCCCTCCTTCCCTCTGGTGTTTCACCTGAGCTGTATTATACTGCAAATACCTTTAGTAAGAGCCAAGGAATAGATTTGCCAACCCACTGTCTCCCTATGACATTTTCAGTAGGCTTAAGCAGATTTAAAACTAATGTAGCTGCAAAGGTGTCAGCAAAAGCCAAACTTCAAGAAATTAGGTTGCCAGTGAATAGTTAAGTACATTCTAGGCCAGAAATTTGCCTTTGTTGTCAGCACATAAGAAAAAAATAGGGTCTCTAAGAAAAAAAAAAAAAATTGAATTTAAAGTAAATCAATGGCATTGCTATGGCATTAGAGGGAAGGACTTTACAGAGATGCTCTTTCTTCAAGGACTCTGAAACCAGACCTACAGTCTAACTGTGGGTCCTGGCAACTTAGGCATTAAGAACTTGCCATCTGTGGCTGCAGGTTTCCTCTAAGGGCACTGGACTTCTTAACGGTAAATCAATTTCTTAGGTATTGACTTCTCAACTGAAAACATTTGCATGGAAATAATAATTTAAAAAACCCAACCAAACAACTAACCAAACAAAAAACCTCCCAAAAACCAAACAAACAGCCCACATCAAGGACTATACTGACAAGATAAAGTAATCACCAATGTAGGGCCCAGACTCTAAAACCATGGTTCTCAAACACTCTACCTTTGCCAGAAGGCAGTCAGCATCTCGAAATTAAGATTCATATCACAGTGTAGACATGTTCATGTAAGGGAAAAAAAAGGGTGAACCAAGAAAAGCCTAACGAATGCAATACTAATCCTGCTTGTGGTGTGCTTTAGCCCTCAGCCTTTTACACACCTTGCCCTGTCTTCTGTAAAAGCCCTGAACGGTGTCTGCGTTTATATCTGTTAATGATCCCCTTCTCATTAGTAGTGCATGCCCACTCTTGGTGTTCTCTCCAAAACTGCTGGTACTTAAAAAATTTTCTTAAGGAATTAATCTCAGAAGCTTTATATTTCCAGGGGTTTTTTTTCTTATGCCGCAAATACAGATGGATGTTTGACAGCAATTATGACCTCTATCTTTCTGAGAGATATTTTTATTCTTATCACAACAACATACTGCTGTCCGAGGTTAGCAATCTATGTCAAAACATTTACAGGATATTTCGTGGGTAAGAACTTAACCACACTGCGAGCAACTAGGTAAAGGCTTAACCAAGCACGTTGAAGAAATGAATGATGATAATTTAAGACTGCTAAATTTAGCAAAAATTTCTACTAGCTGTTTTCGTACAGCCCATTTTCATTAACTCCCTTATGCCATTAAAATACATAAATCTAAACTACATTTAATGACGAAACAAACGTCACTCTAAATATCAACAGCCACCAGGCATTCTTTCCTAATAGAAACAACTTCTGGGAAAAGTCCATTCACTTCATTCAAAAAAACAAAACCTAAATAAAAAAATTCATGTATCAAATGCATAGATTGAAGAGTTCAGACATTCCATAGAAAATAATTAATCCTACTTCAGCCAAGAGTCTGCTACTAAACATCTATCCACTAAACAATCACTTCTTGTCTGCATTTGTCTTTACTTGTCCTTCTTTCAAGTTAATTGCTCCCTAGTTTGTATGTCTCATACACAGAAACTGACTCAGATGCTCAGGTTGCCGTCCATGGTGGCTTTTCTAACGGTGTACTACCAAGGAACAACAAGATAATTAAAGGACTGGAGCACCTCTCCTACAAAGAAACATTGAGAGAGTGGGGATTGTTCATCCTTGAGAAGAGGGGGACCAATGCATATAAATACCTGATGGGAAAGTCCAGAAAGACAGAGCCAGGTTGTTTTCACTGATGCTCAGTGACAACACAAGGATCAATGGGCACAAGCTGAAACACAGGAAATTCCCTCAGAACATCAGGAAACGTTTCCTTATTATGAAAGTCTCCAAGTGCTGTCACAGGCTGCCCAAAAAGGCTGTGAAGTCTGCATCCCTGGAGATATTTAAAGGCTGTACGAGTGACTGGTTCTGGGTGGCACTGCTTGAGTGGGGAGGGGATGTTGGACAAGAGGACCTTCAGAAGTCCAACCTCAACCACTCCATGAGTCTGTGAAAGTGTCTTAAGACTAAAAACTTTTCTATTTAGACTACTGGAAGGCTTTATGCTGCAAACAACCCTTTGTACACTGTTAAAAAACAGTGAAGTATGAAATCACATTGGTCAATGGAGTGCCTCCTAGAAACAGAGGCAGCCCTTTCTCCAGCTGTTTGAACATTGCACCAGCTTTCTAATTCATCTCCTTCACCTCACCTGACTTCATAAAGCAGGAAATGACAGCTTTTCAGCCCTTGTCTTTCTTGCTCTTTACTCATGGAAAGTCTTGCCCTTCCTTTTCACCAGAACAGATCCTGAACATCAGTGTATGTTGGGAAGGAGGCAGTAGCCAAGAGCGCCAGTTGCCGAAGTTACAAAATTGCTGGTATAATTTTCATATACCCATTGGTATTTGGCATGGAGAGCTTAACTCAGATTTATTTTTCTCCTTTGTACTCAAGAGCTGCACAGCCACCCAGCTGGTGGCTCTCTGTGTCACATACATGTATTATTTCACCACTAGTGACAGTGAGGCACACTCTTCCAGCTGCCTCTCTCTCAGCTGTTCCAGATGCAGTCAGAGCTCCTGGACCCAGTCACTCCTCTGGAAGTGATTCAGGACTATATAAGAGGGATGGCAACATAAAAAATCTAAGATGCTTTCAGATTTTCAGAAAGTCTTTATAAGCAGGATAATGAAATTATAAAAACTGAGTAAAAGCCCCAATTCCTACTCCAACCTCTACATTGTCAGCTTTGTGTCTCAGTATAAAATTGATAGATATACACTGTGCTAATGTAGAATGGAACTATGATTACTTTTCAGTCAAGCACCTGCCTCAAGCAATTTCCTTCCAGTAAGCCAGATCACTGTCATATGGACACTCCCAGGAGGGAGGGAGGCATCCCAAGGCAGTATCAGACCAAAGCCAAGAGAAGTCAGCAGCCTTGTGCAATGCCCAGCTAGACAAAACTAAGTAGTTTGGGGGTCTCTTATTCACCTGGGCCCCACAGCATCAGACAACTCTTCCGCTGAAAATCTTCCTTTGCAAAGGCCCAGCTGGGCCTGTCTTAGCACCCTTCCTCCAGCTTAGGACCAAGATGCAGCTCACAATACATCCTACTGAAATGGCAGAGGGGAAATCACAGCACCATGCACACAGACCTGCTGCTTTCCAAAGATCTTATAAATTAAATTATTCCTTTTTAAGTCACAAGCACCCCTTCAGTTCTTCCTACTCTTCTCCCTGGTTGTCCAAAAACAAGCCAAACCCTGGAAGGCCACTCAGTAAAAAACTGATGAGAAAAGGTTCTTCAGTTTGCACTTCTGCTGTGCTCTTGGGGAAATTAATGTCAGGTTAAGCCTCGGGCATTGCCAGATTTACCAGTTGTGAGCTGCAGCTGTCTTCTAAATTAAGATAATAAAACTGCAAAAGAGTCCATGGAAAAGGCTACTCCCCATACACTTCAGTGCAAGCTGATAACTATCACTGAGGTACTTGCACTGCAAATAGCCACATTTAAAATGGAAATGAGCTAAAATCCCAGCACTCTTTGACTGTCATGGGAGTTTTAAGAGGGTTCAGACCTGGTTGCTACAGTACTGTAAATTAGAATCAGAGACAGTCTCTTGGCTTTCACACCATTAAAAGTTCGAAGCTATGAGTGCTCCCACGTGGCTTCAGCTTCAAGAATGTCAGACTCTGAGAAGGGGAATAGTTCTTACCACATCTTTATTTCAAACCAGAGGGGTTTTGATTTGGGTTTGTATGGATGTTTTTGAGAAAAATACAATATTCCTAAAACACTTGATTTGTTATCAAATCCCAACTCCTGCCTACAAATCCAACATGATTTGATCTTAGCATGGAATATTTATTCTGTCTCTATTACTAGTAAAGCCTGAAAGGAATCAGTTTTTGCCCTGCAGCAGCAGAAAAATCTCTGGATCCCCCAGCTGTTTATCATCTACTTTTGTAACTTCATCCTGTGAGACACCAGGCAGCCACCAAAAACAGAGCCCTTCTGCACATTATTCAACCTTACAAATCATTAGTGCTGGCATCTAAAACTACAAAGTACCAACAGCCATAGTGACAAACGACATGGATTTACTGCACTCGGAGAAGATTATTTTCAGCTTTGACTTGAGTGTTTTAAATAAGGGACATATCAGCAGACAGTACTTACCTTCTCTCTGTTGAAGATAAAGGGGAGAATCGTTGCCACAGGGACACAACTTATCTTTCAGCCATTGAATCCCCCTCCTGTCTCATTCTAGACTGGGCTGCTCCCCTCTGTCTTCCCCAGTCCTTCAGACTACAAGGCTATCGCTCTTCCCATCCCACAGTAAGGCAGGAGCTCATCTTACAACCGTCATCAACTCCATCCCCTCAGACGAGATGCTTGTGTAGGGATCAGAACAAAGAAAGAACAAAATGAGCCAGTGAAGCCTAATTGTTTCTTCATCAGGCACAACTGGGAAATAGCTGAGTCATCCCAGCTGGATTCAAGTCAGCTGCCCTCAGTCAGGGCTTGTTTGAACCTCAAGGGCTCTTGTCTCCTTGCAGTACTGGTCCCATCTTTGCTCTTCCCTGACAAAATTTTCGTTTCCTGTTGTCCTGGTTTCAGCCAGGACAGGGTTTAATTTTTTTTGCAGTAGCCAGGAGGGAACCTGACTGTGGGGATGTGGCCAGGACCCAGATTTTTTTTTTACCACCTCATTAATTGCCATGGCAGGAGAAAGGGACTCACTGTAGCTTCCAGGGAGAAGGGTGTGCCTTCTGTTATTAATATTATTACTGTTCATTTTCTTATCTCATTGCTGTTCCCAGTGCATTGTTCTTATCTCAACCCATGACCTTTACCTTCTGTGCTTCCAACTGGAGCCAGCAGTGGACTGGTTTTAGTGGGGGTACTAAATTGGAGAATACCATTCCTAAACCATGACAGCTGTGTGTTCCTGGCACAAATTCATTGTTCTCTGAAAGAAGGGAGAGCTGGTGGCTGAGCTGCACAGTAAAGCTGAATCCCTGCAGTGACTAAGGATGAGGAGAGATGTATAATGCAGCCCTGTTTTGATGTCTGGGAAAGCACATCTTGGTTCAAAACTCTCATTAGAGCACACCTCAGAGAGGGAAAACCTTCTGCCCTTCTCAGCAAATGTCAGATGATTTTTCCACCATGCTGGCACTGCAGTGCCCCAGAGCTGTGTGCCAAGGGTTCCTGACCAGCAGTGCTCACTATAACATGCTTCAGCTGCTCACAGCTCCATGCTTCAGCTGCTCACAGCTGACCCTTAATTTTGAGAAGCTTGGTGCTGGCTTTGATTATCTTTTATTTTATCTCTGATCTTTATTCTCCTGAGGGTTCCTTAAACATGCTTCTGAGGATGAGGATAAAAGACAGCACTGAAGATAAGGACCCTCATGGATTATTATTTTAATTTAACAAGTCTAAATTCCACTGATCTAGATTCATTGAATCAAGTGAAACTTGTTACCTCGGAGGTATGAATGGTACATGTGTAACATAAAGATACCATTTTATTTTTCACTTGAAGTCCATAAATGTAAATTGCATATTTCTGTTTGTGAAGAGATGAACAAAAATTACAGAGTTAATCTGAAACAAGTTCCAAAAAAACATGTCACCCCTATCATCATTAAACTATATCTGACATGCACTGCAGAAAAATATTTGCATTATGTTATTTTCACATCCATGGGAATATGAAACATCCCAGTGCCTGTTCAATGTTTCTTCACTCTTCCTTGGGTGACATCAGGTCAGCAAAGACTCAGATGTGTCAGAAATGCTACAGAAATGTTCTGAACAGGGAAAGGTTGATCTGTTGAGCTATTCTAAACTTGGACTAAAGTAGTGGTTTAATATTTTAAATGCTCCAGGATGAGTTTGTTTGCTGTGATCTGTTTCATGCTGTGCTTCATGCTCAGAGCCAGAAGGAACCAGATGAGGCCCAGCAGACATCACTGGCCTGAGAACCTGCAGATGCCATTCTGGTCACTCCAGAGCTGGAACTATGTACTAGAGCTTGGGAAAAAAACCCCAACCCAGTCTTTTCCAGGGCAGTAGATCCCCCTACTAGGTATAACCAGCTGTTCCATGCTGTTCCAGCTAGCTGCCCTGCAGGATTAATGGATGGCAATGCACTTTGTGTATGTTTTTTTCAAAAGCAATAAAGTTTAGAAAGGAGAACCACTCGGTGCTCCACTGTGTAATTAAAGGCTTCTAATTTTCTATGCATTATTTTCTCCTTATCTTAAAAAACCTCCCCAGTTCAAAACTTAGGGCTGGGATTATTGTTCTGCATTAATGAGTTGCTCCTGTTGGACAGATATAGATAAGGTTAGGTCAACCTCTTAATTTATAAACCCCATTATTCAAGGATTTCTCACATAGGTATAATAGATATTTATGCTAGATATTGTATTAGCTATGTGCTGAAATTTGCGTAGAATAAATTCTTTGATTAGTTGAAACAGAACGAAGAAAAAGAATGGCTGAGCTGTCAGGTTGTATTTGGTGAACATTCATTACCTTCTCTCTTGGTTACTCACTCTGTATGAACAATGTGTTCTTACCTGTGTTTCTTTCTAGACTCCTAAAACTGGGAGCCTGATGATACCTAAAATGCTCTAGTCTAGAAATACCACATTTTGCAAGTGGGTTGGTCAAAGAATTACACGTAAGTTTTGTAGTTAAAATGAGACATTCCTGAGTGGTGAGTGTGGCTGAGTACTTTACAGAATAGCAGCCGGCAAGGAGACCAGCTGAGTGCTTGAAAGGAGTTTACTTCTTCCTTGCTCAGAGCAAGGCAGGGCTTGGTGCTCCTTGGTCCCCCTGGCTCTGGGGACACGCAGTGATGGTCATGCCACAAGGTCTGTGTCCCCAGGCCTGTACCCAGCAGGGCAGAGCAGGCTTGGTCTGCAGAAAGCAGACAGCCAGAATTCCAACACGTTATCCTGGCAGGTACTGACATCATAGGAGTCAAACCCCAAACAGCCAAAGTGCAGTAGAGGCTGTGCAAGGGAGGATCTCAAACAGAGACTTGCTGCAGCCAGATCTGCAGTGCCAATGTTACCAATGACACCAGTGCCCACCTTCAGCAGAGCAGCTTGTCAGTCACATTCTGGTTAGATGATCCCAGCACTGCTACCCCTTGCTTTCACAGTGCCTGCCCTTTGCAGACAGATGTACTACTTCTCTGCAAGCTCAGAGAGGGAAGTGGGAAGAAGGTCACCTCTTGTATTCCCTTGACTCAACAGTGCAAAAATGCCAGAGAGTGGCAATTAGTCACACTGCCAGCAGAAGTCATCTGTGTTTCAATACATAATGCATTGCATTTTTAATTTTAGAGGGGTTTTTTTACTGTTATAAGTACAGACAAGAGTCCCATGTGATTTTTTAAAACTATTTTGAAGTCTGTAAGTCTCGTGTACCCCCTTCAGCATAGCTTTGTCCTGCTAGTGGGTCAGAAAATGTCACAAAACCAAATTAAAGTACCACGCAAAGCAACAACTCCGTGTTACCTGGAGTCCTCAGGTGCTCCTGTTGTATTGTTCACAGTGCCCTCATCAGGAAGCCAGATGTGATATTACCAGGCAAAACCCAAACTTTAGCTAGACATCCCAGGATTTTCATATGGTTTCATCATACACATATCTAATCTTCACAGATATCAAGTGAAGAAACAGTCTGGAGCAAAGATCTTGTTTTGACTGTCTGATTAGTGCTGGCACTACTTAGTAATAGAAGTCCTAGGACTACTGGTAATGTTTATGATGGGAGTCCTGCTTGATCAGTGAGCATCAGAGTAAAGCCATATCCTTCTTGGAGAAACTGGGTTCATTGGGCTCCCTGCTGACAAGATGTGTAACACATAGTGTGCTCCCTCGAGATGCTTGATGATCCCCATCAATAATGCTTTGTAAATAGGATAAGGGTATCACTCCCTCTGCATTCTAACTAGTTCTAAAGAACTAACACAGGAATAGCTTTTGGAACTGCTGTTTGTATGCAACAACTACAGAGAGAGGACTTTATTTCTCCTGGTTTTTAATTTAAGGATGATGTGGTCAGATAGTCAAGAGTTTTCAGGTCTGCTTTGGACAGCATTTTGCCATTTCCGAGGACCCCTCTGCTGTGAAAATGTACCAATACTCATGAATTAGTAGTGACAGCTCTGCTGATTCTGACAGGATTGTTAGAGAGCCGTTGTGCATGTCAGTCACTTCCCTCTCCTGTGTATTTTCATAGTGATGGGAGGACAAAATGTAGTACAATAAATGATGTTTCTCTTTGGCTGGCCCAACTAGTGACACTGCCTGTACAGAATGAGTTGAGAGAAAATAGCTTTAAAATCTGATATAGTTGAAGATTGTATTGATTGCCAGTTACTTAATTTAAGGATCTGCAGGAGCCACTGCTGTGTGTAAGGGCAGTAACCATGGAGAGGGAGGTGAATTAACAGAACACGACCTATAAAAATTAGTAGGCTGTTCAAATCACTCTTGTTGCTGTGTCTTGTGAACTGAAGTGTTAAAGAGTCTGATGACCCACAGGGTTAATGGAAATTACCACTTACTCTACCTTCCAGATTTTCTAAAGCAGAGACTGCAAATTAGATTTACAGGTTAATATAATCATAAATGTTTTTTCTTTAAACAGTGTTCATGTACAGATTATTTTGACTGAAATGATAGCTACAGAAGTGTTGTATAATTATCATAAAAAGTAAAAAAAAAAGCTAATTGTTCTCAAAGCAAGTCAAACTTGTGAAGAATATCCATCGTAAGCTTAATTTCAGGCAATTTTGTTCCAATTACTGGTATGTATTTAGAAAATATCTCCTCAAATTAGAATTGCTTTAGTCCCTCAATTCAACTCCAAAACATTTTCCGTGATAGCTTCACTTTATATTTTAATTGATTGGCAAATTAATGCAAGCTGTAACTGAGATAATGTTGCAAAGTGATGAAATCAGGGGAATTGAAAATTTAGAGCAAAGATGCTAGGTTTACTGAATTTTGAAGCTTGACTTGTTTTACTAATTCTGTAATTTCTTCTATCATTGACATTCATATGGACTGGTACGGTTTTGTATTAATTCTTGTTACAGTACCTCACATTGCTGAATATTTCTGTAACTTAGAGACAATTGCACTTCCTACCACAGCATGATCTTCCTTCAGCTGGAAGATACATTGGATATGAAACTTCTAACAGTTGCTTTTAGTTTTTATTTACTTGCCTTTACATGTATCAGAGGTGTCTAGGAAACAGCTCCCAACTTTTGCTCTACATGGTTGCTGTTGTGGCACAGTGGAGGAAGTCCAAGCTCAGAGTCTTGTCCTGGCTTTATAAGTTTAGTAAAACTAGCCCTAGTTGAAAATCCAGCTCCCACCTTTGGAAATGGGATGTAGGCAACACTGAGAATTAAGCTGTTATTACTTCTTCACAGGCAGAAAGTAAATGAGGGAGGTTCCTTTCTACAAAGGTGATCAGTCATTGATGTGGGTTTGGATGCTCTGGCTTTTGTGGCGGCATTGAGCAGATGGTGGTAGTTAAACACTAAATACCAGTGCAGCAAGTTATGTTCCTCATAATCAAGTTACAGCTGTGCATCAAAACTGTCTCACCTGTAAAGCTGGTCTGCAACCTGCTTGACTGTGAAAGTACCACAAAAGGTGTCCCTGTATGTCTTGGTGTCAGCAGCAGTGCTCTCTGGCTTTTGTTCACAAACAAGACAGCCATCAGAGTTAAGTCTGGAGAGAGATTCAAGATTGGACTGTGTTCCCAGAGACCAGTTATTAATTTTTTTTTTACCAGCAAAAGATGCACCAAGCCTCACACCCAAATCCTGTTTTTACTTCATTTTCTCCTGAAAGGATAAACAAAGGCCTGCCTGCTTGTTGGTTTGACAGGATTTTGGCAACCTTGCACATAACAGGTTGTGCCTGTGTCTCAAGGTATAATTCACCTACTCAATCAGAAAGCCAGTTGTGGAGTAGGGTAAAAAATACAACTAGAAGGATCCAGAGGAGAAAAACCCCAACAATTCATTAACTCAGTGAGGATTTGCTTATTGCAATATGCAAAGAAGTGGCTCGTTAGTTAGCCAGCCAGCTGTCCTTGTGTCAGGGAAGACGATGGGATGGAGTTCTGGGTCAGTGGAAACTGGTGGTCTCTGTCAAAAAGACCATTGGAGGAGGACTTCAGAGCCAGGTCTGCTGCTGGTGAACATGCTTAGTAAACCCCAGTGCTGCTCCTCAGTAGTTGTATGTCAAGGATGCTGAGAAATGCAGGGGCCCTTGTCCAGTACACTCAGTGCCCAGTGACTTACAGGCGCTTGTCTGCAAGCAGAGAATGCATTTCTACTCTAAGGACCTTTTCAAAATAAAATCATAAAATCCTTTTGCTTTCCAATGGCACATTTGGTGCAATGGGGGAGGGAAATTCCTTGTGTGTACTCAGGGTGTTAATGCTGGCAGCCGTTCAAGAGAAACAATCATCTTTAGTGCCAACAGCGAGAAGTGCCAATCTTCAGTGAGACAGGGAACGTACAACTCTGTCAGTCCTGTTTTCCAAAGCAGCCAGTTCCTTCCCACACCACCATCTCACTGCACTGCCAGTGCACAGGACATCTGAAACATCACAGTCAACTCTCACAAGCCTAAAAGTATCATTAATAATGCAAAACTTTCCTGCAAGAGACCTACTCCACTGCAATGATGCAAAGGAATAAGATGTGGGAATGCAGATCTATGGCAATTAAATATCTTTGAATCTTTACAAGGATACTGTGGTGAGGGGGGAAATTAAAATTTGTTTTAATCTAAATAGGCAGTGCAAGTATTTACAGTGAATTATTCATAATCACATGTCACTGCATGGTTTTGCAACAGATTTTCAGGCAAGAATCTTCTCCCATTGCTGTGTTAATGGAGCAGATTTCCAGAAGGCTGCAGTTTTGAATTGCTCAGAATTACCTGAAGTGATAGTTCTTTCCCTATCTTATGAATTAATTCTGATCACCAACTCAATTTATAACCTCTAATTTCTGAAACACCTTCTTCTACAATTCATTCCCCACAGTGATCATCTGTAAGCCTACTTTATACGTATATATATTAGCAATATATATTATTTAAGGATGAATTTGTGTCTCTTAGCAGTCATCATAAAATAATAAGTTTTTTCTCTATTATGCAAAGTATGATTCTCTGTTTGTATAACAGGTCTTTAGTAAGTGCACTAAAAAAGTATTCCTGAATCCAGTAACATTACAATAGTTGATATCTATATTTACTGTAATTACCTAGAAAAACAAAGATTTTGATCACCACCCACTGGCCTGGCTACTGTTAGTGACTTTGCCACATGCAAAATCTCACATTTGTCTTGATGTTTTTCGAATTGACCTGAATTTTCATATCCATAAATCACTGCAAGCACAGAAGTATTAACATGAAGGAGTCAGAGGGCATTTTATTCAGTTCATGTCTTTAACTGCTAGGCTTACAACAAAGACTTTTATTGATGAGAATACATTTATGAGTTGTATAGAATATGTTCAGTTAAGAGTTGTTTGTTCCAGAAATTTAGTGCAAAATTTTCACACTGCCTTAAAAATCCCCCAAACCCTTATTTCATTTCATTTCTCTGCTTACTGTTAAGGTCTTTCTAAACACTGTCAGTACTTACCATAGATTCAAAGGTTGCAGTTAAATTATTTAGTAGCTATCCAGTTTGCTTTATCCACTCCATCTGTTAAGCAAGTGTTTTATTTTTCTCTCAAAATGTCCTATAACTATTGGAATTTTAAGGATTTTATTATTTTTAGTGTATTACTCTGTATAAAAATCTCTTAACAATGCTGGACCATATCAAAATGGTTTCACAAATGCGTATCACAAAGCACGTACAGTGTGACACAACTTTCTTGAAGAGGGTCTCTGTGACCTGTGTTGAGCCTAGGATCCACTACTATGTTTACCAGAAGATGTAATTAATCACTGAAATAAACTACAGCAGCAGATTCTCTGTTTTCTGAACTCCTCACATGGAAACTGCTGATATACATGGAACTGGGTTAGGTGGTGCTTCTTAGTGTTAAACTGAGTGGCAGCCCCTCTGGGATGCCCCTGTCCTGTTAATTCATTGGATTATCCCAAAAGAAAAGTGCAGTTCAATCTCCCAGCTGACTTTTGTTTCACTGAGGGGATTAAGCAGCCAGTAAACACTGACTTACATGCTGAGAAAACTACCAAAAAATCCAAGTGCAGACGCACAAATTCTGTGTAATACCTGACTTCAAATTAAACACACAGTTATGCTTGGGAAGCATAAGATTAATTCAGGCTCAGAGTACAAGTGGAGAAATTTCAGGTGAGTTTAAAAAGTCATTTGAACTAACGTTGTTAGCAACTGATCTAAATTACCTCTAATGATTTACTGTTAATTTATTCTGGACAAAACCAATGTTTGCCAGCAAAGGTTATGGAAGGGACAAGCTATTTTTTTTCCTGTTTCTAGACCTCTCTTCTCTGTCTTTTCCAGTTCACTCCTCAACATATTGAAGAATTCTGGATTTTGCTTTTTGCTAATGGGGCCTCTAGTGAGCCTGATATGATAGCAATATGAAGCTTCTGACTGTTAATTAAGAAATCATTAACAGAGGGTTTCATGGAATCTCGACGATTTAACAGACCCCCTGTTGATTCTGGGCACGTACTGCCTCTTGGTTTCCTTTTGGGAAGACTGTAGGAAAATTCCTATGCTGTTATAACTGAACTTTCTTTTTGCTCTGGCATCTGGGGTGTTAATATTTGATCATGGATGTGCTACCAATAATTGCAAAGGAAAACTGTTGATGGAAAAGCTGACAGCTGTTTACAGCAAATCCTAATGGTGTGTCCTAGATTAGCAGAAAGGCTTGACACATTGATGTTTAAGACTTTTTTCATGAATGTTTCATCACTAGCAGTAATAAGTCTTTGTACGTCAATAATTTTCTACTTGATCCCTCTGATTTTCTTCCAAATTAAGTCATATTCTCACTTGCACTATCACTTAAATGCCAGATGCTCAAAGCCATTTAGGCATATCTGTGCTGGCTGTCACACCACAGCAGCTTTTAAGGCACGTGGGTTTTGCAGCAGAACTCATGAATATGCCCTGGATGGGTTGGCTCCTGCGGACACGGGTAGGCACTCAGGGAAGGAATACATGGCATGCAGGGAAGGAGTACATGGCAGCTGCTGTGGGGAGCATACTGGGTGCCCAAGCAACCCTGCAGAGCAGATGTAGTAGAGACACATGTGGCTGAAGCCTTGCTGGGCTGCTTGGCTCATGGACGAATACTGGTGTGAGCCTGGCAGCAGAGCTCTGATCTCCTTCGCCCTAGAAGCCAACATCCCCTACTTGCTTGTGGTCAACCACCTCACACTTTTTCTGGTACTGCTGAGGTGTGTGTCAGGGTGCAAGGAGGGCTGGCTGCTCCCAAAAGGCAGGTGAGACGGGAACTTAAGTTCCTGGTACTTGTAACTGGCCCAAGTGGTGCAGAGAAGAACAAAGCCCCTGTCCTAACACTCACCTGGAGGCTCCCTCTGCACCCCTCTTGGGTGGGAGCCTACAGTTCATAGTGGAGGATACAGGACAGATGCAGACTGAGCCTCTGCTCCAATGAACTCCTGGTTGTTCACCATGCTCCAGCAAGTCACTGACAGAGCACATGGTGCGTTTGTTGGGAGACTGGAACTCTGCTTGCCTTAAAAGCATTTACAAGTTTTTTTGCTACCTTCAAAATAGTACTCATTTTCCCCCTGTAGCAGGGGAGAAGAGCCTTTCTCCACGCAGTCACTGTGCTGTTTTCCATGGCAGTGCATGCAGTCCATGGTATCAGACCCTGTGGACAGAAGAACTGCAGTTAGGTCTCTAACCATAATGCCACCTAGAGCGAGATTTTTTCCTGGTGATTTTACTTCAGATTTTTCCATTTAGCCCTTAAATCTTCAGATTAGGTGAGTATCACAGCTTCCATTTGCTAGGAAGACATCTTTCCAGTCTCAAAACTCAGGATAAAAAGCCTGAGACTTCAAATACCAAAGTGCAACTCTTACTTTATTTGCCATGAAAATAGATATTAAATTATTTTTAGACACTTCTTATGACCTTGTACAGGATCGTAGGTGCAGAAAGTGGTTTCTGAATACTCACAGTACCATTAATTACTTGCATGTCACGTAATTCTGAATGTGGAAGTCCAGCTAGTTAAACAAGAGACAATAAATGAGGAAGTGTTTAGCCCGAAGACTGAAACTCATCATGGGACTTACTATGCGAACCAAAGCTGCAGCAAAGAGGTCAGCATACTTTCAACACAGTTGGGCTTTGTTGGTCAAGTTTAAAAGAAACTTTTCAAACAAGTGAGTATTTATAGCACATAGAATTTTAATTGTAAGCTCCTGTTGCCCCAAGTGTGTTAATAATTATTTTTTTTCAGTATCATATTTTCTTCATCTCAACCCCAGTTTTTCATAAGGAACCTTATTTTTCAGATAGCTTTCACTCTCAGGTAAATAAGCTGTCCTGTAGCTACAGTTCACCTTGTGGATTTATTAGAAATGAATCAATTAATTGTATCTTTAGGGAGAAAACTGGCATAGAAATGAGGTAAGAAAGTAGACAAGTGCAGTGGTTAATATCCATGAGAAAAAATTTTTTTCTCTTCTCCTTCACAGAGTTCCCGTGTAAACCAGAAAAGCATGTGTCAAACCGCCCACAGGTAAGTATACCTGCATCCCTTAAGCTGACATATAAGTGAAAAATACGATGAAAAAAGTTTCAGTAACTTCCACAGTAACTACGACAAAGATGGTGAATTAAAAAAGTATAATTAGCCCACTCCATGCAGCCCCGCTCACTTTGCCTCAAGTGATCCCTGGCTGACCACAGCCATTTGTTTGTTCCAACTCTTTGTGTAGGGCAGGCACCCTTGGCACCCCACCCTGACCTGTCAGGCTGTAGCCCATCTCTGTGAGCTAAGGGACACACTTCAGCTCAGGTTTTCAACAGGTCAGCACGACTTTTCTTGCTGTCTTCTGCCTCCTGTCTGTTACAGCTGCAGGTAAGAAAATACCCTTTAATGCCTGCAGGGCATCCGGTAGCCAACCCAGTCCGTAGGGTTGGGAGGAAGAAACTGCAATTCAGAGTAATTTAAAAACAGAGGGAAAACCAGGAAGAATCTGGGGAGTCTGAAAGGAATGCATGGCCGGTTCTTGCCATAAGAACAGTAGGTAGTGTGGGAATGAGGACGAGGAAAACAGGGAAGTGGGAACAAGCATGGTGACCCACTTAGGGGTTGCCACTGCTACTCGCACTCCACAGCCTTACGTAAAAAGCAGTCTATGATCACGTTTTCTTTGCTTATTATACAAAGGTCACTCTACAGCTCTACTGAGGATACTTATCAGTTCATGAGGGCCTAAACATCATCACCGAGCTGCAAGATTCCATGAAAATTGAACTCATTATTTATTGTAATATACATAAACACAGGTATGAGCTTTTCTCGCCAGTAGCCCTTGGCCCAGTAATGACTCTGTCCAGCTGTGTTACAGAGTGGTTCCTTAATGTGACATCAGAATGGTACATCAGGGATGAGAGGCATCTTGTGTAATTGCAGACTCAAGTAAGAGGTGTACACTTGTGGTTTCACCTTCTCTTCTGGGTCGTGCTGATGCATGAACTGTTCCCAGAGACCCTTTTAAGTAAAAATGACCTACATATCTGTAGACAGCTCTGCCTGAAACGACTCAGATAAAATGAGAATGGATTTCATTACTGACCTAAAACGATTTTTAAGTGAAATTTGTTGAACTCTAAAAAGCCAAATTTTTTATATGATTCTATACTTTTGGGCTTCTTTTAGAAAATAAGTCAGTATTGAAAAGATTATCCTTCTATAGTATTCCAGATCCAAACTGAATAAAGATGCATAAGCAATTTTGATCATGTCTGTTCATCTAATTTTACCAAACAAAAATCATCAGGGATAAGCTTTGGATATATTATCTCAAAAGAAATAAAAAAAAAAATATAATTGTTTTGAATCAAAAAGTGGAAATGTTTAATTTCTGCAAGATTCTCTGTGTTATGACATTCCATACTTTTTATACTTAAGTAGTGGAAAATATTTTGTTAGCACTTGTTGGCATTTTCTGATTGATAATTTTTTGTGGGTGAAACAATAGCCTTCATTTAAAAAAAAGAAGTTAATTTTTGCTTTCCATTTCATTTTTTTTTGGTGACAAATATATGTGATACCCCAGGCTACTGTTTGTGCGACAAGATGCCTGTGCCACTTTGACTGAGATGCACCTGATTTTACTTAGGTATTTTGCAGAGCCCAGAAGCAATATTGTTCACAAAAAAAAGTAGCAAATGGAGGGAAGCATTGAGGATAGATTGGGTGTCCTAATCTATGGGTGGGAAAGCTTTCACAGCCAAGTCCTGGTGTCACTTGGACATGTTTTACACCGGCACAGTTTCTTCCCTCTAGGGGTGTTTTTTCAATTTGTCTTAGCTCATGTAAAACCAGAGTGAGCCTTGCTAATGGTGAGGACCTGAAGTTACCCAGAATTTAGGTTTCTTACAGTGCGCAGGAATTGCCTCTAAATGGCTTCCCTGGGATTGGAACTGGGGAAAAAATAAAATTGTATTAAATGTCAAAAGAGAGAGTATAGAGTCAGTTGCCTTGGTGAACAAACGTTGCTCCAACAGAAGCAGGATGGCTCAGGAGTGGTCTTCATTTCATCAAGTGAGACTTTGCCATTTCCTGTCAGGCCAGGGCTCTGCCAATGCAGGCAGTCTGTGCTGGGTCTACAGGAGCCACATGGGGATCTTTCCATGGTCTGTTGTAGGAATGGTTTAAGGCTTTAGCTCTCAAACCATTTTTGTCCAAATATGTAGAACTATCCTCACATATAAAATATTATCTATATAAAATACTCTCCCACCATAGAAGCCGTGATTCTGCATGCTGTTTTTGTTTTACAAAACTGTGGTGCTGCAGAACCAATATTTACTAGTAAGTGAAAAAAGCAGTTCTACAGGTTTCTGTCTCTTCTAAGCTGAAAACTCACTGATATTTACTACCAAAGAGGTGTAACTGAAATTATGAGGAACTCACTTGTATGGTGCCACAATTCTCAGCTAGTTAATTTTAAATTTGTATTTAGATTTTCTCCAGCAATTTACTGTGTTGTGATGATCAACATCGAGAGGTAAGGGTGACATAGATTTTTATCAAGGGACTCTCAAGCCCTGTCCTGACCACCAGACACAGCAAAATGTAACCTATAAATGCAGTGCATGTCTATGTCTAAGATGCTGCAAATCACCACCTCTGAGTGACAGGTAAGAGTGAACTGACACCCCTTCTGTATCCTTTTGTCTCATAAAGCCCCTGGGAGGCCTAAGATCTTCAGAGCTGCCCATTGTTCCACAGCCAGATAATTTTTTTAATGTCTAACTCCTCCCAGTGTGAACTGTGGTTTCTGGAGATGTGTATCTTGAGTAAAGTGCTCTGATACTTCAGTCAGCTATTGTGTGTTGTAGTAATAGATCTTGCAGCTCTTTGCAAAGAGATGCAGTTATTGTCCTTACTTTAAATGTTAGAAGGGAAGTGATTTTCTCATTGTCACCCAGAAGAGTAAGTAGAGAATGGGATGCTTTTCTCTTGATCCTAAAACTAGTATGTGTAATTTTAAAAACATGCTGCCCCTCAGTGCGGTGGAGTTTTTTATCATTTTTCCACAGATACCTGCATACCGAAGGGCAGAATCTCACTGTTGTATTTTAAGCATATTTGTTACTCTGTGTATGGGAGGGTTGTGTAGAGCTAGTCAGGATTTTTTATAAAATAAATCTCAGGAAGAGCCAATTTCTTGTTGCAAAAAATCTTCTGTCGAAATCTGCTTTGACAAATCTTTCAATGGCAAGAGACTTTGGAATTTGGAATTCCATCCAGATGGGATTCTAGGGGTCTAAATCATATATTCTCAGGAGTCCTGCACCTCAGAGTGAAACATAAAGACTACTTGGTTTTGCTCTTGAGCTTTTTCTGGTTTAATGAAAGCACAGTAAAAAGTGTTTGTTTCATTTATACGCCAGACTTTAAAAAAATTGCCTTAATAGTCAGAACATAATGGCCTTAATATCCCATTCATTTGAAAAACCTTCATTTGCACAGTCCTCACTGTTACTGTGATGGAATTACATGATCTCATTAACATTTTGGGACAGATCAGAGTGCCGTCCGTTGTGCTGCTTCTGAGAAAGTACAGTGTTAGCTTGTAGGTCCCAGGAGAGACATCACTTAGGAATATGTATTATATTGAGATATTTTTGTAGAGGTTAGAGTCCTAAGTCAATACTGCAACATTTTAATATTTGTCGTTTTATGAATGTTCTGATGTGCTTGCCATTCTATGAAGGTAATTATGAGATGCCTTGAGCTAGATGAAAGGCTTAAGCCTATGATTGAAGAGCTCCAATAATGTAATTAAAATTAAAGAAATTTAGTCATGGGTTTTGAGGCAAAAAAAAGCTAATTCTTATATCATAACTTGAAGAAAAAAAATGAAAAAAGAAAAAATTAAACTAGCAGGGAAGTCTAGGTGTTTCAATTTTAAGGTGTCAGGAAACTTATTGATACATTACATGCTTTGCAGCCCTCTGGGTGGAAAGCAATTCAGCTAGAGACATATTTTTGATCCTGCATATTTTTGATCCAGTGTGCATATGTTTACAGTGATACACTCTTTAAGGTTGTTTTCATCTTTCTAGGAAAGATATGACTGGTCTGCAACAGAAATATATGAAAAATTTGAAGTGTCCTGCTTGAACTCATGAGGAGCTCCCAAAAGCTGTGTGGGAGAGGCAGCCCTTTTTAGGGGTGCAGGGATGTGGGGAAAGTGCATCCAGCTCTGTGAACATCATATTCTTTTGGGTATATATGGAATATTAAACCCAAGGTGAAATCCTAGCTCTTTGGAGCCCAACGGTAGAACTTCACTGATGAGAGCTGGACTGGGTTGTTGCTCCTCTCAGCTTGCACTGGCTTGGACCTGACTTGCCCCCTGCAGGAAGCCTGACCCTGTTTGAAGACCAGGTCTGAGGAAAGGCAGGTACCAGGGCATGGCAAGGGCCAGCTGCTGGTGGAGGGCAGGCCAGTTGAGGTGACCCCAGCACAGGCCACCCTCCCCTCGCTGCTGGACATGGGGACAGAGCATGTGGAGACCCCCAAGGAAGCTGGGTTGGGCCCATGGGGGCTGGCAGCACCCTCAGGACTCTGACAAGCAGAATGAAGTCAATTTATGGATAGAAAAAGCCAGGAAAAATAATTTAAGTCATGCGTCCTGATGGCCTCTCACACAGTACTATGCAGCATTAAGCCTCTCTAACAGTATTTTAAATCCCAAATGATTTGTCTTTTGCATACGAAATGATATCTTGTCCAGCTCTGGCTCCTTCTCCTTCCTTCTTCTTCACCTGGGAATAATTATTTTTCTGTTGTTATGTAAACTGAGAGGAGATGCTAGTCTGCGATGGTGTTCCCTCCCAAATGGTTTATCTAGTTATTTAGATCTTCCTCCTTTACTCTTGTGTTTTGTCTGTTGTAAAATTATTTCTTGACCTTTCTGTTCTATGTAATTTTTCATATATTTCTTAAATTACCAAGCTTAAAATTGCCTGCAGAAGTCACAACTGTGGCTAAGGATAAAAAACCTCCTACTGCTCAGGATGGTTTTGAAATTTCTCTATTATCTAGGATTTGCAAAAGTCAAGAAAGAAATCCTAAGAGACTTTTTACCAATGTGTTTACAACTGTTCTCCTATTTCACTGTGGAAGTGCTATGAGGACACCCTTGTTTGTTCTGGCTGCATCAATTTCATTACATTGCCAAATGCTTCTTTTCCCAGAATTATATATTGCTCAGATGTTGGATTATGTTTTGCTGAGATGCTGGCTTCATTGGAGTTACAATATTACTCCCAATCTTTGAAACAAACACTTACTTTAACATAGATTTATTTAATATTATTGGTTCCAAAGTTTATTCCTATATTTACATTTATGCACTAGAAATGTTGGATTCTGCGACACTTATCAGTGCTAGAGATATGAGAGTCTAATATTGTATGACTGTCACTCTATAAAAATAGTTCTGTTTGTAAGTGAAAATACACTCCCCTGCATTAACGGAGGAAAGACATGAGCAGAAAGTTAAACACAGAGATCATCCCTAAACCTTGTAAAGACAAAAATGCAGTGGAAATTACTTTTATGCAGTGTATAAAATATAGTCTGCCCTTATTGCAGTGTACAGGAAAACTTGAAAAAGAAAACCTCTTGAGGCTTTGATATTTTTTCCCGCTTTATCAGGTTTCATAAATGCTCAGAAAATCTGCGTCAGGTTACCTGGCAGGTTGGAGAGCAGGCTGTTGTTGAAGTATGGATGTTACCAACTCAAAAGCTTTTTGCACAGGGCATTTGCTTGCAATTCTTTCTTTTCCTTAATTTCTGAGAGAAAAAAGGCATATACAGGTGATACAGGTTTAAAAATAATTACAAGGACTTCATTTTTAAACCTACAAAGTTAATAAATTTGAAACTCTCTGTTTCAGCCAGTTTTGTCTTGCAAAGCTGTATGAATTTTATAGGCCAAAGCAAATGATAGTAAGTATTAATTTATAATTTCAATCTATTAGGGTGACCTGTCTAGAGGGTATATTCTAAGTAAGCAAAAGATCAATTTTAAGATCTTTTACTAATTTGTCAAGACTTTAACATAACATTTTTAAAAGGCCTGTGTACTACCAAATGAGTATTCAATGTGTCTTTTTACTTAAAGGAATGTCTTAAGAATACCTAGCAAAAATGAACTAAATTGTTTAGCATTTTTTTTGAAAGATAAGACATATTAATATACAAAAAACTTAGAGAAAGAATCTGCCAAATATTTCCTATAATTACAGGTCATAGAAGTTTATTAGTTCCAACTATAATGTTGTTATTTTATTTAATAAATGAAAAAGTATCCAATAAGAAAATGTGCACACATATAGGAATGTTGAATTATCCACTGGATAATTTAATTATAGGAAAGATCTTATATTTTTCCCTAATGCAGTAAGAATTGTGAGAACAATACAAATCTGTGAATGAGAAGGCCTTAGAACTGGGGTTATTATCTTTTTATATCTGTAGTGACTTAATAAAAATTTTGAATGGAAATTTATATGATTCATAGTCTTTGTGTGTGGTAGAAAATAAGCCATATAAAAATTGATTTAGAAGGCAGAAGATTTTTATTTAATATTAAAAATATAAATTGGAGAGGCACAGAGAATTCTAAGCAAGGTCAGCCTTTAAAATTACAGCAGCTACCTTGTGTTTCCATTCTTAGAAATGGAAAAACTGTCTACCTTTTTCTCTGAAGCAAACTCTTCATGACTTTATATTAAAAAATAAAAGAAATAGCTGTCCCATCAACTTTTCACTTCATCATCTGCATCATATGCTTTCTGTACTGCACATTTAAAACTACAAAATAGTAGATGAAGATAAATCTTTGAGTTTGAACCTGATTATGATCATTTGGCTTTTGAATATTGTTTTGTCTGCTTTATCCACAAGTGATTATTAGTGTTCTGAGCTCCTACTCACATGGAAATCTTCCTCTTCACTAAGTATTATTTCTCTTTAACCTTTCCTGTGAATATGATTATCAGTAGGATCTCACTGTAAATAATTTGGATCTGAAGCTGTCAAAAAAAATGGACTGTTGTCTTTTGTATTGGATACCAATACAGTCTGGTTAGAGGAAGGTGCTCCTGCCCATGGCAGAGGGGTTGGAACTAGATGGTAAGATCCCTTCCAACAAAAACCATTCCATGATTGCATGATTCTGTGGAATACTGCACTTCTAAATTGGTTGGTGATTGCTAAATTGGAGGATAGTTGCAAATACGACCCTAGTTAAATCCTGTTTAAACATGAAAATTAATTCAATTAATAAAATCCATTCTGAAAACAATTTATCTGTAGTCCAAGTGCAGACATTTTGCTGGTCTTGATGTTTGACTAAAGTCCACTAGTACAGCCTTCTTATCTCACTTCTAGTAATATTGAATAAGTTCCCTCTGTGAAATTCCTCTGATGTAAAATCAACTAAAAACATGTCAGACCAAGACATGTTTTGTGTTAGTTCATCTGGAAATGATAATTGCCAAGTGAACAGTGAAAGAAATTTCCAAAACTTTTGCTAAAACTAAAGTTATAAACACTTCCTAGCCCTTTGGTTTTTTGTTTTCACTCTAGCTTTCACAGTAAAAGGACAACATTGCAAAAGGCACTTAGAAAACTGGGAAAAATGCAATACTCATTAAAGTTCACAACGTATTTACCAATAGTGTGATCTGTTGGAAACCATGAAGGTATCGCTCTGCTCTCTTAACTTCATGCTTGTCAGCTGTCTGATACATCATGATTAGAGCAGGTTTCATTTGCACCTGTTATTTTTATTAGGTTCAAAACTGAGCAGGTATAGTAAGGTTATTCCAAGAAATCACATACTTATTTAAGAAAAAATGAAGACCCACAGTTAATTCTCTTAGTTAATTCAAAGAAGAAAACAAAAAAGGAAATTTTCCCAGCAATTTTTTATCCTTTTTATATTTGTACTTTTTTTTTTTTGGCAGAAGATGGCCAACAGATGTGAAATGTACTGTTATTTTGGAGATAGTGCTGGAGAATTTGGCCTTAGTTACGCTTATAGAACCCAATTATCAGATGAAAACAATTATCAGATGAACAAATTTATCCACAAATATTTCACATGACATTTGGAATACTTAACTATCAGTTAAACTCAAATTCTTTGATAACTGACTTGACTCTTGTAACAACCTTAGGGCAAAATAACCATGCATGTCTCCTGTCTGGAATCAATTTGTCACTGATACAAATCACTGCATTGAAGTCAAGACATCATGATAACCTACGTGGCACAGTTGCTTTGCTCTGAAAATTCCTTTTTTGCTCTGAAACAGGGATTCTTATCGCAGATATATTTATGAGAGGACAGTTACATGCCTTCTCAGGCACACACCCATTTCATTTAAAAAAATCTTCCGATAAGCTACTGAGTCTTCTGGGATGTGTTTGATTTTGGTTGTTTTGGGGTTCTGTCCCCACTCCCACCCCCCTAGGTTTTTTGTTTGGTATTTTTTTTTCTTTTTATCTTTCTATTCTTTTGATATATATCCACTTTATTAATTATTTTATGCCATGTAAAAATAAATAGATAAAAAAGCAGCATGCAGGTGGCTGAGCACACCTTTTGCAGTGTCTCTTGAGATTCTTCTCAGTTCAAACTTCAGACCTGCTGTACAAGGTAACGATTTGAACTTGTGGAGCTGATGAGAAAAAAACTCCTTACTCTTTTGAAGACTACTGACATTGCTGTTACCACACAGTGATGGAAATATTTCTGTTCTGAATTACAAATCAATATTATAACACACCCCCAGCAACCAACTGATGTGAAGTTGATCCAATCAGTATTTCCATAAGTTTAGTATACTTGCTGCAGTGACACCCAGCAATGAAGATGAACTTTGTATTTTAAACATCAGTCACTCCTTCAATGACAGCAGCTATGGATCTTCCAGGAAATTTACTGCTGATGCACAGAAGCGTAAATGGGTTCTTGTTAAGATCAAAGAAGGAGAAGTCTTTTAAGTTACCCCTGGGTTGATAAGCTCCAACTCTTATCTCCTCTCTGAGCAAAATACTAATTTTAAACAGTAGCAGAGGGGCTCTGATGGTTCCCTGGCCTGTTCTATTTTAGAGGTCCAGGGATTTTTTTCTTCATTTTGGAACTTTGCCAGTTATTCTCCAGTGAAAAAGAGGAGTTTTGAGAGTGGTGAGGGGCGTGATCCAATCTAAAGGAAGGTGAGTAGGGCATGAAGGTTGCCACTGCATATGTCACTCACAGTAGTGTGCTACAACCTTGCAAGCATCTACGTTTCCTGTGGTTCAGCTCACTGGAGTGTCATTACCTATAAACGCTATCTACAAAATGGGAGAATCCAACACATTCTCCCTTGTACTTTTGCAAACAAATGACTTAAGTCTTGGAAGAAGTCTCTGTCTGATCTCCCATGTACAGTTTTATTTTCAGCTTTTTCATCGTCTCAGTTCTCTTACACATAAGTATTTCAAAACATCTGATCTAAACCCAAAACCGAAAAGTAAGAGTTTTAAGTGTTCCCATATTAAGCATTTATACCTAATTAGAATCTGCTTATGAATGGCAGATTAATTTGGGTTAACCAAGTAGAAAGACACAATCTGTAAAAATACAGAATATCCTATTTCAACTTTTCCAAAGATTCTAATTTTTAGCAACTCCACTGAAGGGTCAGTGTCAGAGTCATCCAGAAAAAAATCCCCATTTTATGTGATATTCAACTCTGTATCTTTTGAGACTAATTCTAATTTTGAATTATATATAAAGTATTTCTTTGGTAAACGTTCCCTCCTATGTTAGGTATAAAAAGAAGAAAGTAAAATAAACTTCTGGCCTCCTTTAACACTTCCGTCAGAGGAATATTCACTTCTTTGCATGAATACATGTAAGTGTTTGTTTTGGATAAAATTGATAACATTATAAGTGCAACAAAAAGGAAACTTTAACAGAGTGACTGATCAGTTCAAAGACGATATTTTTTGATATCTTCATTTTTCTGTAAGAGGATGAGCTTGAGAAAGGCTTGCAAGTGGGAAGTATCTATTTCAGAGAACATATTGCTGTCACCTCAGTGCCATTAAAGCAGATCCCAATAGCTTGTTCCGAATCACCTTCTCCTCCCTGGAAGACCATCTGAGAAGTGAAACTGTAAAAACAATCTGTCAGCAAACAAAAGCCAATAGTGATACGTAAGAATGACAGGAAACGCTTTACTGAATGATTAGAAGATTAAAGCAAACTTGTGCTGGTAAGTTACTACTTAAAATCCTGAAAAGCAACTCAAGACTTTATTCAAGGCTTGGGCTCTTACTAGAGCGTTAGTTTTAACCCTTATGCAATCAGTGTCTTCTGGAGATTTGGATGATCTTATTCAGATCTGTAAGAAGTGAATCCCTTTGAGGGTGATTCTGGAGCCAGGTCAGGACCTTGAAGAGGGCAAAGACTGTTTTCTCTCTGGGCTGTGTTTTGGATCAATGGTTATGAGAAAACATTTTGCCCATCAGTCTTCCAGATGTGTAACTCCTTGAATATGAATGCCTGAAAAACAGCCTCAAAGGAACATCCAATACAAAACTACTGATGCACAACCACAACTGGCAGAACCTCCTGGACAGCCATGAAACACATTCTGGCATTTACATTTTCTGGAACCCTCTGCCTAATTTTCCACATTGTCAGTGTAGCCTACAAAAATTTCTTAATTGTCAGTCTAGTCTACAAAACAAACCAGGCTGGTCAGAGAAGTCTCAGTGTCTATAAATTGTAAGCAATATACAATTTACAGATGTATATTTTAAAACATACTAGGAAAAAAGGAAAATTACGTTTTGAAATGACAGCAGAATGTGGTCCAAGATTTATAAAAAGAATAGTATGTTCCACTGCTCAGAGAATAAGCTTGACAAGAGCAAATCCTGAAGTATTTGGAAACATTACTGAAAGGTGAAAACCTGTGTTAACTTTGGCTGCTACTAATATTCGTGTTGAAATGGAATCACAGCCACTTACTGGAGCATATGCTAATGTGAACTCCCGCTCACACAGTTAAAACACTGATTGTGTTCTGTAGAAAAGATAATAAAAGGCAGACTAAGCAGCTTATTTAATTAATGTCTGTGAGTTTATATACTCTCATATAGAGTCTGTTGTTAGTTTCTGAGTTGCCTTTAACCCAAAGAATCAGTAAAGAACAGCCAGTGGAAATGAAAATTTCTAACACTATTCTCGCAAAAGGACTTTATGCAATGCACTGAGGGAGCTAAAAGTATAGGCTAAGTAGATTAAGTATTCAATGAAAAATACTCTGATAATGTGGACCTTTGATCTGCAGCACTGCCAATGGTGGCAGTTCCAGCCAGATCAGGCTCCAGTGGGAAGTTAGGGATTCCTGTGTGAGAGCTTAGAAACTGCTATCTCAGTTATTTTTTATCAATGGATTGAAACAGCTCCTTAACTATACCTCGAATTACTCTAGCGATTTGAAGTCCTAAGTTCTGAAGAATGAATTAGAGCTGGAGACACACAGAATCACCAAACAAAAAGCCAAGCAGGCAAGGGACACCCACATGTTCTTCATAGGGAATGATGGGCAAGGTGTGCAAACAAACCTGTGCCCAAACTGTGTTGCACTGATCACATTTTTGCTTAGAACCGGCATCACGAATGGCCGAGTGCTCTGTGAGATTACCTATAATGAAAAAAATTTAGACAATTAAATTTTGCAACTTTGGCTGAAACTGTTGAACAACATCTCATTGATTAGCGTGACTTTTAAGGTTCTTAGGACATACTAAGCTTAATATTGCTGCAAAGGTCTGTTTGAAACCCACTCAAGAACAACTTTTTAATGAATTGCAATCCAATGTTGTCTTTTCGTTATGGTGATTTTGCTCATTTCTTCTGCAACATAAATTTGGAACTTGGGTGTGAAAGCAAGTGCAAATAAACGGGTGCAATTCACAAAGCTAAGATTTACTTTCCCAGTGTCTGCCTTTTTTTCCTCACTCACTCCCTCACTTTTTCACTGTCTCACCCCTTCCTTCTTCATGGCTGCCTTGTTGATGTGGCCTTTTGTTACTCAGTAAACATGAAGACAAAATGAGAAATGGCGTCAAAATGATTGCTAACCATGCATGCTAATAATGGTGAGCTTTTTCAGGCTCTTCAGAAATAGCAGTTTGTTAAGTCTTGATTTTTAATGGCTTAAAGGCAAATGTATAAGCTTACTGGGGAAAAACAAAACCCCAAACCTACAGAAACATTCATTTTACAGCTAAGTATACTTGTATTTTTCGTTGATTCTCTTGCCAAAGGCAGTAAGTCTGAACATCAACAGACAGGTATGTCACACACAGACACTGTATTCCAATATGAGTAATCTAACATCTCAATATTTCCCAACAGAATATTTAATTCCTTTTATCTTATGGTTCTTGACTTATGTTCTGGTGTTCAGTGTGTTTTGCATAGTCATCTTCATTTCACTAAAGTGCAGGGATGGATAACAGCAGTAGCAGAATCCAAAAATTGACAGGGCACTGCCACAGTGCCTTTCTTCCCTCTCCTCCATGAGCTACATCAGGTACAAAGGTAGGCAAATCACTGCCAAACAATAAACCTGCATTCATTCCCTCATGGTATTTATAGTATTTTCCAGCCAGACTGCACAGACATAAATGGCTACTGGAGTGCAGAGCAGCACTGAGTTAAACAGTAGCTGTTTGGTAGAAGAGAGGACCACAGCAGAAACCACCCGAGGATGACTGCTCAGGGATGCAAGTATTGCCTATCATGACAGCATTTCTGCTCTAGTGTGAAAAATGACCATGGAAAATAGATTACAGAGAGAAACTGGAAAAATAATTCTTAATAGAATTGTGGGCTTTCTGTCTTCTCACATCCTCTTTTTTTTTCTTTTAATTTCTTAGACAGTGCTCTGAATTCGCCTAAGTTAAAGGAAATGCACATCTGGCCTTATTTGCAATTAGAATTTTCAGGTGCACAACAAAGTTACTGTAGTTAGAACATTCTACAGCACAACAGATGACCCATGCCTCAAGCAGTTATTCTTTTCCTGACTTTGATTTCTTGTCCTCTAACCATTTTATGCTGAGAGAGTCTTTGTTATTGCTTTGCAATTTCCAGTAATTGTATTATGCTGCAGAGAAGATGAAAAATCAGTCACTCAACAATAAGATACATATTTTTGCTGCTCCTTTGGTATATTTCTCATATTTTTAGCATGCAGTTATTTGTATGCAGAGATAGATAAAACAGAGTTCCTGAATGCAAAGGTCATTTCCTCCTTTCAATCCGTAGAACTTTGATTATCTGATTATGTTTATACCAAACTCATGAGTGAATCTGAGGTGTATTTTCTCATCATGCAGTACAATCAAGAACAAAGGGCTGTAAGTAAAATTTGTGCTCACAGATTCTTGATTTAACTTTTGGTCAGCTGGAGGCACCTTGGGGTTGATTTTTGTTGCAGTTGGCTCCAGAATCTCGTATCACTTACCCACTGTGAATGTCCCATACAGTGAACTCCACTTTCCTCACTGGCACAGCTGCCTCTGCATGCCCTGATGGGACTGTGGAGGAGACAGTGAAGAACTGGTGCAGACTCCATCCACCAGTTACAGCACATTCTTCATCACTACTGTAAATTATTGCTGGTAGTTTCTGTTAGCGACTGACGTAGCAAAGTCATTTGAAAACTGCTTCACACATCTTCTAACAGCAACTTTCTTCAGATCATACATTCTTTTAAACTGAACTTAACTTCTGCGGGCATTAGAAAGACAGAAAAATAGGAACTGGCACTAGACTCAATAACTTATGAAGAATTTATGGGAGCTCAAAATCTATCATTTATTTACAAATGTAACTCCAAGCTGGAATGATGGCTACATCCCTGTAGATTTATTGTTAGAGTGCCACTGTCAAGCAACATCATCTATTACCTAGGAGCAATCTCTTATTGTTGCCTCATAAGGCAGCTATGTTTCTCCACATTTTTTTTCATATAAGTCAATTATTTAATGTGGAAGAGTTTCAAGCCAGCAGGAAAAAGGTCATATGAACTTGCTAAAAAGACACAATTCATGCTCTTTTATTGTTATCGCTGAGTTCCTTGGCCATCCCTAAGTGTTTGCTCTTCTCTGTCGCACTTGGACACGAAAGAACCACGCAGACACCTTGTCAGGAGAGAAGCAAGAAAGAAAAGGGGGTCAGAGACCCCGAGCTTTATTATATATGTTCTTAGAAATCACCGTGGATTGGAGGGAGAAATTACCACCCCTCAATCACACTGGTCAAAGGGAAAATCCATCAAACGTCTCCACCTAGGAGAATGGAATGAAAACAATAAGGGACAGTTAACAAAACATGGCTATGTTTACAGAAAGTGAGTGAGAAACTGTTACAGAAAATGAAAACATCGAAGAACTGCAAAACTCAGGGCAACACTTCTCCCTGCTTTCAAGCTACCTAGTGGGAACAAGAGGAGTACTCCAGTAGAACTGTTAAAAAAACCCCACCCTGCATTGTTAGATTTCTGTCATGTGCTTTGAGAAGCTGTATGTTACTTTTTGCCTTGGATGAAGAAGTTTTCCACGGCATCACTCTTGACTGCTTGCTGCCTACTCCAGATGCGAAGGGCAGTGTCTGCAATGGGATGGTTCCCAGGATCTGGACATCGTTTTGGGTTTGTTAGCTGTCAGAGAGGGCTGTGTGCAGTCTGCAGAGCGCATACTGGGCTCCATTTAAGTGGAAACTTAAATGTGGGAGTTTTTGTTGCAGATTTCTCCTTTCTGCTGCAGAACCTCCAAATTCTGGCACATAGTTAAAGGGGTAACACTTGTGCATGGAGCAATGAAAGACAAATCCATTTAAGGAGCCTCAGCTTGTAGAACTGGACATGGAGTGCTATCTATGCAAGTACAAGTGACCACAAGTGATCACAAGTGGAAAACCTGGTAAGTGTTTCTAAATGATAATATCAACATTTCTGTGGATTGTTTTGCCTCCTGACAATAAGCTATGGCAATACCATCCAAATATTTCCTCTAGAAAGTCTCCCTAATGTTATGCTTGCTTTCCCCACCCGGGGTGCTTCTGAGTTGGCAGGGACCATAAACGCAGTCTCCTGGGGTTTGGACTTACTCATGCTGATTTGCTTGAAATCTGGGATGTCACTCAAAAATGGCTGACCATAGTGTTTGATTGATTTTTTTTTATTTCTTATTCAGGACTTGAAATCAGCAAAAATATTGGCACTCAGTGGGAGAGATTTCATGTATCAGCTTTCATTGTTGATGGTTTTTGGACTAATAGTGCTTATTTTCATCTAGTTTTAAAATGAATTATTTTCATAGTAGTGTTTAGAGGTAAATTTGTCCTTTAACTGTCCATTTCTTGCTTTCTTCTCATTTTTTATGGTCACTGACAAATGTATTGGGAAAATGATATTTGTTTTAAAAAGCAGATATTAATCTAAGATCATTATCTTGAAAACAGGAACTTTTAGGGGTCTTAATGGAAATTTCACTTTAAAATTTTTATATTCATTTTTGTCAGCCTTTTTAACCTAAGTCCATGGAGCTTGAATGATCTTGCAGAAACTGAATGAAACAATCTGATGACAAAACTGTAAAGACATTGTATTGAGAGTAATTTTTTCTTGAAGTAAAGGTGAAAAGTTCTTTCTTAAAAGTAATATATATTCATTCTGCATAGCCAACTGAAAATGCCAACTGAAAATGCAAGTAAGATCAGCTGATGAAGATAAAACCTCAAGAAATATGTCTTTCATTTGAGAGATACTTCTGGAAGAAAAGTCTGAAAGAAAAGTTTTTAAAGAGATTCCTTTTTCTCTGCTTGCTGAGATGTGCTGAGAGAAGTTGCCTTATTACAATTGCATATCAGAAGGAGAATTATGAAGCTGTGGTATTTCATGGCCTTGGAGATTTGTGAGATTCTCATTCTCCACCGTCTTGCATTTTTGTAAAAACATCCACACTTGTAAATTTACTGATTCAGGAGGGCTGCGTCTTACATTGCTTGTGCACAGCAGCAAGCACCTTCCCAAATTTCTGTGGGCGGAGATTTTACCAACTTCATGTTGTTATTATTATCTTATTGTAGAAAACGGATGTAAGTAAAAATTCATAATCCCTTGTTATCTCCTGGTCTAAACTGAATGGTCAGGCAGTAGAGTTTTCTGTTTCCAACAGAACAGAAGTATTGTGCTGTTTTTAAATTGGATCTGACTACCAATTTCAGATCAACCTCTTGCATACTAAATTTTAAACTATTGCATGGGTTCAAGACATTGATTGCATAATCCTGCTTATTATTAAGTGAATAAGTGAATATTAAGATTTCCGCTTAGTAAGGCTGAAGTCCTTTTAAACTCATACGATACCTCCATACTGATGTGAGTGGTATGATGGCTGGAAAATACAGCAGGTGTGATATGTTAACTGCATTGTGCAAGGTGAGGCTGTGACTCGGTTGTTTGTCAACACTAAAGAATCAAGCATAAAGCTAAAGGATGAGCCTCATGCAAGGGCAGTGTCTTGCCTGTGAGACCTTCTGATTCTGGTTGCAGCCAATAAAAGTTAAACTGGTGATGCACCTGTAGGCCAAGCCAATGCAAGTGGGGGTTTTCTGTGCGACTGAGCCAGTTCTTCTTAAACTGTGGCCAGTTACATTAAGGTGTCATGGCCTTCAGATGATGGGTCAAAAATTATTCCAAGAAAAATAAAGAGCGACATTGTACATAATCCCTTATTTCCTCTATTTGCAACTGTACTAACAAAAGGGGGAGGGATATATAAAAATATTAAACAAATATAAAAATTTCACCAAACTGTTCTTATGGCAGTTCCTCATAGGATGGCCTTTGGTATTTTCTGAAAAGTTTTAGATGTTCCTGGATCCTTTAGAGAAATGGAAGGGAGCCAGGAATTGAAAAGGCTGAGCAGGGCAGACTTCAAAAGTGATTTATGCTTTGATAGAAAAAGTAACTCCTCTTGCAGTTCTCTGCTAGAGAGAAAGTGACTGTAGAGTGAATTACCACCTAGTTTTTGTTGTTTGTTCTGATTTATTCTGCTGTTGTTGTTGTTGCCCATTGACATTTCTTGATCTAGTTGTGGGGTAAAAATATTTCTGTATGCTGGAATTCAGTTTGCTTTCTTAGTCACAGGATTTCTTGAGGTAAGCAGCACTCTTTTGTGAGAGAGCTCAGGAAACAACTCTTTGTAATATGGCTTACAAAGACCTTTATTCCTTCATACATCTTGTTTAGCCA
The DNA here is from genome assembly GCA_013398055.1 of Ifrita kowaldi. NCBI lineage: Eukaryota > Metazoa > Chordata > Aves > Passeriformes > Cinclosomatidae > Ifrita > Ifrita kowaldi. The sequence continues at coordinate 9,721 of VZRS01009603.1, read as the reverse complement.
CTTAAAGGTAACATGATGTGGCATTTCAGTATTTATAGCTTTCCTCTTTCCCTTTGTGTCCCTGTGTCTCAATTAAAGGTACATTAACTCAAAGAGATTTTCTTTTTCATATTGCTGTAGCAACCCAACTTCCTTGAACTAGGTCCAACTAGTAAAAAATAAGAACTTGAAAACCTTTTTTGAGGTCTAAAAATTTCTGGTTTTAATTGTCTATGGTGCTAAAGCTGAGCAGAAAAACCACCAGTCATCCAATCACATCAGGAAAATGACACACTATAGATGGAAAAAGAAGTTTCTGTTAGGGTAGGTTATCCTCTTCATCTGCTTTCTGAGTGATAAAACCCTTGTCCAACTCCTCAAATTATTCTCTCAGTTTCCATAAGAGATACTTCCCACTCCTTCTCCCTGCAAGCTTCACCTGTTCTATATGTCCGAAGAGCACTGTTACAAGTACAAAATTCCAAGGCTGATTTGGCATCATTAGATAAAATAATAATTTACTTTTACTTGGGATATTCTGGAGGAGAAAGGACAGATATTTTGCAGCAGGTTTGCAGGTTATTACAAACACTTTTATATTATGACTCCCTTCTGTTTTGAATTGACAAATTACTGTCTGAGAAAGAGCTTCTTCCTTTCCTTTGCCTCTACTTCTTTTGAAAGATTTTTTTGTGCAATTCTTATCTAATAGGTAGGATATACTGTATGATGGAAATCCAGCTTCAGGATTTACTGTAATCAAACCAAAGACTTTTAAGTGCTATGTCATTGAGGAATGGAAGGAATTTGTTGGAAAAGAGATATCCTCTGGTTAAATACTAAGCGTTATGAACAAACCCTTTTTAAGGTCTTGTAGTGACTCCAGAAACACAGAGGAGGTAATCGTGGACAGATTTATTTTTTTTTAATTAGAAACTAAATCTCTCCTGAGAAAAAGTACCTACAAGTATTTGGTTTTTTGTAGAAGCCCAAAAGGAAAATGACACATTGGTGAATTACAAGAATAGTCTTGATGGTCAGATTGTGCCAAATTATTTAAATTCGAAAAAATAGCACAATGATCGAGATGAGAATTTTTGTGTACTCTATATTTGAAAATACATACTCTATGATCCTATGATAAGTCACCCCATTTCTATAAATAGGAATATCTTAAATGAAGTGTGCCTCATCAATGCCAAATTAAATGGTATTATCTTCTAACATCTGGGGCTGGCAGAATTCCCTTTTTTCTGTTTACAAATAGCTCATGTAGCATTTTGCATTCTGCACGTTTTTATTTTTAGGCATCTATTGGATAGCATGGGTAAGTCATTAATCAACTGTTTATTTTAACAGTTAATAAACATTACATATGATGCTTTTTCTCTTCCATAATTTGACTGAAACCATAAAATAAAATAAAATAAACAAACAAACAAAAAAATATGACTAAGACAACATGTTAATTAACCACAGCCGTTATCTGAACTATAAAAAATGCAGTAACTGTGATCTTTTGTTAGTAAAGACACTTAGCAGAACCTGAAGGAAAAAATAACAAATGCAAATCATTTAAAGTACGTGTCATTAAATTCCGTGGGACTTGCCACTCTTCATGTGTGGAAACATAGAGAAATGTTTAGACGTATAATGTGAATTATACTAATTCCAGGCCTCTTTCTTAATGGGTTCAGTTCCTCTGGTGGATTTCCAAAGTTAAGCTTTACTTTTCCATTTTTTTAAGTTGGTTTGTACAAGAGGAACTTTGCTCAAATGATAACTCTGCTACTAGATATTTTTCTCCTTTCCCTGAATATGTGATACAGAAGGAGCAGAACTCAAGATTTTTGAAAGGCAGCTGATATGAAAGTAATTTCATCCTGAGAGAAGTAGTAGTACAAAGAATGAAAGTGGTGAAGAAGGACAGAACGATTTATAGGAAGAAGGTAAACACTTGCTAGCAATGTTGTGTTTTCCTACAGTGGGGAAGAGACCAGCTGACCAACTGGCTTAGAGCGCTGCTATCCCGTGACTATCCCATGTATTAGACATGCTTGTTGTACCATCGTCTTTCGAATGGTGCTCCGTCTGTTAAATCCTTGTCTGTGTGCTCCTGGAATGTTTAGCGCAACATTAAATAGGACTGAGCAGCTGCTTAACAGCTCCAAACCATCCTAAACTGCAATTTGAAGTGGATTGAGATGGGCGGGGTTGGGTAAGACTAGAAGAGCCATTGATACAGCATCATCCTAAAAACTTGTTTCCCTACTGTTCAAGCAAAAAAAATTTAGCCAGGAAGGGTGAGAAATCCATGAAGAAAACCCCTGCAGTGTACTTGAAGCCTTGATATTTCATCTCAATAGTGCAAGAGACATGAACTATTACTGAGACTGCAGGTCAGGTAGATCTTCACCATGGAGAGCTGCAGTAGCAGGCACTGGATAAGGGTACTTAGGGTACTGAAGCCTCTGCTAACAGCCATTGTGGAAAAGAGGCTCCCACAATCTGTCCCCTAGGTATTTGTGTTATCATTTACTGCTGGAGATAAGATTTTCTTTGTAGCTGTCTTGTTAATGCCATGGTTGAAGTTAGCACTGTGAGAGCCAGAATTATTGCCTGAGGTATGTTTAGTCTCATCTGCTCTGTGACCTTCACACCGTGAGCTTCATCCTCACCAATGCCAGCCTTTTTCAGAGAGTTTACAATGTTTCTATTTGTCATCTTTTGAACATTTCCAGTCAGTTAAGAGGAAGAGGTCAAAGAGCAGAATGAGTGAGGCTGTTGCTTGGACACAAATGGCTGTTGTCTGGATGCTGATAAGTCTTCTAAGGACAGAATTTCTTACTGCAGAAGAGTAAATCCTAGGATTTTCACAATTTTTTATTTATTAGCCAAAAAAAAAAAAAAAAAGCCAACACATACTTCAGTTAAAGCTATTCCAGAAATAATCCAAAGGTTAAGTTTGAGAGACACCAGGCAAATAATATTGCCATTTCTTTATATATCCAGTATGGATAAGTCAGCAAAAAAACCAAAACCACTTTTGAGCTTAACTGAAAAATAGTGCTGAGAACACCACTTAGCAACTCTCTTCTGTTCCAGATTACAAAGCAAGAGGAAAAGAGGAAACCAAATTTGAGCAAAGTGTGACCACACCACCAGTATTGTGCTCCAGGAGCCTTCGACTTACGTGAGTTAAGGATTTTTCCACTCACAGCTTCAAAGGATGGGAATTTATTTGTGACTATGACCCCTTAAAAAGTTCTTTGTTCTTTGGGGGTCTACATGCAAGGCAGCTATCTATACTCCCTCTATAGTCAGTGGAAATCTTGCATTCAAGACAGTTGCCCTGACAGAGGTGCTGTGTGCTTTTTGAGCTATCCTGGAGTTTCCAAGACATTCACGCAGTCAGATATAATGTGGGAACTATGAAAGACCAGGGTCCCCCTGTAAAGCTGACTGAAGGCTGGGAGGGGCGACCTGGGTCTTCTGGAATGGCACTTTGTGTTTTTGTTTAAACAACTAACCTCAGTCTTAGGTTTTGGGAAACATGAACAGCTTGCTAAACTCCATTAACTCTATTCATACGTGTAACCCTTGAGTGGGTATTTTGGATATCACAATGTAACTCAAAAAGTACTAGAGGTCCACATTTAGGCATCTGAACTGTGCCCTAGATCTTTGTGAATTGTAATGGGAGCTCGAATGTGAGCATGAATTTCAATGTACTGTTCTTGAAAAAAATGCCATCCAAAGTGCCCAGCCTTTTCCATTTGCCAAGCTTTAATCATTAGGAACCAGATGTTTTTCTGTAAAGGAAGGAAAAAGCACAAAAACCCTGATTCAGCAATCTCAATCTTCCATGAAAAATATCAAGCAAATAAAATGCTAAACCAAAGGACATAGCTTGGTTCCAGCTGTAGACTAATTTGGCCAAATTTTAAAGTGATATTGCTGGACTGGTCAAGGCCTCTTGTTAGAAGGTTCTAGTACTAAGAAAATAACCTCCATATATATATCCTGTATACACACCATAATTGTACTCTACAGACTTCACTGAGATGTGGACAAATATCCCATCCCACGATTATACTAGGAAAGAGAATTTCTATAGAATGTTTTGGCAGTAGTTGCTTTGCTTGTATGTCAAATTGTTTGGCAGTACCTCACAAAACAAATATGGGATTTTGGGTTTGTGATTTACCCTTTTCCTTCAGCCTCTGTCAATGCTTTTCAAGCTAGTTAATAAATCTCTCATATTTTTCTACATCTCTTCTTTGAGACTTTGTTTTTCTCCGTAATTTTTCTTCACTGATAAATGCCTGAACTGTATGGTGGGAAACTTGAAGTGGAAAAATTTTAAGAAATAAGCAAGACTGATTCTCTTCTCATTGCCAGGTTGCCCTGACATTATTTTATGTTCTGGTGATTATGGGGATCCATCACTTAGACATCTGATTTTATCTCCGCCTTGAACTTGAAACAGAAAAAAACAGGTGGTCCCTTTGTTCCCTTCTACAGGATGTTTGTTTAATTCTAAGTTAAACACTGAACAAGTAAAATGTTTGTGGTACTTGTGTCTCCAAAGGCCCTTAAGTGATATGGTGGTACTTCCTGCTGTCTTTACACGAATGTTAGCAGTTTTGCCTGCTGAAGGGCCTCTTGGGGAGATATAATTCTTCATAATGTGGAGGTAGCAGGCAGCCACATACACAATTGCATGTCAAAGAGCTGTATGAGTCTAAAAAGGAAAAGCAAAACATAAATTTTTTGGTCCTATTGATTGTTTCACTCTTCAGTGTATTACTTCATTACCTCTTAATGTTTCAAAAAAACTAGCAATTTTGTCTGTGACCTTCACTGGAATTTGGTTTTTCATCTTAGACATTCTTAGCCAACAGCTCATCAGTATTAGCAGCTTGAAGGATTGGGCTTGGTGAAAAGGATGCTTTTGAATTTTTTTGGAAAGCAGTAAGATTCAAGTTATCATTTTCATTTTGCTCTGGTGCTGAAGTAATTCACCAAAAGTTATATGTACAAAATGTCCTGAGATAATGGATGCCTTGCTAGATCAGATTTTTATGGCAGTCTGCTCCAGTACCAACAGAGGAAGTGCTCCCGTATTCACAAAGGAAGTGTGTCAGTACTGTTGTGACTGTTCCACTGCTTGAACAGAAAGGGTCAGTATGCTGTTCCCCAAGGCTGCAGAACGTCTGTAATATTTTGAGTTGCTTTTTACTGTTCCAGTATGCTGCTGGAAGAAAGAAAGGTGACAGGGTTCCAAGTTTGCTCCTTCTTATCCACTGCTGGCATAAATATTATAACAAAAATTCTGCATACATGACTGGCAGAAGTCTAAAAGAATTTTTGCTAAAGAGACTGGGTTGTGCAAGTAAAATAGATGTTTCAGGAACTTCTTAATTTTTGCACTTCATGTTTAAGGATAATGGAGTAAGTAATGTAGCCATCTGTAACATAGTGTAAATAATATAGGAGGGTGTAAAGCAAAGTAGCTCTTCTTAGCCTAGGGTGCTATATACTTGATGATAGGAAATAGAAACAAACATATAAGAGTAACTCAGGTGCCTCACACAAGGCTGTAACAGTTCACTGCCATCAAGCAGTATTGCCTGTGTTACTTTATGTAAATAAACATATTACCCTGGTTACTTCTGTAGATAGGCAACTTTAGCAACAGCCATTCTGTTAGGATTTTAATAATTTTTGAGGATTAAAAGAAAACATTTTTGAAGACACATAATTCCACACTCTCTTCAGTTTGTCTTTATCTTCACTACACAGTGACCATCTGAGAGTGCTGTATTCCAAGCAAGCAATTTTATGTTTAAACAGAAGCTTTCCTTCATGTTAACATTTAATTTCCTTCCCCTCCATCATGCCTCAGGCAAGGCCCTCTTTCATTCTTTTTTGCTGCAGTAGTGTACACCATAACGGAGTACAGCTATTCAAGTGACACAATATAGTAATCAGAAGTAAATTACACCCTTTAAAATTACCATCCTCAATCACAATTCCTAAAACAATGTGATAATTGCTGTCATGGGAACATGGGAAAAAATAGACTAGTCATTAAAAAAATACTATAATCATTAATATCAAGTGGCATGTGAAATAACAATTTTCTACTAATCACTAACCTAGAGCTATAGTGCAAACTAAAGATCCTCTTTCATAAAGTAAACTGGATGCCTACAGCTAGAAAAGGCATAAACTTGCAAAAATATTTTGCCCATTAACAGGTTTTTTACTGTGTTTTTTACAACTGTACATTTCCCAATATATATATGGGTTTCTATATGCAGCAGTTATACACCTGCACTTGAATTTCTCCTTCGCCCTTCCGACCTCAAGTAAGCTTAACAAACTCAAATTTTGAGGAAAAAACGTACATCCAGATGTTGGTTACTTGCATTGTCAAACCTTCCAATTTAAAAAAATAAAACAGCATCATATTGGGAACAAAGGTGCTAGGGCCACCTTTTTCATATTGCTCACTCATTGTTTAGTCTGAGAGGGGGAAAGCATTGGAGGGAGAAGAAAAGAAAAAAAAAATACCAGTCAATTTGGCATGAGCTTAGAAGGGCTTTCTTTGATGGATAAGGCCAAGCTATAAAGAAACCTGGGAGCATTAGTGCCTGTTTTTTCTGTGTTAGAGATGCTCAGCTGTAACGTCAGGAAGCTGAATATTTGAATTCTTATTGTCAGTGCAGATAGGGAGAGAATGAGGCAGAGCTGGGCAGCTTCCATGTGCATCTTCTAGCTGTCAACAGATGTAGTTTAGAGTCTTAAATCCCACAATTACCAGAAAATGATCCTTCCCTCCATAGACAGTGAGGAAATTTGTCCTGTCAGTCTAGCTGGCTACATTTTCTGAAGTAAAGGAATCTGGTTCTTCATTCGTGTTAGAGCACAAGCTTACACAGCATTCGTGAGGACCACTGCTGTGATTTAAATTCTGTGACTTTTAATTCTACATAGACTATGAGTCTAAGCATCACATTTGTAAAAAAAAAGAAAATAGCCTTCAGACCTTTCCTTTGTGTTTGTTTTCTCATTGAAAAACAAAGTTTACACCAGAAAAGTAGTTAACAAAAGTCTGATTCATACATTGCCAATGTATTCTTTGAAGGAAGGTAGTAGAGAGGCTGAAGTGCAATTAAAGTGGAAAATGAGTATTTTTATTTTTGGGAGACTACCATTGGTGTTTTTAAAGGCCAGAGGTTGGAGCCTTCTCACCACAAACTGTTCAAAGGTGGTGAGCTCATGTAAGACTGTGGGAAAAAGGGTTAGAGGTCAGAAGTTTTGTCATTCAGCTGAGTATTTGCAGCTTGGTTATTATCTTCAAATGTGTAAAGGAACAAAATGGACTATCCACATTTTTATTTCCATCCAAGGGTAGGCAAGAAAGTGGGGAAGAATTTTGACTCCTTATTTGTCTCTCTACATCTCTTTGTATTTTTCTGACAAGACTTGCTTCTGTGGAAAACAATCCAGTTGCAAACCAAGCAAACATTTTCCCCCTTGCAGCTGCTCCAACACAAATGGGCAGGCAAGGTGTATCTCCCACAGCTGCCTGCCCAGTCCAAGCTGTATGGTCAGGCTGTGGCAGGCTGAGATGTCTCTGCCCAGCAGGACTGGTGCCTCCTGCGGATTCCTGACATGCTCTTACCCCTGCCTTGACTGAGAGAAAGATGAAGGAGGCAGTGATGACCTTTTCTGTGTGCGTTTCTCAAGTTTTTTCAAGCAAGTGACACTCACTAGTCAAAACTATCCCAAGGAGGGCTGAGTCAATTCATTTCTCAAAAATAATTTGGAAATGGATACTGTTAGCTTGCTGGAAAATCAGCCAGGTGGGCAGGCATGGGCAGAGAATGACCAAGGGAAAGTTTATGACTTGTGTGAATATTTCTGTTATTTTCACAAGTTAGTTATGACCCTGTGTGGAATGAAGCAGTGATGGAGAGTCACTTCTGAAGTGAAAATGCTTTCCTCCCATTATTTCTCTTCAAGTGACCTCACCAGGACAAATAGACTTTTGCTCAAGTACACCAAAAAGTAACTCCTGGTTTTTTCCATTTTTCCCTATTAAAAACAAACAAAGAAAAAAACCCTCAAAAGACAAGTGAAAAAAACTCAGACAAAATACTTACTAATGTCTTATGCAAATGACACGTTAGCTTATATGTGTCCAACTAATCTTTCATGAACTATAAACAAGTTCTCATTTGCTTCCAGTTATTTCTATTCTCCTTTTTAGTGGTGATTTCCCAAGTTATAACAAGCCAGATAGCTACCTCTAATCTCATAGCAATGGCTCTTAAAATATTCAAAATGAGTAATTCATTTTTAATGATCTTTAGCTCTGAAACAGTTTAGGCAATGTGCTTTACACTCTGCAGAAAAATTCTCCTTGGTCCCCAAGGAAAACCTGCATTTTTTCAGGCTAAGCCAATTTTGAAAACGAAGATGTTTATTAAAAAGAGAGAGCTACAGAGAAGCAAACTTCAGACTACGGAGCAGGGCAACTAGTGTTAAAGGCAGTGTCTGAAAAGGTCCCTGGGGACATTTTAAAACAGAATACATTGAGGCTGATTTTTAATTGATTTGAAACCTCTCTGATCATTTTTACCTAGGAAGGGTTGGTATGAAACATTCTGAAACAAGAATTTCCTTCTTTATTTATACAAGTGGGAACTTAGCACACTGTATTCATACCTGGGAGAAGTACTCAAAATGAAAGCTGTTTGAGAACTAACAGAATCTATTGTGGGGTGCATCTGCCGTACAGAAACTCCTGTTATAAAAGCAGTTGCATCCCATGATGTCTTTGAGAAATATTTTGCAAAAACAGTTTTTGAAGGCTCAATAAGATGTAAGTAACATCACACAGGAAAGGCATTTATTGATCATTGAGCCCCTGAGTAGATCTTGTGTCCAAAAGATGTGTCAATCCCTCCTTCAGTTTTACAGTTTATGTTGCTTATATAATATTTATCTTATCCACTGAGACAAATCTCTGGACTTTATCCTTGTGTGCTGGTTTGGACAAATTTGGAGGAAAATATCCTCTGATAGAAGGCAGGTTACAACCACCCCTCCCCACCAGGTTCGGGAAAAAAAAAATTTCCTTGGAGGAAAGTGAAAGAGATAAAAAACTGTTTATTTAACAAACACACAGGAAAAGCATAATAATGCTAAATAATAAAACCTCTCACTGTGGAGAGAAACCTGGGAATATTTCAGAACCCTTCTGTAGGTGTGGTCTCTCTCCTCCTTGGAGCTGGGTCATGGGCCCACCTCCAGAGCCTCGGGGGGAAATTCTCCTGGTGTATTCTGATGTTCAAACAGTCCAGAAGAGAAGAAGGGAAAAACTGAAGTCCCAGGAAAACGAAGTTCAACTCTCTGTCTCCCTCCTTCCTCCGCTCTTTCTACTGCAGCAGGAGAATGCAGAGGAGTGTATCTGTGAATCCTTGAACAACTGTTTTGAAAGGTTCACTCGTTTTTTTTTTTCTCTTCCCCCTCTCAGGCTCAGTTTAAAGGCACAGGATTGATTTCTGGGCATAGAGCAGCGATAGGGGATACACATCACAAAGTCACTCCAAGACACCTTGATAGCTGTACTTAGTTTCAGTGAAGTACACACGCTGCCATATATGCTTATGCTTTGCAAGCCAGATCGATCTGTTTCCTTTCAATGTATTATTATTATTAATATTAT
>VZRS01009601.1:0-36164 GCA_013398055.1 Ifrita kowaldi | reverse complement strand
GTGTCCCCCCCCAGAGGTGCCAGTGTCCCCACCCCCCAAGAGCTGCACCCCAGCCCTCAGGGGGTGCTCCTGCACGGGCTCCATTTACAGCCCAGCAGAGAAACACGGAGTGCAAACACGGCCAGAGCCCTCTCTGGCCTCCTCCTCCTCCTCCCTGCCAGGCTCTCCTGGCCGCGCCTCAGGTATTTCCGAGTCCTGGAGCCCGTCCCAGAGGCTCCCAAGTGTCCCCGTGCAGGGAGGTGTGTGTTTCTCTGCGCTTCCCCTGCGCAGGAAGAAGGTGACCCCTCCTTTGCTGTCGATGACACTTTGAGCATTTCCTTTGGGGTTATTCAGGGAAAAGGGAGGAAGTCAGTCGGGTGACAAGGTAACAGAGTCCTGTCCAACAAAGCCGGAGCCAGTGGCACCCATGAACTGTAACTGGTGCTTAACCGGGGCATTCAACTGCTGGGGCCGCAGGGATTTATTTAAAGACGTGGTTTAAGGCACATGGCATGAGCCATGTGAAAGCAGCGGTGTCCTTGGATAGCAGCTAATTCCCGTCTCAGATGCGCTGCTGGCACCGCGCAACTCGGCACAAACACCGACAGCTGTGGGCTGGCTCTGACCCTGCTCCGCTCCAAGGGGGTGCCTGTCCCACTCCGCAGCTCCTGAGCTGCTCCAGGTTTCTGGCAGGCAGCAACCCCAGCTGTGCTCGGCGAGGCTGTGGAGGGGTCCAGTCACGTTTCGGGATGGTGAAGTAGAAGGGGAGGCACAAGAGCCCCGGCTTGGGGTTACAGCGAACATTTACTGGCTCGTGCTGAGGTGAAACATCACTCTGATGGAGCAGAGCAGTGTCTGGGAGACAGGGATGAGGCCACGGCTGGGGCTGAGGCTCCTCCGTGGCTCCAGGGTGTTGGAGACCCTCAGGAGCTTGCGGGGCATCCCAGAGCTACCAAAGCCAGGGAAGAGGAGAGGACGAGCTGCAGCTGAGGGGACAGGCAGGAGGTTTCGTTCTGGGGAGAGAAGGGACAGAATCACAGAATCATGGAATCCCAGACTGGTTCAGGGTGGAAGGGACATTAAAGACCACTCAGCCCCACCCCCTGCCACAGGCAGGGACACCTTCCACTATCCTAGGGTGCTCCAAGTCCCATCCACCCTGGCCTTGGATGCTTCCAGGGATGGGGCAGCCACAAGAGCTGAGCTGCATCCCTGGGGGAGGTGGGAGAAGCACCAGAGGCTTGGGGAGTCCCTCATGGGATTCCTGGAGCTCCAAGAGACCAAAGGAAGGGACACACTCGTAGATCCACAGCAGAGCTTGAGAGGAGCTGAAACCGTGACTGGCACCACTTGCAGAGGGAGCTGCAGGACCGTGGGAGCCCAGGGTGAGGTTGAGGGTGTCAGAGCCCAGGGGAGTTGAGGAGGAGCATGGCCATGTCCTCCAGGAACTGGGACTGGCACCTCTGCAGTGCACAGAGCTGCTGAGGGCAGGGCAGAGCCCGTGAGAGGCTCAGTGAAGGGGTTTCCCCACAGCCACGCGTGATCCCTGCAGCTCCAGAGGGAGATCCTGAGGCTCAGGACCTGCTGGGCCTCAGGGCTGGCATTCGCTTCGTCCCCCAGGTGCTAAACCTGTTCCTGGCTCTGCTGCTGAGCTCCTTCAGCGCCGACAGCCTGGCGGCGTCGGACGACGACGGGGAGATGAACAACCTGCAGATCGCCATCGGCCGCATCACCCGCGGCATCGCCTTCGCCAAGGCCTCACTGCTCGCGCTGCTCCACCGCCTCTGGAAGGGCAAGAAGGTGGCACCAGAGGAAGAGCAGGACCCCAGTAAAAGGGACAACTCAGTGCTCAACCACGTGGACACGGCCCCGGACCCCAAGCCGGGGTACCTGGATGGCATCACAGGCAAGGAGCACATCTTCATGGATGAGCTGGACCACATGAACTTCATCAACAACCCCAACCTGACGGTGCAGGTCCCCATCGCCTCCGAGGAATCCGACCTCTACGAGGAGACCAGCACCCAGTCCGACACCGAGGACACCACCAAGGTAAGGAAGGCGGAGGGAAGGGAAGGGTTTCACCCCAAAACCAGGACTGCCCCACTCTTGCTGTGCTGCCCAAGGAATGATGTTGGTTTGGGTCACTTTTCGCTTTCCCACAGGGCCAAACTCGGGGCTTTCCAAGCTGGCATTTCCCAGTGTAAACTGGAGTGGGAGGTCTGAGCAGGGCTTCAGCTGTTTTGGGTCAGACTATGGGGTTATTGCCAGTGCCAGAGGGCCCCACAGCACCACAGGGGCGGTGCAAGGGTCAGAGCACTCTGTTTGGGGCTAAAGATGTTGCAGAGGAATCCGATGCCAGGAAATCTGCTGATGGCACTATCACCGGATCCACTGCTAATGCCTCGGAAAGCATCGGCCTGGGGGGCCTGAACCAGATGGGGGAGCTTAGCAGGGGTGAACACGAAGCGAGGGTCATGGGATCCAAAGCTGAGACAGCTGAGCCCGCTGTCCAGGGGACTGCTGGGGTTCACTGGGAGGGTGGCAGGGGTACAAGAAACTTGAGAAGACCCAAGTGGACACAGAGGGTGATGGTGTGGTGGGAAATTACGGCTCACTCCGAGGTCCTGGGAACACAGGGGGCAGCTGGAGGTGCTGAGGGGGACAGGATCAGCCTGGGAATGGGGTTTGTATGGACAATAGGACAGCTCTGAGCAGGCATTTGTCATGACTGGATGGCAAACGTGTGCCCAGGAGCTGAGGGAACTCTGGGAAGCTCTGTCCCGACCAGCCCTGCCAGGTCCAGGGGGCATCTGGTGCTGCTGAACACTGGGATGGGGCTGCACAGGGAGCCCCAGGGAAGGCTGGAAAAGGAAGCAGAGCTCCCAAAACTGCAGAGCCTCTCTCCTCCCTCCCATCTGCGGGCTCCTCACAGCTCAGCACAGCGACAGGGACCCAGCTGGGCACAGCATGGGGCAAGGAGAGGGGACAACCCTAATTATTTAGTGTTACCTGGAAAAGTAGGGGGGTTTCAGCATTTGGGGTGCAGGAGGGGGACAGGAGGAAAGGTGGGGCTGGCCGTTGTCACTGGGAATGCACTGCCAAGCCCTACAGAGGGGACAAACCCCCGTGGAGCACCTCAGTCAACAGAACAGGCCGGGGGGGTTGCTGCTCTCAGCTCCCTCAGTGTTGCCACCAGGAGAGCTGAGAGTTGGCATTTTCCCCCAAATTTTTCCTACCCCAGTCCCTCAGCAGCAGTGCCCAGCACAGCGGGTGCCCTGCAGAGGTGATGCCACAACGGGAGGCGGGGCGACACACCCTGCCTGGTCCATGGGGTCCCCAGGGACCTCAGCTCCCTGACACCACAAAGTGCTTCCCAGCAGGTGGGAAAACTTTGGTGTGCAGCCATTGGGCCTGTCCTGGCACAGCTCTGGGCTTTGGGGTGGGTTTAGCCGATGGCACCGGCTCCGAAACGCTGCATGGAAAAACTCTGAGAGCCATCCCCGGCACGTGCAGGGGGCAAAGGGCACCTCTCAACCAATGAATACCAGTTCAGCCCATAGGGGCTGTCAGGTTTGGTGCCTAAACTCAGTCAAAGCTGACTCAGGTGGGAGCCAAGGGGGTGCATTAAAAACAGGGGCCCTGCCCAGGCAGGGGAAACGATGGGCTGTGATCTGTCGTGGAATCACAAACTGGTCTCAAAGACCATCTAATTCCAATCCCTGCCATGTCCAGGGACACCTCCCACTGTCCCAGGCTGCTCCCAGCCCCGTCCAGCCTGGCCTGGGGCACTGCCAGGGATCCAGGGGCAGCCACAGCTGCTCTGGGCACCCTGTGCCAGGGCCTGCCCACCCTCCCAGGGAAGAATTCCTTCCCAATATCCCACCCATCCCTGCCCTCTGGCAGTGGGAAGCCATTCCCTGTGTCCTGTCCCTTCAGCCCTTGTCCCCAGTCCCTCTCCAGCTCTCCTGGACCCCCTTTAGGCCCTGCAAGGGGCTCTGAGCTCTCCCAGATCCGACCCTTCTCCAGGCTGAACACCCCCTGCTCTCCCAGCCTGTATGTATAAGGCGAAATGACAATTAGCAGTCAGGTGCTAATTGCTGGGAGCCCTGTGCTGTCCCCGGGGGGGTCGCTGCCAGCCGGGTGTGTTCACACGCCGGGAATCAGCTCCAGATGGAGCCAGAGCCCCGCGCAGCGCCCGCTCCGGGGACACTCCCACGGTGACGATCCCGAACCGCCGGGGCTTCTCCGCACGGGCTGCTCAGACTACGCTGGGAAATCCTCTCCGCTTCCAGAGCTGCTCCTTTCCAAGGAAAAGCTCTTCTCCGGGGAAACGACAGCGGCAGCATCACCGCAGCTGCAATTTTGCAGTCTGGTGGTTGATTTCTGGTTTGCAGCTCAAAGCAGCGAGGAGGTGCCAGCCCGCTCTGCGGCTCCGCAGAATCAGTGCAGGGGCTCAGGGCTCTTCCAGGGGCTCTTTCCCTGGGGATCCCATCCTGCTGGGCAGGGTGATGTGTTCCGGGATGCTCCGGGCTGCGGTGCAGCGCAGGGGTGTTGTCAGTGGGGCTGAGGGAGCTGGGAAAGGGGCTCAGCCTGGAGAAAAGGAGGCTCAGGGGGGACCTTGTGGCTCCGCACACCTCCCTGGCAGGAGGGGGCAGCCGGGGGGGGTCGGGCTCTGCTCCCAGGGAACAGGGACAGGAGGAGAGGGAACGGCCTCAGGCTGGGCCAGGTGGGGTTTGGGTTGGATATTGGGGAAATTCCTTCACTGAAAGGGTTGTCCAGCCCTGGCACAGGTGCCCAGGGCAGGGGTGGAGTCCCCATCCCTGAAGGGGTTTAAAAGCCGTGTGGATGTGGCACTTGGGGACAGGGGTCAGTGGTGGCCTCGGCATTGCTGGCCTCGATGGTCTCAGGTGGCTTTTCCAGCCTGAACAATTCCATGATTCTCAGTGCTGTGGATTGTGGGGTCCTGGGGTGAGTCAGGGTGTGCAGCACGAAAGATGCAAAAGCCCTGGATTGGGGGTGGAAAGCCCCAGCCAGGCTGGAGATGCTGTACCCGGTGTGTGATGGAAATTGCCCTCCAAACCTGCTGGTTCCAGGAGTGGCTCAGGAGCCCTCAGGGATGGGTTTTGTCCCTGTCCCAACCCAAGAGAGCCTGCCCTGAGCTCCACCCACAGAACTCCTGGGTTCCACGAGCCGTCCGAGGCCCCTTTGGACCTTTCCCCACATCTCCAGGGCAGTTGCACTGGTTTGTCCCCACCCTGACCCTTTGTAAGGCTTGTCCTGGAGGCAGATGGCTCCCGTGTGTCCTTCCCTGGGGTCACAGCTTGCCTGGCTCCGTGCCGAGACTCCCAAATCCCCCTGCCCCTCCTGTCCCTCCCCCCTCAGCCTCGACCGAGGGTGATCCCAGTGGTCCTGGGGAGCCACCGGCTCACAGCTGGGGCCACCCCTGCTGCTGTGTCCTCTCCTGCATGTCCCCAAAGGTCCGCAAAGCAACATCTTCTCACGGAGATGTGGCTGTGGCCCTGAAGCAGCGGGCAGTAACGATGCCTCAGTTTACCCCCGGGGCTTTTCCCTGGTTTTTGGAGGGTGGAGCAGCTCCTTTATTCGCTACCAAAAGCAGGAGCAGCCTCGGGGGAGGATTATCCCCTTCCCGTGTAAGCCAACACCTTCCTGTGCTGGAAATACCCATCCTGGATCCTCTGCTGCTCCCCGGTAGGAGAGGCAGGGCTGGGGAATCAGCTGGTTCCTCTAGTGCTGCACGAGGGCTTCTCAGAACGCCAAAAAAAAACAGAGGAAAAAGAATCCCAGGGGCTTGCCAAGCTTTTCTCTCGTTATCAGCCCCTCTGGGCCTTGCTGAGTGGTGTCTGGGAAGGCAGACAAGCGGAGCTGTGGAGCAGGATGGAGCTGCAGAGGTATTTGGGATGCAGGTTTTGAACTTGGGTGAACCTCGGGCTGAGGGCCCTTCGGCACGAGCCGAGCCTGAGGGAGCAGAGAGGAGAGGCTGCTTGGGTTTCTGCACCAAAGGGGGGCTGGCAGAGCCATTCCTGGATGGGGACACACAGAGGAGGAGAAGGAGGAGAGAAAATCAGCCGGAGGTGGTGGCACAGGTGGATGCGAGATGGGGCTGCTGTGCTGGGAGGAAGGCTGGCATCAGGAGACCTTCTGTTCCTCTGAACCTGGGTGAAAAGCAAAGCTCAGGTACCAACAATCCTCCAAGGGTTGCAGCGCTGGATGACTCAACAGCTTCCGGGTTGTGTGTCCACGGAGGGGGACTCGGAGCATCCTCCAAACAAGGGGGTCCCAGCACCCAGCTGGTCCCGCCTGGGCTCTCTGGGGCAGGAGGAGCACGGCTGGAGGCAGCCAAGGCCCCGGAGCCTGGCCTGAGTTGCTGTCCCTCTGCAGAACCCCCTGTCCAGCGACAATGCCTCGTCCGTGTGCAGCACGGTGGATTACAAACCCCCCGCGCCCGAGGAGGAGGAGGTGGCAGAGGTGGCTGAGGAGAGCAACGAGCCCGAGGAGTGTTTCACTGAAGGTGAGGGACAGAGCAGGGCTGGAGACCCTGCGGGCAGGGGGAGATGGGTGTGGAGAGGGGAAAATGGGCGTGGAGGGGCCACTGCCAGCCCATTCTTGCAGCACAAGGACCCCCAGGCTCCCCGAGCTCAGCCCGAACTCCAAATCCTCCTGTACCACCACAGAGATGTCCCCATGGAGCTCCCCTCATGCACCCACCTAAGCCCAGCAGGATCCAGGTCCAACCTCCACCAGGGAGGGTTTAAAATGCCAATAAAACTGGGAATAGCGAGACCACCCTGGCCAGGAGTGACCCCCAGCCCCTGTGTCCCCAGGCTGTGTGAAGAGGTTCCCCTGCCTCTACGTGGACATCACCAGTGAGAAGGGGAAGATTTGGTGGAACCTCAGGAAGACCTGCTTCCACATCGTGGAGCACGACTGGTTCGAGACCTTCATCGTCTTCATGATCCTCCTCAGCAGCGGGGCACTGGTAGGTGCCACCTTTCCCCCTGTCCCAGGGGCTCTGCAGCAGCTTCCCAGCCTGGGGGGAGCCCAGGGAGGTGACAGAGCCCAGGCTCTGGGCATCTCCTGTGCCGAGTGACCCAGCTGTGGGCAGATGTTTGACTTCAAACCCCATCTGGCTCAGGTCTCACCAAGGTACCTTGTGATCCTTGTGAGGGGATCTAAACATCCTTCAGGAGTCCTGGTACGCCCTGGTCACCCCTCCCCAGCCTCCCTGGACCATCATCCACGGGCTGTGGTCCATGGGCTCGAGGGGATGCCACTGCCTACAGCCCCCACTCCTGCTCTTATGCCAGCTATGAACCATCTGAACCATTTATTGATCTTTGTGTGGGTCCTCATTTCACTACCACCATCACCGGCTGCCAGGAGGTGCTTGACAAACAGTTCACGGTTTTTATTTTGCTGTTCAGCACCTCCATCAGTGCCTGGTGCCCCCTCTCAGAACCTGGGTGTTCCGTTAAATCAGCCTAATTCATCATCTGTGTGTTGGCCTGCTGCTCTTCTCCGAGCGTTTGGGCCAGATTTAACCCAGGAAACACCAACTTCTCTGCAGGTTTGGAGGTGAAGAGAGAGGAAAGGAGAACAGAGGGACTGAGAGGGTTTTCAGACACACTTTACAGGTCTGCAGCTCGCTCTGAGGTGGTTTGGGGATGTCTGAGGTTGTAGCTGGTGCAGGAATTGAAAGCTGTGCAACACCTGGTCACCACACCCCTACCTCTGACTGCTTACTCAACACAGGGGTGTGGCCCTCACCCAAACTCCTCAGGGCATTTTCAAAACTCCCAAAGCATCCCAAGCTGGGGGTTGGTGTCCTGGAGTTTGAGTTCAGACACCCGGGAAGTGGCTGCAGCTGGACTTCGGCTTCAGTGAAGCTTTGCTTTGGGTCCAACCCCACAAAGCCAACAGGGACTTGCAAACAGGAGCGGGACCCCACATTGATCAGGTCCATGAATAAATGCCAGCCATCCTTAGGCTCCCAGCTTCCCGAGCCCTGGGAAAGCAGGGGGATGCCAGCGTGGGTGTGCTCTGGGAGGCCACAGGTCCCATGGAAGGATGACTGTCCCGTAGCTCTGTGGGGTCCCATGGAAGGATGACTGTCCCGTAGCTCTGTGGGGTCCCATGGAAGGATGACCATCATGCAGCTCCATGGGGTCCCATGGAAGGATGACTGTCCCGTAGCTCTGTGGGGTCCCATGGAAGGATGACCATCATGCAGCTCCATGGGGTCCCATGGAAGGATGACTGTCCCGTAGCTCTGTGCCCCTTGCAGGCTTTCGAGGACATCGACATCGAGCAGCACAAGGTGATCCGCACCATCCTGGAATACGCAGACAAGGTCTTCTCCTACGTCTTCGTCATCGAGATGCTGCTCAAGTGGGTGGCCTATGGCTTCAAGGTGTACTTCACCAATGCCTGGTGCTGGCTGGATTTCCTCATTGTGGATGTACGTGATGAGCAGGGCCAAGCCAAGGGGNAAGGATGACCATCATGCAGCTCCATGGGGTCCCATGGAAGGATGACTGTCCCGTAGCTCTGTGGGGTCCCATGGAAGGATGACCATCATGCAGCTCCATGGGGTCCCATGGAAGGATGACTGTCCCGTAGCTCTGTGGGGTCCCATGGAAGGATGACCATCATGCAGCTCCATGGGGTCCCATGGAAGGATGACTGTCCCGTAGCTCTGTGGGGTCCCATGGAAGGATGACCATCATGCAGCTCCATGGGGTCCCATGGAAGGATGACTGTCCCGTAGCTCTGTGGGGTCCCATGGAAGGATGACCATCATGCAGCTCCATGGGGTCCCATGGAAGGATGACTGTCCCGTAGCTCTGTGGGGTCCCATGGAAGGATGACCATCATGCAGCTCCATGGGGTCCCATGGAAGGATGACTGTCCCGTAGCTCTGTGGGGTCCCATGGAAGGATGACCATCATGCAGCTCCATGGGGTCCCATGGAAGGATGACTGTCCCGTAGCTCTGTGGGGTCCCATGGAAGGATGACCATCATGCAGCTCCATGGGGTCCCATGGAAGGATGACTGTCCCGTAGCTCTGTGGGGTCCCATGGAAGGATGACCATCATGCAGCTCCATGGGGTCCCATGGAAGGATGACTGTCCCGTAGCTCTGTGGGGTCCCATGGAAGGATGACCATCATGCAGCTCCATGGGGTCCCATGGAAGGATGACTGTCCCGTAGCTCTGTGGGGTCCCATGGAAGGATGACCATCATGCAGCTCCATGGGGTCCCATGGAAGGATGACTGTCCCGTAGCTCTGTGGGGTCCCATGGAAGGATGACCATCATGCAGCTCCATGGGGTCCCATGGAAGGATGACTGTCCCGTAGCTCTGTGGGGTCCCATGGAAGGATGACCATCATGCAGCTCCATGGGGTCCCATGGAAGGATGACTGTCCCGTAGCTCTGTGGGGTCCCATGGAAGGATGACCATCATGCAGCTCCATGGGGTCCCATGGAAGGATGACTGTCCCGTAGCTCTGTGGGGTCCCATGGAAGGATGACCATCATGCAGCTCCATGGGGTCCCATGGAAGGATGACTGTCCCGTAGCTCTGTGGGGTCCCATGGAAGGATGACTGTCCCGTAGCTCTGTGGGGTCCCATGGAAGGATGACCATCATGCAGCTCCATGGGGTCCCATGGAAGGATGACTGTCCCGTAGCTCTGTGGGGTCCCATGGAAGGATGACCATCATGCAGCTCCATGGGGTCCCATGGAAGGATGACTGTCCCGTAGCTCTGTGGGGTCCCATGGAAGGATGACCATCATGCAGCTCCATGGGGTCCCATGGAAGGATGACTGTCCCGTAGCTCTGTGGGGTCCCATGGAAGGATGACCATCATGCAGCTCCATGGGGTCCCATGGAAGGATGACTGTCCCGTAGCTCTGTGGGGTCCCATGGAAGGATGACCATCATGCAGCTCCATGGGGTCCCATGGAAGGATGACTGTCACGTAGCTCCGTGCCCCTTGCAGGCTTTCGAGGACATCTACATCGAGCAGCACAAGGTGATCCGCACCATCCTGGAATACGCAGACAAGGTCTTCTCCTACGTCTTCGTCATCGAGATGCTGCTCAAGTGGGTGGCCTATGGCTTCAAGGTGTACTTCACCAATGCCTGGTGCTGGCTGGATTTCCTCCTTGTGGCTNGGGTCCCATGGAAGGATGACTGTCACGTAGCTCCGTGCCCCTTGCAGGCTTTCGAGGACATCTACATCGAGCAGCACAAGGTGATCCGCACCATCCTGGAATACGCAGACAAGGTCTTCTCCTACGTCTTCGTCATCGAGATGCTGCTCAAGTGGGTGGCCTATGGCTTCAAGGTGTACTTCACCAATGCCTGGTGCTGGCTGGATTTCCTCATTGTGGATGTACGTGATGAGCAGGGCCAAGCCAAGGGGCCTGGCGGTGTTAGGGGCTGTTGTAAATGCACCTAGATTGTATTTTGGAGGATAAAGGGGTGGCTGTGGAATGAGAGCTTAGAACATTACTTAAAATAATGGTCCCGACAGGAAGGACCACTTCATTCCTGGTTGCAGGAACCTTTCAAACCCTTCTGTTTTACACCCAAGCCAAGAACAGCCCCTGCTGTTCCATCAGAAAAGTAAAGCCGTGAAGGGACACAGGGTCTCCCAAGTGCTCCATGGCAGAGGAATCTGTCCTTCCTGTCCTTTCTGTGTCCACATCAATTCCACCCTCACACTCAAGAGGTGCCACCCTGCCCCTGGATCCCTGGAAGTGTCCAAGGCCAGGCTGGACAGGGCTTGGAGCAACCTGGGACAGTGGGAGGTGTCCCTGCCATGGCACGAGGTGGAAGTGAATGGTCTTTAAGGTCCCTTCCAACCCAAACTATTCTGGGATTCTGTGACCCTTGAGGTGTCTGGTCACCAGGGACCCCAAGGCATCGATGTCTGCATCCTGGGGCTAGAGGATGACCACCAGCCTGAGGGACTCGGGAGAGAGGGAAGGGCAGGAGCTGCAGTTGTGTTTCCACCTGAGGTGCTGCTGATTGCTTGGGCTGCTCCTTCCAGGTGTCCCTCATCAGCCTGACAGCAAACTGGCTGGGATATTCTGAGCTGGGAGCCATCAAATCCCTGCGGACACTGAGGGCTCTGCGACCCCTGCGCGCCCTGTCCCGGTTTGAGGGCATGAGGGTAAGTGTATCCCCATGTGCTGCTGGCCCTGACAGGGACACGAGAGCCTTCAGCAGTCCCCTACCTCAGGGACATCCCAGTTGGTTTTCAGGGGCCTCCAGATCAGTGGGATCAATGCTAAGGTCCCTTTGGTCCAGTCTGACCCCCTCAGTGCTGCTGGGGAGGGCAAGGTTGGGGCATGGGAACATGAAGGTCCCATCCAGGTCCCCCAAGGTGTTTTCTCCCCTTTCAGGTGGTGGTGAACGCCCTGCTGGGTGCCATCCCCTCCATCATGAACGTCCTGCTGGTCTGCCTCATCTTCTGGCTCATCTTCAGCATCATGGGGGTGAACCTGTTCGCGGGGAAGTACTACAGGTGTGTCAACACCACCACGGGCGAGCTCTTCGACATCGACGTGGTCAACAACAAGAGCGACTGCATGGCCCTGCTCCACACCAACGAGGTCAGATGGGTCAACGTCAAGGTCAACTTCGACAACGTGGGCTTGGGATACCTGTCCCTGCTGCAGGTGGTACGTCACAACATCGGGTGTCACCATCCCAGACGTGTGGAGCCCTAGCAGGGCAGTGGGATGAGCATCAGGGCTGATGCGGGATGGGGTTTCTTAGCTGCTTCTTAGCTCCAAAGCAGGTTTTTAACACAAAAAAAAAACCCTTAGGAAGGGGTTTTCTCCTAGCCAAGGAGGAAAAGGAACAGGGCAGAAGATGGGAGGGGAAGATGTCACCAGGGAGCTGCTGCAGATGGGTGCAGACAGCACCAAGGCTGGTGTGGCAAAGCCGCCTCTGCACAGCGCGGGGAGCAGGAGTCAGGAGGGGAGGCTCTGTCACCCCTGCGCCCCTTTGGAAAGTTCAGCCTGCTCCAGCCGTAGGTTGTGGGACTTTGCGTGGGGCAGATGACGACTGGAAAAAGGGCGCACGTGACCCCTGCGGGCAGTGGGCAAACGCAGCCGGGTTCCACTGAACTCCCCACAGCTGGGCCACGCAGCAAAGGGGAACTGCTCACCACAGCTTTAATGAAAATACAGGTGTGAGCTCCGTTATGGGGCGGGCTGGGGCTACTCCCATCGGATCCAGGGGAACCAGTGGCTGCAGCATCGGAAAACACCCCCAGCTGATGACCCTGCTTCTAAATTCAGCTTCCTCTTCAGCCTCGTTGTTCCATCAGATTCAGGAAACAAGATGTGCAGACTTTTTGTTTAACAAATCAGCAGCAAAAGGCTGTGAAGGATGCAGTGGAGACCCTGTAAAAGATTTGGTGTAGTCCCCCGCCCCGCTGGGATGGGGATCCAGCAGAACCAGAGGCAGGATATGGAAGTCAGGGCTGTGGAGGTGGCACAGTTTGGGACTGGAGAGGAGGTAGCTGGCCCTGGCACAGCTCTGCCTTTGGGAAAATGGCTTTGAAGTCAAGAGGAGAAGGGAGAGAAGAGTCAATTTCATCTTTTCGCTGCCTGGTTTGCAGTGGTGTTTTGGGAAGTCGCTGGTAGCCTCAGCCCCAGAGTGGCCCCTACATATTCACATGTGAATTTCCATATTTCTGGGACATTTTTCTTGTGGGTTCAACCCACGTCCCCCTCCTGCCATTCCCACAGAGAAGCAGGAGTGCTCAGAGCTAAACCCCACACACGCACCCATCACCTTCCCTTTCTTCCCAGCCCCAAACTCCTCCCAGAAAATCCATTCTTCTCTACTGTCATAGAACCACAGAATCCTTTCTGCTGGAAAAGACTCCAAGTCCGACCATTCCTGTTCCCACAGGCAACCTTCAAAGGCTGGATGGACATCATGTACGCAGCCGTGGACTCACGTGAGGTGAGGGGACACACCGGGACACACTGCTGATTCCAGGGGTGGATTCCCCTTGGCAGACTGGGATCGGGATCCTGGAACTGGGGCTGGGATGGATCCTTGGCTACAGCATCACCTCTGGCTCTGCCTTGTGGTGCTGGGGTGCATCCCACCCATGACCTCAGCCAGGACGTGGGCTACAGGGTGGAGAAACACCCAAAATGTATCAGATCATGGCATCCCAGGGTGGTTTGTGTTGGAAGTGACCCTAAAAACTGTCCAGTGCCACCCCCTGCTGGAGGCAGTGGCACCTTCCACTCTCCCAGGGTGCTCCAAGCTCTGTCCAACCCGGCCTCGGACACTTGGGCAGCCACCACATCGCCCTGCTGAGGTGCACGGCCTCAAAAAGGGCAGCCATGTGTCCCTGTGCCACCCATGTCACTGTCACCTGCATCCAGGCCCACACTGGGCTCCCACCCCGCCCCACAGCTGGGGCTGAGTCTGCTCTGCTCAGCTTCAGTTCCAGGGGCCAAAACCCCTGTTCCGCCCTCACTGCTCCAACCTGGAGGGCTCATCCTTCCTTCTGCTGTGACCTGATATCCTCCATGACCCCTCCAGCTGGGAAAGCTCGTCCCATCCTGGAGAAAGTGCCTGGCTTGCCTTGAGCAATAACCAGCGTTCAACCACTGGGTTCAATGAGTTGTTAAAAAACCCCAAATGTTTGAAGAGTGTCGTGCAAAGGCTGTTCCTACTGTGATCCATCCCCAAAAGTGTCCCCACAGCAGGAGGGGTTTCCTACTGTTCTCCAATCACACTGGGGGGTCACCCCACACATCCACAGGCCCGAAGGGGTTGTTTTCATTGCCTTTTTTTAGCACCCTTCCATCACCCTCTGAAAATCCTTCAGGCCTCTGCCCCACCTGGGGCAAAGCTGGTTTGGGAGAAAATCCTCCCTGCTCTGCCAAGAGCTTTCCTCAAAATGGGGGAAGTCAGTGGGGTCACTGTGGGATGTCTCTGGTCAAACAGAGAGCAGGATTAAGGGATGCTCCTTGGGATGAGGAGCACTGTCCAGGGTTGTTGGGCTGTGTCACCCCACTGTGCTGGTGTGACAAATTAATCCCCTTTTCCTTTCCCCTCTCAGATATATTTCAGCCGTTGATTCGTAATCAGCTGATTATAAACTCCTTTGTTCATTAATATCACTGCAAAGGACATCCTCTCCCATTCCCCTGCCTGTGCTGTGGGGTCAGGGGTCAGGATGTTCTCAGCCCTCAGTTGGTGTCACATGGATGTCCCTTCCCATGGCTGCTCCATTGGGAACACACGGCCAAAAGTTTTGGAGCAGCCACCCCCTGGCTCTGTCCAAACACCACAAGCCCTTGTCTGGGGGCTTGGGGACACCCTTTGGGGACAGGATCAGTCTCACGTTTCCCGTGTCTCCTGGCCAGATTGAAGAGCAGCCGCAGTACGAGATCAACCTCTACATGTACATCTACTTCGTCATCTTCATCATCTTCGGTGCCTTCTTCACCCTGAACCTCTTCATCGGTGTCATCATCGACAACTTCAACCAGCAGAAGAAAAAGATGAGTATTTCCTGGCCCCTGAGGTGCTGCTCTAGGCTGGAGGGGGCCAGCACAGCGGTGGGGTGATGGGACCAGGGCCACCACGCCCAGGATTAGGATGGATCCCAGGATTCTTATCCATTAGTGGTTTCCTGCACTGGACAAACGGCACGTGGAGCTTTGTGTCCTGGTCATAGCAGTTACAGAGGACTTAATTTATGGGTGCACAGGGAGGAAGCAAAGGGAGGCTGTGTTTTCTCTTGCCTGGGCCATCACTTTTATTTTCTTTGCCCACCCTGGGATCATCTTTCCAGGCACTAAGTTGAGACTCAACTTCTGCTTCCAAGCCTGCAGCTCAGGACTGACACCCCAGGGCAGGGAGCGGGCAGAGGGTGGGCAGGGCCGAGCACACGGGTGGTGCTGAGCAAGGTCTGCAGGACACAGAGAGGGCACCTTGCTCCCAGCAGGGTCTCTGAGGGGCTGGAGATACTTGGTGGGAAGGGACGTGCTCAGAGACGCTTGGTGGGAAGGGGAGAATTCCCGAGACTAACAGCAGTGATTCCCTTTATACTTTGGAGGCAAAGACATCTTCATGACGGAAGAGCAGAAGAAATACTACAACGCCATGAAGAAGCTGGGATCCAAGAAACCCCAGAAGCCCATCCCCAGGCCATCGGTACGTTGGGTTCATCCTCCTGGAGCAGAGCATGCAGGGAGCACTTCAAGCCATCAGCTGTCCCAAAGGGAACAAGAAGGGTCCAGGGAAGTCCATTTGCCCCATTGTTGCTCTTCAGACAGGAGCCAGCCAAGAGCTGGGGCTTCAGAAGAGGTTGACATCAGGCCACCTCCCTTGGGTCTGCTCATTAGCCCTGGGTCTGCTGGCAAGGGCAATCATGGGGTTTCTTTTGCAGGAATTTGGGGTTTTTCCTAGTTCGGCTCCCAGCCCCTCTCTGGAAGGGAGTTGGGCTCAAGGAAAGTTCAACTTTCAACCCCCACGAAGGGACCCTGGTCCAGCCAAAACACTCTCAGTTGTGATTTGGGTTTTGTAGCCCTGCACAAGTGAGGTCCTTCCCATGTGTTAATTTGTGCCCTATCAGCTGTGGGTGTAATTAGCAAGTGATTGCACCCTGTGCCCACTCCTCCTGGCCGTGGCGTTCCCAGGTGTGCTCCATCCTGAGAGATGCTGGGAATCCTCCCCCCATAACTTTTGGGGCTGTGAGAGCCGTGCTGGCCACAACCCTGAGGTTTCCCACACTTGTAAATATGGTTCCTTCTTCTCTTTCTGTTGTGTTTTTGTTTTGCTGTATCTGTCCTGTGTTCCTGCCTCTTCTCTGGTGCTCCATCCTCACCCTCGTGTCCCTCATGGCAGAACAAATTCCAAGGGAAGGTGTTCGACTTCGTTACCAAGCAAGTGTTTGACATCACCATCATGATCCTGATTTGCCTGAACATGGTGACCATGATGGTGGAAACAGATGACCAGAGCGAGCTCAAAACCTCTGTCCTCTACAAGATAAACCTGGTCTTCATCGTCATCTTCACCGGGGAGTGCGTGCTCAAGATGTTCGCCCTGCGCTACTACTACTTCACTGTGGGCTGGAACATCTTCGACTTCGTGGTGGTCATCCTCTCCATCCTGGGTGAGTCCTGACACTCCCAGCAGTCCCTCAGGGATCCCACAGGACAATGAAGAGTGGAAATGGTCTCACCAATCCACAGCCACCAAGCTGTCACTGGACCCCACTTGCACCGACCCTTTGAGCAGGGCCAAGCCAGCAGGACCCTGAGACATGACAGATGTGAGACCACCCCAGGCCACCAGGCTGGGTGAGGGGCTGGGGATATCTCTGCTCCTTCTTGGTGTTATTTCCCTTGGTGTTCTCTCTCTCTGGAACAGAGCAGCCAGAGTTTAACCCTCGGGCCTGTGCTTAGAGGTTATTTTTCAATGTTTTCCCTGTCACTGGAGGAGCCATCGGAGGTGGCCTCACCTCCCTGTGTCTGCCGAGCAGAGCAGACACAGAGCAGAGCAGCTCCCCCTTACCTTCCACTGGTGGCACAGCAAACTCACCTGTCCTTCATCCCTCCACAGGTATTGTCCTCTCGGACATCATCGAGAAGTACTTTGTGTCCCCCACCCTCTTCAGGGTCATCCGGCTGGCAAGGATCGGCCGCGTGCTCCGGCTGATCCGAGGAGCCAAAGGCATCCGGACGCTCCTCTTTGCCCTGATGATGTCCCTGCCCGCCCTGTTCAACATCGGCCTCCTGCTCTTCCTCGTCATGTTCATCTACTCCATCTTCGGGATGTCCAACTTCGCCTACGTCAAGAAGGAGTCGGGGATCGATGACATCTTCAACTTTGAAACCTTCGGGAACAGCATGATCTGCCTCTTCCAGATCACCACATCAGCAGGGTGGGATGGGCTCCTCAACCCCATCCTCAACAGCGGCCCCCCGGACTGCGACCCCGAGCTGGAGAACCCCGGGAGTTCGGTAAAAGGCGACTGCGGGAACCCCTCCATCGGCATCTTCTTCTTCTGCAGCTACATCATCATCTCCTTCCTCATCGTGGTGAACATGTACATCGCCATCATCCTGGAGAACTTCAATGTGGCCACGGAGGAGAGCAGCGAGCCCCTCTGCGAAGACGACTTTGAAATGTTTTATGAAACTTGGGAGAAGTTTGACCCGGATGCCACGCAGTTCATCGCCTACAGCACCTTGTCTGACTTTGTGGACACCTTGCAGGAGCCACTCAGAGTTCCCAAGCCCAACAAGATCAAACTCGTCACCATGGATCTACCAATGGTTGCTGGGGACAAAATCCACTGCCTAGACATCCTCTTTGCCCTCACTAAGGAAGTGCTGGGAGACTCGGGAGAGATGGATGCCCTGAAGGCCACCATGGAGGAGAAGTTCATGGCTGCCAATCCCTCAAAGGTTTCCTATGAACCCATCACCACCACCCTGAAGAGGAAACATGAGGAGGTCTGCGCTACCAAGATCCAGAGGGCTTTCCGGAGGTACCTCCTGAGGCGCTCCGTGAAGCAGGCGTCCTACATGTACAGGCACAGCCAGGACGCCCTGGGCGAGGACGCGCCCGAGAAGGAAGGGCTGATCGCCACCAAAATGCAGGAGATCTATGGGAACACTGGGACAGACGTGGAGACAGCCCCTGCCTTGGGCCTCGAGCCCATTCCCAGCTCAGAGACGCCCCAGGATGCTCCTGAGGAAACACAAGCTTGGGATAAGGAACGCGTGGTGAAAGAGTCGCTGGTGTAGCACAAGGAGATTCCACCTCTGGCCCAGCCCAAAGAGGCTTCATTTGTATCTCCTGTTCAAAGCTCTTCCATGCACAGATCTTTAGATCTTAGATATTGAGCTAATTTCAGATATTTCAAGCAACCACCTTGACTTTCAAAGCAGGATCTCCTCCTGATCCTGGGTTTTACAGCCCACTGCACTTGCAAAGAGTTTAATCCTTTTTCTTATGAGAACTCAAATGTGAAATCTGTTGTTGGTGAAAGAGAAGCAAGTTAGTTTTGAAATGATCTCATCACGGTAACGATGTTTTTCAGACACGAACAGAAGAGTATGGTTGTCCTTTCACTTAAAGTAATTATTTATTAATGTTATTTCACAGTTAAGAGATTTTCCTGTATTTTATTCTTCAAGAGTGCAGCCAAGCAACCAGTGAGAGATGAGCCAAGTGAAATAATATTAAGAATAATTACAGAAAACAAAAGGTTTTGTGAACAAAAATCTCCGAAGTCTTAAAGTAGCACCTTTCTTTTGAACCTCTGAATAAGCTTGATGATTATTTTTTGTTACATACAAGAGAAAGTGCAATTATGTCTTAAAAATTGGTTTGCAAAGCATCTGCAGATTTGTTCTCAGGGTTAAATATCAGGTTTTCAAGGTCTCTGAATATGCATTGAAACCAGAAATCATTCAGGTCTCTGCAGGACAAATGTAAACACTATTTATAGTCAGGTTTTACTCTGTTTTCCAGTTTCATCCAGGTTTTGTGGCAGGAAAGCAAAGGTGGGGTTTGGAAAATGTCCTCCAAGAATCCCCAGTCCCAGGGACAAAGCTCTCCAGGGTTTTTTTTCCTAGCCCTGTTGCAAGAGGAACCGTCCCACTGGAGGGCTCTTGGCTGGCGTTCCCAATGTCCTCTTCGTTAGTGTTAATTAATGAGATGGACCCCAAAGGATCGGAGCAGATGTTTGAGCAATTCTTTCCATGAGCTGCTTTAGGGGTCCCCTAAGTCCCACCCAAGCCCCAGGTGACTCCAGGTAATAAACGACCCCACTGGGGTGTGAATCCCAAAATCCTCAGGCAGAGCATCTTTCCCTAGGCTGAGGACCCTGTGGCACGTTCGGGATGGGCCAGGCAGGTCCTCACCAGGAAACCTCCAGGCAGAGGAGCAGCTTCCCAGGGGGAAAAGGGATTTGCTGTTCTTCACACAGGTGAGCAAAAGGAAAGTAAATCAAGGAAAATGGCCCTGGCACAGCCGTGGCTGCCCCTGGATCCCTGGAAGTGTCCAAGGCCAGGCTGGACGGGGCCTGGAGCATCCTGGGATAATGGAAGGTGTCTCTGCCCTTGGCAGGGGGTGGAATGGATGAGCTTTAAGGTCCTTCCAACCCAAACCATTCTGGGATTCTGTGAAAAACATGCGAAAGGCCCCAAGTTCACCTCTGCCTTGAAAAGGGAAACCCCCGCCTCTTGAGATCCAAACAAACAAACCAAAACCTCTTCCAGTTCAAACAAGGGCTGTTCCTGAAGCCAAAGGCTCCGTCTTTTTGTACTCTGATGATTCTCTTCTCTTCCCGGGCTGCTTTGGGCGCTGCTGTCACGGATGCCCCGTGGCCAGGCTGGCCAGGAGCGGTGCTGAGCTTGGCTCGGAGCCATGAGCTGCCAGCCAGGCGTCAGAGCTGGGGATGCTCGGCTCGTCCCGTGGCCTCGTGCTCTCATTTCCATGTCGATGCTCCCTGGAGCAGGAGCCGGAGCTGCTGGCACTGGCGCTTCCGTGGGAAGCATCCCTGGCACGGCAGTCCCTGCCCGGATCGTGGTTCACAATCGATGCTGCTTCTACGTTTGTGTCGTCGGGGATGGGGAAATGCCTCAGAGCAGGGTTTGTGTGAGCTAAAGCCGTTTTCCTTTGTACATTTCTTACAATAAACAACTGTAAATGATCTGTTATTACGATACCGGCTGTGCTGGGGTGTGTCGGGGGGAGGAAATGTTTTCCCTGCACTGGGAGGGGTAAACACCCCTTCCCTTTGCTCCCTGTGCTTGGCCTTGGACCTGCCAACCTCAGCAGGGCCTGGGGGTCTCATCCTGCTCAGGAGGCCCCCAGGGCTGTCACCCGGGACCTCCAACCCAGCTCCCAGAGCTTCTGCTCTGCTCATGTTCCCATCCCCTGGAGCCCTCGGTGCTTGCTGACTCCAGGAGCCACAGGAGATGCTGCTGTGGGCTCCACCAAGGACAGAGGAACATTTGGAGGAGGTTCAACCCCCCCGAGCTGCCCCTCACCAGGCTCCAACCCCTCCCCAGCAGCCACGTGGGAGCAGGTGAGCATTGCTGGGAGAGGACAGGGTGGGTGAAGGAGGTTCTGCGTCATCGAGGAGCCGCCCCCGGGCCCCGCTGACGTCCCCGGGGGCCACGGCTCGGCCTCGCCGCTGTTTTTGCTGCTGCTGGAACAGTTCGTCCCAGGGCTGGCGTAATCCAGGTGCAGAGCAGCCTGTGCCACGCAGGGGCTGCAGGGGACGGGGCACAACCCACCCGCCTGGGCACTGTGAAACCCAAACCCCGATGCATAGGGATGGGCTGGGGACCATGGGGAAGGTGCAGCTGCTGGCAGCGGCTCTGCCCTGGGAGCTGCGGAGCCACAGTGGCCATGGGGAAGAGGCGTGGGGACATGAGACACTCCCCGTGGGTCCCCCTACACCCCACGTCACGGGTGCTGTAAGCACAGGGGTCTTCAGGGGACACTCTGAGCCTTTCAAGGGTGCCAAGGAGCAGCTCAGAGGGTGATCTGGCTGCTGTCACTGCAAATCCTCTTCAGTCTGTGCTCTGCTCCTGGTTTTACCTCACAAGGCACCTCCAGCATCCCAGCTCCCATCTGCAGCCCCAGAGCCTGATAAAATGCCCACCAATGCCTGCCAAGCACGTGGGCATCCCTTTCCCTTTGCCCTGCTGGGATACCAGGGCCACACTCTGCTCTTCCAGCCAGACCCAGGGGTGATGGCAGCAGGGACCCTGCACTGTACCAGGAGGAGGCACCTCCCCCATCATCTTTCCCTCATGGAGCCAGTTTTTCTCTAGAAAACTTTATTTGTCTGGCTTCCTGTCCCTTTGCATGCAAAGTCGGGCTGGGGCTGCTTCCCAGCACCCATCACATGCTCAGAACTGGCAAAAAACCCACCCAGCTTGCAGAAGATGAAGGTTTGGGGAGGCCCCGGGCAGTGGCACCGGGCTCTGGGGACCGACATGACTGGCAGAAGTACCCAAAGGTGTTTTTCACTGGAGTTACAGTTCAGTGCTCACCCACAGCCGGTAACGAGCCCAGCCAGGTGGGCAGGGCCTGGGGGAAACTCTGCACCAGAGCTCACCTTGGGGGGCTCCTTGTGCCTCCCTGGGGCCTGGCTGGCTCACATGGAGAAGGCTCTTGGAAGTGGCAAGTGAGGCGTGGAGCAGGGGTGGGCATGGCTGGCACCCAAGGGACTCCTTATTTTGGCCATTTCTGCTTCTTGTCTTCTCCCTGGAAGCGCTCAGAACGTGTGGATGTGGCACTCGAGGCCCTGGGTTAGTGGTGATCATGGTGGTGCTGCTGGGCTGGCGATCCTGAAGGCCTGTTCAAACCATAATGATTTTGACATTGACTCATGCTTCTGTGATTTTAGATTTCTGGACTCCCTGGGATGAAGGGACGGGAGCTGGGCGACCCCTCCTGCTGCACCCCACAACAAGCAACTCCACAAACACCCCCTATTCTTATCCCATTCCTGCTGCAACCCTTGGCTACCAGGCCAGCATCAATCCCTGCCCTTCCCCTTCAGGCCAAACACCTTGGGGGGATCTGTGGAGCTGGGGGGACACCCTGGAGGTCACCCCCATCCTGCCCCTGCAGGGATGTGGCCAGGCAGCACCAATCCCATCCCCAGGGCACATCCCGTGCTCAGCCCAGCTTTGGCAACTCCTGCTCTGCAGATGGGCTCATCCCCAGCTCCGCTGCAGATCCACACCTGTCCCAGCCACTGCCAGGGAATGCTGGCACCACGGGGAGCACAGCCTGGGGACACAAGGGTGGACAGTGCCCAGGGATGTGAGCATGGACAATGTCCAGGGACACGAGGGTGGACAGTGCCCAGGGATGTGAGCACGGACAGTGCCCAGGGAAATGAGGATGGATGGTGCCCAAGGACACAGGCTGGACAGTGCCCAAGCACATGGGGATGGATGGTGCCCAGGGACAGGAGGATGGAGAGTACACAGGGACACAGGGCTGGACAGTGCCCAGGGATGTGAGCACGGACAGTGTCCAGGGATGAGAGGGTGGACAGTGCCTAGGGACACAAGGATGGACAGTGCCCAGGGATGTGAGGATGAGTGGTGCCCAGGGACATGAGGATGGATGAAGCCCAGGGACACAGTCTGGACAGTGCTCGAGCACATGCGGATGGACGGTGCCTTGGGACATGAGGATGGACAGTGCCCAGGGACAGGAGG
Organism: Ifrita kowaldi; assembly: GCA_013398055.1. Classification (NCBI taxonomy): domain Eukaryota; kingdom Metazoa; phylum Chordata; class Aves; order Passeriformes; family Cinclosomatidae; genus Ifrita; species Ifrita kowaldi. Next base: position 13,903 of record VZRS01009601.1, on the reverse strand, counting down.
ATGGATGAAGCCGAGGGACACAGGGCTGGACAGTGCCCGGGGACAGGAGGGTGGATGAAGCCCAGGGAGCCGGGGCTGGATGGTGCCTAGCCCCTCAGGCACGGCCGCCCCAGCGTCTGCACCGCATTCAAAACCAGCCCCGAGGGAAAGTCCCCAGCGGGGAGGATTTACATGAGCAGGAAAGGGGCCGTGCCCAGAGCAGCAGCTCTGCCATTTTTAGGCACTGGGGCCAGCGCAGTGGGAGCAGGCGCTGTTTCTGCAGAAGCAGAGGGTGGATGTTTCCCTGCCCAGGGCACTGAAATATGGCTGATCCGGGCACGAGGCTCTGGCTGCTCGCGGTGACCCTCGGGCTGCTGGCTCTGCTCACAGGTAGACACCAAACGGGGTTTGCGAGGAGCCAGGACAATGCCCCTGCGTGCGTCCCCTGCTCGGGGGCTTTCCCCCAGCTCTGCCTCTCGAGGCATTAATTTTAAGCTTTGTGCTGGTCTCTCTCAGCCCTGCTCTGTGCTGGGAGCCTCCCGGGGAGCCCAGCAGGGCACACAGGGCTCGGAGCCCAGAGCCTGCCTTGGGTCTGGGTTTTGCTTCCCTCGGGGTGTGCAGACAGGACGCGTTCTGGGGCAGGCAGGTGGCTTTGGCCGGGCGGGTGCAGCGCCGGCGTGGCTGGGGCTGCAGGTGGCAGGAAAGAAGGGTTGTTGAGGTTTTTTTAACCATTTATTGCTCTCAGAGGCCTGGGGAAGGGGCTGGCACATTGCTGAGGCCATGGCCAAGCCACATCTCTGCTCTGTGGGGTTCAGTGCCCAGGAGCGGAGCAGAAATGGGAGGAAAAAGGCTTTTGGGGTGATTTGTGGGGTCTGTGTGAACATCCCTGCGCTGTTCCCCTTGGAGAGGCAGCAGCAAAACCCAGGACATGGCTCCTGTCCCCTTCCAGCTCCTCTTGCCTGGTGCAGGGACAGCTATGAGAACCCACAGCAGATCCCGGCCTCGGAGGCAAACTTGCACCCATGGGACAAAGGGCATTTAAAGCGTTCCAGTGGTGGCCACACAAGTCCAGCACGGATTCGAGGCTGCAGGGTTTGAACTTGGCTCGCATGACAACTTCGGGGGAGGACAGGGGAAGTTGAGCCCACCAGTGGCTGCAGTGGAACCGCTGACTTGGAGGGGTCCAGCCTGGTCCTCCCTTAGAAACACCAACAGAACTTGGAGAGCAAAGCCTTGGCTGGTGGCACTGCGGGTGACAGGGACACACACCCCGTGCACAGCCAGGACAAAGGGCATCTCCCATGCTGGAAAAAAATGGAACGGGACTGGAAGGGGGGATTTGCCTGCAGAGGTGTTGGTGCTGAAGGTGATCAGGGCAGCAGGGACCTGGAAGGGGTTCTGGGGCAATGAGAGGAGCCCCTGTCCAAGCCAGGAAGTCCCAGGGAGCTGCAGGAGGGTGGCACAAAGCTCAGGCTGGGGAATTGAACCTTTCTTCTTCTTCTTCTTCTTCTTTTTCTGTTCCTTCTTCTCCTCCTGGGGAGGGGGAGGTTTGCAGGGGAGGTTTGCAGCTGCCCTGCAGGGAGGTGCTGCAGCCCCACCTCCGTGCCAGCTCCTCCACACGTTTGGTGAATCTCCATCGAGAGGAGGGAGCTGGGCGCTCAAGCGGGGCAGTAAACAGGGCTGGGGCTTCCTGCCCAGCTGCAGCAAGAGGAACCAGGCCCAGGGGCACTGGAGCTGAGGGCAGGGCACCCGTGGGTGCTGGGGGGGTCCCCACCTCACCCCGCTTCCTGCACTGCACGTCCCACAGCAGCAACCCACAGCCCTTGTCCCGGGGGACTCCGAGCCGAGGAAATGCCAGCAGGGAAGGGTTTCTGTTTGGTTCAGAGAGTGGAAATGCAGAGCTGGGAGTATCTGGAGCCTTCCCGAGAGGCAGCAGCCTCAGGGACTTTATAGAGAGCAGGTTTCCCTGGGCTATCAACCGGAAAACAACCTGGAAAACTTTCAGGAGACAGGATGGAGATAGAAGGGTTTGTACCCAAATCTGTGCTGCCCCAGGCCCTCTGAGCAGGGCTCTGTTGTTGCTCCTCAGAGCTCCATCCCATGTGGAGTGGGCACGAAGGGCCCAGGGCACGTCCGTCCCCCTGGGGACACCCTCGTGGGCTCCTGGCCACGATCTCAGGGCCTTCTCCTGTCTTGCAGGTGGGACCTCAGCAGACAAGGACACCACCAGGAACAACACAGGTACCCTCCGACCTGCTGGGCTCTTCCCCTGCCTGCGTCCCCCAGGGTCCCTCCTGTCCCCACAGAGCTGCTGTCCCACCACCCACGGGCCTTGCCCCCCACAGAGGCCATTCCCAGGCTGTGACATCCCCCATGGCTCATCCTCGACCCTGCACCTTCCTCTCCCTCTGCAAGGCCGGCTCTGGTTTGTCTTTCCTGAGCACCCACAGGTTTTCCCTCTGCATGACCAAGCTGGGACCGGCACTGGGCTTGTGCCACAGCACTTGTGCCATTGTCCTTGTGCCACCTACAGGGCTCTAAGGGTGACCTCTGCAACCCAAACGGGCTCTCAAAGTCACCGCTCTGGCACTAAAGCATGGCCAAAACAATACAAAATAGAGCAAAAGGCAAAAAAAAGAAGTGGAAGCAAGAGAGAAACCAGCTGGGATTAACTAGATGTGCCCAGAGAGGGGTGGAAGCAGGACAGAAGTACTGGAGCGAAGCTATTCCCACGGAAAATTGGAGTTTCCATTAAAAGCAGACTTCCACCAAAAGCCGCAGATTTTATAGAATAGCAGAATATCCTGATTGGAAAGGATCCACTGGGATCACCCAGTCCCACCCCGGCCCTGCACAGACACCCCAACAACCCCACCCTGGGCATCCCTGGCAGCGCTGTCCAAACACTCCTGGAGCTCTGGCAGCCTTGGGGCCGGGACCATTCCCTGGGGAGCCTGGGATGAGGATAATTCACCAAAACCAAGCTGGATGCTCAAAAGCAGCAGGGAAATGGGAAGCTCTTTGTTTGGGAGGTGCTGGGGGGCTCTCCCGGGGGTGGCCGCAGTGACAGCCCTGTCCCCTGCAGATGACAGGTGTCCCCCGGTGTACCAGAGCCTGCGGTACGTGGCCATCAGGAAGAACATGCCCGTCCACTTCATCTGCTACTCCGAGGAGGCCCAGATCATGAAGTGGTACAAGACAGCAGAGGACAGGGATGACTTCTCTGTGCTGGATCAGAGCACGTCCAGCTACAGCATCGAGAGGACGAACACCTCCATCAACCTCACCCTCTTGAGGGCCACCTACGAGGACAGCGGGGTCTACGTGTGCGACAGGAAGGACCTGGAGAATAAGAAGGAGCTGCACTCGTGTGGGACAGAGCTCCGGGTCATGGGTGAGTGGCAGCTCCTCGTCCTCCTGCACGCCAGGAGATGCTTTTTCTCCTCCTCTCCCATTTTCCCCTCTATATGAACCCCACATGGCGCTCCCACACCCCCTCCCCTCCCTGTGCTGGTGGGACCCTCTCAGGCCCAGCTGTGGGTGCTCCATGGCACCACGGAGGTTCTGTTCCTCACTGCCAGCCCCAAGGAGCAGGAGAACCTCTCTGAGTCTGCCCTGGCACGTCCTTCCTGCAAAAACACCCCCCAGGGACACATTCCTCTAATAAATCAGGTTTGTCCGGCTCCTGGTGACTGCTGGGTGCTGTCCAAGGTGTCCCACCCCAGAGCTGGACCCTGATGCCAATCCTGGGGGCAGCTGCAGGGCTCTGGTCTCTCCCAGTGCAGAGGACAGGTCACCCTGGTCCCCACATCCCCCCTTGGTGACACACTCTGGCCATGGCGAGCTCATCCCTCTCCCTGCAGTCTGGCCCAGAGGTGACACCTGGGCTCTCCCTGTGCTGTCGCTCCCAGGTACCAGCAGCATCAAGCAGGTCCAGAACAGGAACACACTGAAAGACGCCATCATCATCATCCAGTCCATCCTGCTCGTCATCTTCATCAGCATCCCCGTCCTCATCTTCCTAGATAAGGTCAGTGGCTGCAGCAGAGGGGATGTCCCCAGCCGCGCTCACAGCAGTGTCCCACAGTGCATCCCAGGCAGGCCCGTCCTGGGCACGTGATGGGGTTGGGGTTGTGGGTGGGAACGTGGATATCTGAAGTGGGGAAAAAACCATGTCAAATGCTGTGTGGGACTCCATGGATTTGCCTGTGGAAGCAGTGGGACCTGGCCTGGGGGACCAAGGCTGGGGACAGGGGATCCTGGTGAGTGCTGACACCAACCTGTGACTCCTCTCTGTAGGGTGAAGAGAAGAAAAGCCCGGAGGAAGACCACACCTATGAGGTAATTAATGACAGCAGGACCTCCCTAACATCACCCCGAGCCCTGACACAGGGGTGGTGCCCTTGCTGGGGGTCACCTGGAGCCCCTTCCCCGGGAGGAGGATCCGGGCACCTTCCTCCCGAGTTACCCATCAGCTGTGACGAGCTGCCCCAAGGAGCACCCCGTGCACATCCATCATCCACCCTCTCCATCCCCTCTCCCTGTCGGAAGCTGCTCCAGCCTCAGGGGGAACAGCCTGGGAGGGTCCCCAGCTGGGTGTCCCACTGGGTGTTCCGTGTCTCACCCTCCTTGTGGTCGCTGCAGGGGCTGGAGGTGGAGCAGATGGCCACCTACGAGGACATCACTCCTTTCCGGGACGTGAAGGCGAAGTGGACAGTGGGGGAGCACCCAGGTGAAGAGTGACGGGTCCTGCGCCCTCCGCCAGGCCCTGCCAGCACCCTGCCAGCCCCCGTGGGGACGGATCCCCCGGAGCACGGCTCTGCCTGGATCCCGGGCTGCCGTCCCGGGCTGCGAACACCTGCACAGCCCAGCTCAGGGCTGGGACCCTGCTGCCCTGGGGCGCTCACGTGTCCAGGCTGTGTCCCCGAGGCTGCCCCGCCCCGGCTGTCGCTGTCCCCGCCCCGCTGACCAATCCCTAAGGCCTCTGTAGAAATTAGGAGCCACCTGTGATCCCCCCAGTAGCGAGCTGGTCCCACAGCCCGGGCAGCCCCACGCCCAGCACTGAGCTCCAGCCTGGCCAATGCCATGGAAGGACTGGGAATGAGGGGTCTCCTCCAAGCCCACCACCGAGGGAAGGACAGGACCAGGCACTGCAAGGACGCTGCCAGAAGCACCGTGTGGGTTTTGTGAGAAGCAAATCTGGGGCCACTCTTCAGCTGTCAAAGCCATGGATGTGTCCACAGGCCCAGCTGGCAGAGGCCTGAGGTGGAGGATCCTCCAAAAGCACCTCTTTTTCTCCAAAGACTACGGAAGAGCTGGGGAGAAAGGTCTCACCCAAAGGCTTGCTGCTCCCCAGGCAAGAGCTGGCCCCTGTCACCAGGGCACCCCATGGTGAAGGACACTGTGACCTCAGAACATCTGGGAAAGGTGTAAATTGTGGGACACAAACCTCCAACTGCTTTCAAAGCCCTAATAAAGGTGATGGGTAAATCTTCATCCTTCTCCATCCTGCCGTGCCCCTTCCAGGGCTGCCCCCTAACCCTGGTGCCGATTTCCTGGGAACAACAAGCAGCTTTTAGTGGGCCCAGCTCAGCTGGAAACCAAACTTCACCCCTTCAAACTTCCCCCTGAGGGCGGGCAGGGATGGAAAACCGAGGGCAGACGTGACGTTCCCACGGGGACCTCCACAGTCCCAAAACATCAGCTTGGGATGAGATAATCACCAGGATCCAAAGCAGGAGAATGGGGCCCAGGACCAGCAGCTCCACTCTCAGCTACATCTGGTCTTGAAGGAGAAGCTCAAAACCATCTGGAGACTGGGTTTGTAATTGAATTATCTTGGCATGGCAGCAGCAGCTGAGGGTGGTGGGCTTGGGGCACCCAAACCGGGGCGGGGGGGGCACTGTGGGGTTGGGGGCTTGGCTGGACAAGGCTGACAAGGGCATCGTGGCTCAAACTGCCCCCTCTCAGAGAGCCCAAGGCCTCTGGGCCTGGTTCACGACATTTTGGGCTCCAAGCAGCTCCTGCAACTGTTCTGCCCTCCAAAAACGGCCAGAGAAGGGTAAAAGTCTAAGCAAAAAGGGCTTTTCAGAAGTAACAGGATGGTTCTTGTTTACCAGTAAAGCACCTCCGTGGAAAACGGGGATTCAGTTTAAACTGCACAAAACCAGCATTTTAAAATTGATTTTTACTAGTTCAATAAAACTACCCCAAAATAGTTCTGCCACATATATACATAAGTTATTTAAGCATATTTCACTTATAAAATTGGTTAATTAAAAAAAGGAGCATTCACAGGGAGAGAAAAGAACTGGCTGTTCCTGGTTTCCACGTTTGCCAAGATTTTAAGACTAGCAGAACTCATCCCTGCATTCCTTGTTTTCAGTTTCCAAATGAAAGAGGGAAGTTTTTTCTGGCCTTCCCAGCTCCCAAGAGAATCCTCAGATCCGTGTAAACAACTCACTCAAGTGACTGAACAGAATGATACAAAAAATAGAGAAAAACTTGCTGTTTGCACCTGATGAGGAACCACTGGTGTCAAAAGCAGTTTTGGTGAGCCCAGCCCTGCTCTGCTGCTCCCTCAGCCCAGGGCTTTGGCTTCCTTTAAAATGCCAGAAGTAAATAAATATTTCTGTAGTGTTGTCGGTTTATTTGAAATGCTTGGAGTAGTTTCTAAGGAGCCTGGAGATGGGGCTTGGTCTCATTCTATACTGAGAATGGTCTGTGTTTAAAACACATTTAATGTAAATAAATAGATCAGGATTTCCAGTCCAGGATCTGTATTTTGTCCTGATTTCTGTCACAGAATCGTGGGATCACTCAGGTTGGAAAAGCCGTCCAAGATCATTGTGTCCCCCAGCACTGCTGAGGCCACCACTGACCCCTGTCCCCAGGTGCCACATCCACACAGCTTTTAAACCCCTCCAGGGATGGGGACTCCACCCCTGCCCTGGGCAGCTGTGCCAGGGCTGGACGCCCCTTTCAGGGAAGAAATTTTCCCCAATATCCAACCCAAACCTCCCCAGACACAGCTTGAGGCCATTTCCTCTTGTCCTTGGGAGAAGAGACCGACCCCCACCTGGCTACAACCTCCTTCCAGGTAATTGTAGGGAGGGAAAATCCCTGATTTCCATCGGGATGCTCAGGCAGACAGGCAGGGTTGCAGCCCTGGGGAACTGAACCTGGCGGTTCAGCCTCATCTTTCTGCATGAGTTCAGTGAAACCCGGCAGTGCCGGCCCGGTAAATAACCCCCGTAAATGTGAAATGGAATTTCCCCTCGGAGCAGTGAGTTTGGAGAGATAATCCCCCACACCCTGAACCCTCTGCAAAGCTGGGCTGTGGGTCAGCAGCAGCTCCTCGGTCGGGATTCCCCCCGGCTGGGGATCACCGGGACGCCGGGAGCACACGGTGCCTCCAGGAAAAGCTGTTTCTCTTGTTTAAATCCGCAGGGAAAGGTGGGTGGACACGGGACCATCCTGAAGAGAGATGAGGGGTTTTTTTTCCTCTTCCAAGGAATGTGGAAATCACGGTGTGTGACGCCGCTTTAGATGGGATGCTCTGGGTTGGAAATGCAGGAATTGGAGAGCCAGAAGATGGGCCGGCTGAGGCTGGAAAGCCGCTTATGCAAGCGCGGCTCTGCCCGCGGCTCTGCCCGCCCGGCGCGCATCACGCGCTGCCCGCGCCGCTTCTGCCTCATTGACTGCCCAGACAGCGCCGGGGACAAACCCAGCCTCGGGGAGCCCGGCCCGGCTCAGCCCGGCCTCTCCGTGCTGGCTGCGGTACAAATCATGTGGCTTTAGCACGGCTGTCACCGCCGGAGCTGCGCAGGACACGCGGGAGCTGCGGTGACACAGCACCGCCGCTCAGGGCAGGGCTGGGAGCTGCGGCTCAGCTCGTCCCTGGCCAGCGCTGGCAGATCTAAACACGAGCTGGAGTAGAAAACACAAAAACACGCCCAGATGTTGTCGCTCTGGGGTGACGGGACACCTGATAGCGGCAGGACCCGCTGTTCCCTCTGCTGCCGGCACTGACATTTCCCTGTGACACCACCGCGTCTCCAGCAGCAACACCCGGGGGCTTCTCGGAACAGCCCCGCTCTCCCTCATGTTTATGGAGCAGCTCTCCACCCTCCGCTCCAGCAGCTCCAGCGGCTCCGGGGCTGATGCTGCTGCTTGGAAACCGGAACCACACACCGCAAACGCGGGGCCTGGGGGAGCCAAATCACCTCCCGACACCGGACAGTCCCTGAACAGCAGACAAAGGCCAAACCAGCGTGTGGGGGCTTTATGGGGAGTAAAAGTCCTTTAAATACCCCCTAGAGCCGCCCATCCCAGGTTCTGTCTTGTTTTTCTCAAAAGCAGGGATGAGTGGGCTGTGTCCTGTCTTATCCAAGGCCAGGTTGGACGGGGCTTGGAGCAGCCTGGGACAGTGGGAGGTGTCCCTGCCCATGGCAGGGGTGGCACTGGATGAGCTTTAAGGTCCTTTCCAACCCAAACCACTCCGTGATTCTCTGATTCTCCTCCCCATTCCTCCTATCTCCTTTCCACACCATCCCTCTCCTTAATCCCACAGTATTTCATGTTTGCATCTCAGGCAGCAGCAGGAAGATGCTCATGACCAGGTTTTCCCACAGCCTTGTCCGGCTGAGGATCAGAGAAAGCTCCCAGAGCTCTGGATTTGCACTGGGCACGTTGGAATCCAAACCAGCCTCAGGGCACGACAGCTCCTTGTCACACCTGTGACAAACCAGCTCCACAAAAGTGTTTGCTGAACTTTTGACATTTTGGGAGAAATTGGAAGCAATTCCTTGGCAGAAATGGGATTCATCTGACAACATCCAGCCAGCTCTATCCCCAAGAACAACAGAGAGGAAAACATCGCAGAATTATGGAATCCTTTAGGTTGGAAAAGGTTTCTGAGATCATCGAGTCCAACCATCGAGTCCCCCAGCACTGCCAAGGCCACCACTGACCCCTGTCCCCAAGTGCCACATCGACACAGCTTTTAAACCCCTCCAGGGATGGGGGCTCCACCCCTGCCCTGGGCAGCTGTGCCAGGGCTGGACAACCCTTTCAGGAAGAAATTTTCCTTAATATCCAACCCAAACCTCTCCTGGTGCCCCTCCCCACTTGCTTTGAGCCAGAAACGTCCCGAGCTGGCCGGTCAGCCCCGGTCAGCCCCGTGAACCGCGGGCCAAGGCTGCAGAGCCAGGCAGGAACATCAGGAGGACACAACCAATTCCACCGTGATCTGATCTGGGATGGATCTTGCTGTGATGAGGAAACTTTTAATTGCAATAAACAGGAGAATATGGCGAAATCGTGGAGCATTGGTCTCATCCAGAGGCAAACAAAGCTCCCCAAGGTGCACATCTGTGAAAGTGCCTGTGATGAGGTAGCACCACCGTGAGCACTTGTGCATTTATGCAGGGGGAAGGTGCAGAGCTGTTGTTGTGATCATGGACACACAGATCCATTTTAAACAGATCCATTTTAAACAGACCCCCTGCTATATAAAGGGGGGCTCCACAGTTTCCTTCACCAGGTGAAAGGAGGAAACATTCCCAACCAAGCCACACCTGAGCAACTCACCAGCAGAAATGGCTCCAGGTACTTTTTATTTCCATTTTAAGGGATTTCCAGTGCTGGGTGTGTAGGGTGACAGGAGATGATGATGACAGGCTGGTTCTGTGGTGGGCTGCACACACTCCTTGCCATCCCTAAATTAAACTATGGCAACTTCTAAATCCATGAAAGAGAAAACCTTTCCCTGCAGTGTGACTTTAATCCATGAATTAATCTTTAACCTAAAGTGGGCAAGGAGAGTGTGGAGAGCTTGAAGAACAAGATCAAGCCCCAGTTATAATAGTTATTATTACCATAAGTGTTGGCAGGGATAATAAAACTCATATTCCAGATTCCAGACAGGGATGAGGATGATGTCTAATGCTTGTGTCCAAGTCCTACAGGCTCCAGGGCATTTCTCCTCCTAAGGCTCTTTGTTTGAGATGAGCTTTGTGCTCTGTGTGAGCACAGCTGGACACTTGTGTTGGATGTCACAGGCTGAAAACCTTGAGGCGTGACCAAGACCCCCAAACCCTAAAGGTGTGACCCAGGGAGCAAAAGCTGCTGGTCACAGCACAGGTGATGCCACCAGCTCTTGTCCCAACGAGGGCAGGGAGAAGGCCTAGGGGAAAACATGAGTGTGTCAGGGAAAACCACAGGGACACCCCTTGGTTTTCATGGAGCAACCACAATTCCAGCCAGGAAGATGCTGCTGGTCACACTGGGAGCAGCCCCAGCCCCGAGGGCAGGTCCAGTGAAAGGGTCTCCCTCAATTTTGGGAGGGCGAAGCTCACCCACAGTGTCCAACAGGGCACCAGGGAAGGTGAGCGTGGATCCAGCACGGGCAGAACAGGCTGGGAATGAATCCCCAGGTGCTGCCTCCTCCTCAGCACAGTCCCCAAGGACTCCCAACACCTTCCTCTCCACTTTGCAGGGTCCTGGCTCTCGCCTCTGGCCATTGCCGTGATCACCCTGGGCCTGCAGTGGCCACAGCCAGCTGCCACCTTCCCGGCCATGCCCCTCTCCAGCCTGTTTGCCAACGCTGTGCTGAGGGCTCAGCACCTTCACCTCCTGGCTGCCGAGACCTACAAGGAGTTTGTGAGTGCTGTGGCCTCAGGCCACCTCCTCTGTGTTTGCCTGATGGCTCCAGGACTGTGGAATCCCAGAGAATTCCCAGCTGTTGGTGTCTTTGCCACCTCTCAGGGAGGAGAAAGAATCTTAACAGGATAGGGCAGGTTGTGTCCCACCAGCCTGGACATTGTCCCCTCTCTGTCCCCTCTCTGACTCCTCCCTGGGGCCATTTCCACCTGCATCCAGACCAGAGGCAGCTGGGAGGTGGCACAGATATTTTGCAGGACTTCCCTGCATTGGTCACCTTTGTCCCTGGGAGGGTCTGAGAGCTCAAAGCCACCAAGTGTCTGCTGCTGCCCAGGAGCTGGCATGGGCTGTCCCGTTGGCACGGGCTGTCCCTGGGAATCATCTCCTCCGTGGGAGAGCCTGTCCCAGGTGTGTTCTGTGCCCAGCACCTTGCCCTAGGGAGAGAGAGACCTTCAGGGCGGCCGTTGTGCCAACACACAAACTCCTGTTTCCCAGCTCTCCACCCTGGCCAGAGGCACCTCCTGTCTCCCATTTATTCCTTGCAAAGAGGGACCATGCAGGAATTCAGCTTGGGAAGTCTCTGTGCTCTTCTCCAGTCCACGGGCAGCAGACCTGAGTGTATCTGGGATGTCTCCACAGGAACGCAGCTACATCCCAGAGGACCAAAGGCACACCAACAAAAACTCCCAGGTAGCCTATTGCTACTCGGAAACCATCCCGGCTCCCACGGGGAAGGAGGATGCCCAGCAGAAATCGGTGAGTTCCGACCTGGGGCAGGCACAGACCTGTTTGAAGAGTCCCCAGTGCAGGATCAGAGGGTTTCCACCTGTGACCTCTTCGGCGTTTCCACCCTCCTCTCTTCTTTGCTATTTGAACCCTGCAGACTCTTCTGGGTTACACCACAGATCACATTCCCAGCTCCAGGATGGGAACACTGCTGCCTGCAGGGACATGGGGCTGGGGGTGCCCTCAGCCCGCAAACCAAAGCTGCAGGAGCAGTGTCCCCCTCTGGGTCACTCCAGGCTGCTCCAGAGGGAGCAGGACACTACCAAACAACACATCTACTCAGCTTTGACCCTTTCCTGCCTCAATTTCAGGACATGGAGCTTCTCCGGTTTTCCCTGGTTCTCATCCAGTCCTGGCTGACCCCGGTGCAGTACCTAAGCAAGATGTTCACAAACAATCTGGTTTTTGGCACCTCAGACAGAGTGTATGAAAAACTAAAGGACCTGGAAGAAGGGATCCAAGCTCTGATGAGGGTAAGTCACACCATGACTGTGGAATAACAGAGATCTCCCAGGCACGGGACACCCTCAGTGATCCCCAGACCATGAGAAATCTCCCCGCCTTCCACAGGGCATCCTTTGGACCTGGCTTCCCTTTAGATAATGAGATCACGACCCCCCAGAGCACAGGTCCCATCACTGGGGAGGGCAGGACACAGGACAGGTATCACCAGCAGTGCCGCAGCCCCTCAGGGAGCAGAACACACCAGGAATCCCAACATTACCGATCCAAAACCTTTCCAAACCCAGCACCAAAGAATTCCCAGTTGCTGGAATCCACCGGACAAACAGCAGCTCAATGTTTGTTTCATCTCCAGGCAAAGTGCTTTGAAATGGGGCAAATTTTGCAAGGTTTGCAACCTCACAGCATTTTCTAAACACATTTTTGTGCAGGGAAGGACTTGCTCTGATGTTTCCCTCTTCCATTAATACAACACCCAGGGAGCTGAAAGCTGGAGGGTGATCTCTCCAAGGAAGATCTTGTCAGAGAATCCCAGAATCCCAGAATGGTTTGGGTGGGAAGGGACCTTGAAGCCCACCCAGTGCCACCCCTGCCATGGGCAGGGACACTTTCCACTGTCCCAGGCTGCTCCAGGCCCCGTCCAGCCTGGCCTGGGACACTGCCAGGGATCCAGGGGCAGCCACAGCTGCTCTGGGCAACCTGTGCCAGGGCCTCCCCACCCTCACAGGGAGGAATTTCTTCCTGAGACTTAACCTGAATCTCCCCTCCTTTAGTTTAAAACCATTCCCCCTTGTCCTGCCACAATCTGCCCATGTAAAAAAGTCACTCTCCATCTCCTCTATAAGCCCCTTTGAGGTCTTCCTAATTTGGGGTTTGTTGTTTTAAATCAAATTGCCCATTATCTGCCAGGACACCGTTCAGTTATGCTTATTCTGTAAGTTTATCTGCCAGCATCACCCTGAAGTTGAACTGTGAGAAATGAGCCTGGACAATATTGATATCATCACCTAGCAGTTAAATAACTCTGCAAGTGAAGCCCTGTGAGCAAACACAGACCTTCTGTGCTGGAGAAAGCAGCCAGAGGAATCAGGACCACTGCAGATTTTGCTCTCCATTCCATGCGTGCTTGGGCACTGCGAAGCCACACGCAGAAACGACACAAATATTCCTAATTCACCCATTTATGGCACTTTTTACTCCACCAAAACCGTTCTGTTGCTGAGCACAGCAGGGGGAGCGGCTGATTCCAGCTCTCCAGGTGGAGATGTGGGGCTGGCTCAGAGCTTTGGGAAAGCGGGGGAAGAGAGAATAACTTGTGCAGTTTCCTTTCTGCTTGGCTGGAGGGGCTGCAGAGACACCCTGCGATGTTGCCTTTATTTTAACCCCCCCGGGACACTCCTCCCTCCCCGCGCGTGTCCCTGGCGCACTCAGCGCAGCATCACCCGCGGCACCCCCTCCACCTGTGCCTTCAAAACCACCTCTGAAATCCCACTCGAGAGCGGTGGGGAATCCCCCTGACCGCTCCCAGAGCTCGGGGGGGAGGTTCGTCCCTGGGAGCTGCCCCTGCCCGGCCCCGCCTCTCCCGGAATGTCCCCGTTGTCCCGCAGGAGCTGGAGGAGCGGGGCCCGCGGGGCGCGCAGGTGCTCAAACCCACCTACGAGAAATTCGAGCTCCACCTGCGCGGCGAGGATGCGCTGCTCAAGAACTACGGGCTGCTGGCGTGCTTCAAAAAGGACCTGCACAAGGTGGAGACCTACCTGAAGGTGATGAGGTGCCGGCGCTACGGAGAGGGGAACTGCGCCCTCTGAGCCCGCCCCGCTCCTGCGAGAGGAAACTGGAGAATAAAACCCGCTACTGCCGATACGAGTCTGGCTTTTGGGGGAGATGGGATGTTCGAGGGGATGGGAGGGGTGAGGTGCCGCCAGGGCACGGGGGATTTGGAGCTGGAGAGGGGGGATTTGGGGCTGGGGATGAGGGTTTGGAGTTGGGAGGTGTATTTGGGGCTGGAGAGGGG
>VZRS01009600.1:275896-319234 GCA_013398055.1 Ifrita kowaldi | reverse complement strand
TGAGCTTTACCATTTCTGTTATTCCTGTTTGTGATGGTGGGACTGGAACTGTGCATGGTGTTCATGACAGGGGCACACAGCAGACTGAAAAAGTGGCATAACAATATTCCCTGCCTTGTTGTCAATATTACTTCTGAATATTTCTAATATTCAATGTGCTGTTGATCTCCACTGAGCTGGCATTGTCCTACAAATAACATTAAACGTCCCAGCTCTCACTCCTGACGTGTAGAGGTCAGTTCAGACAGCATTATTCCACATGTGGACTGTCTTTTCTCCATATGCATGGCTTTACATCTGTCTTCATGATCATCTGTCATTTTCCTGCCAGGCACTGAGGGCTCTGTTCAGTTGCCCACGTGTGGATGTGCAGTGCTATTCCAGATGACACAGAGGGTCTGAGTGAGGCTTTAGAAGAGCCTGGGGGTCCCTGTTGAGTCCTGTGCCAGAGCCAATGTGTCCCCCATATGGTGGAGCATCAGTGTGGGTATATGAGCCCTGAAGAGAGGAAGGTCTTTCTGCAATTCTCAGCCACACCTTTTCTCTCCTTTCATGAATAACAAGGTGTCTTCAGCAATCTTTGTCTTGTCACTCCTCACCTTACTCAGATTATTTATGAATAAGCACAGAGCTGTGAAGGTGCATTAGTGACATCCTCTCATTGTGAAAACTGACCAGGTACTTAGTCTTTTAACTGCATTTCAGTCCATGCTGGGATCTTCTCTCTTATTGTGTGGTTGTTTAGTCTCCTTAAGAACCTTTGGCAAGAAAGTCTTGAAAGTCTTTCAGAAATCTCAGCAAACTGAACCTCTGCAATCCCTCTTATCCAAGTGCTTGCTGACACATTTAAAAGACTTCAATCTGTGTTTGTAAGGCAGGACTTCTCTTGGCAAGAACAATGTTGACAAAACCCTTGTTGACCTTTCCCTGATAAATCACATCTCCCCACGTATGCGTATGCACTAATTATAGTTGTACTAGTCTGTGCAGAATAGATGTCACTTTTAATGGTCACTACTTCTCCAGCTTTCCCTTAGAAACTATTTTTAAATAATAATGTAACATTTGATCCAGTCCACTTCTTAGATGCCCAGAAAGTTTTAAGCAAGAATTTATACCACAGTTAGAATTTCAATGCACAATTAGAATTATTGCATCCTTGAGTTTCCTGGGTGAGCAGTGTCTGTTGAGAATTTGTCACTGTTTGTTTTGTGTTGTGAACTTCTTTTTAAGTCAACATCTCCATTTGAAACAGATCAGAGATAAGGCCAATGATGAAGTGTTCCAGCAGAGGAACACAGACTCAGGAGGCTCTCTTGGGTTTTTCACCATGGC
Organism: Ifrita kowaldi; assembly: GCA_013398055.1. Classification (NCBI taxonomy): domain Eukaryota; kingdom Metazoa; phylum Chordata; class Aves; order Passeriformes; family Cinclosomatidae; genus Ifrita; species Ifrita kowaldi. The sequence continues at coordinate 317,899 of VZRS01009600.1, read as the reverse complement.
TTTATCATCTCTCTGTACTGTTTTTGTAGTCAGTTCAGTTGGTGGGTTTCAGCTTCTGGCAGCTGGTACACTAAGATTATTGAAATAATATCAGATCCTCTTGAAAATTATTTATTATTGAGTTTTATGCATGTTATGACTCTTTCCTTTGATGTAATTCATGAGATCTACCATAGCCCTCTGATATATAGGTTTGATTGGGTTTTTCCCCCAAATGAAATGTATTATTTTGGTTAGTCTTGCCTTGTGTGTGATTATTTCATGTTTGTGCATAATCTAAACATCTTTCTGGCTTTTGGGTTCTGGTTTTTGGGGTTTTTTTGGGGCCTTGTTTTGGTTTTTTGATGTACTACAGCCACTCTGTAGTATATAATAAATAATTTTGCTCTACCCTTCTCTTGATTCTAGTAACTGTCTGTAATTTTTGACCTCCACTGAGTACAGAGTTGAAGTTTAAAGTAGATGATATTTCACCAGCTTTCTAAGATCTCTTTTTAGGTTAATAGCAACTAAACAAGTGCTCATCATTGTGAGTATTTGGTGAAGGTTACATATAGTATTTATAAACATAAATTTTCATTTGCCATTTTATCAGATGTGATTTAATATTGCAGGATCTTTCTGCAAGTCTTAGAATCAACCTTAGGTGGAACTTTTTGGAATAGTGTTGTTTTATCTGCGAACAATTTATCCCAATTTTCAGATCACATATTGGACTTCAGAGGTCCCAGTACAGATCCAGTTTTTTATCAATGGATGGACTATCCTATCTCTCACTATTTTGTAACTTGTGAAGGAAGATACAGAAAGCCAGGTAAAAAGTTTCTTTTTCTCTTATCACTTGAATTTTCCCACTGACTTGTTTCTTCCAGGACACTTTAATAATAGAAGTTGATTGCTAGTACATATTTTTAGAGTTATAGAACTGTGATTTGGGCTTTGGCAGAGCTGATCACAATGGAATTGTTAGATTAAAGTGTTTAGGCGATTGCTATTTAATAATAGCATAACAGTATATAGTAATTATAAAAATTGTCATTGATTTAGCAATATTGTTTAATTGATTTGGTATCAGTAAGTTAGTTTAATGGCATGTCCGAGTGTGATTATTTTTTTTTAATCTTAGTTTGTTTTACAAATATATAACCTTGTGTGCAGTACAAGACCACTTTTGGAATGTGTTGATACTCAGTATTAATAGGAATGTGTTCTTTCCTTCCCACAGTAAGGAATTTAAGCCATTTTATTAACATGAGTAGGGACTAAACAAAGATGTAAATACATAGGATATGATTAGGAATTAATGGGAAACAGCACGTAGTGTGTTTTGGTGAGGAATAACACAAGTACAGCACATTGAATAAAAAAAAATAAACAAAAGAATTTAATAGCTATAGGCAGTGACTGTGTTTGGGGAAATAATAAAAGCTGGATATGTGGAGTGACACCTAGCTGGGTAACTGACCCTGTTCAGAAGAAGGGTTCCTTTAAGAACAACTGTTTGGTAAAAGAGGTAAACCCACTACTCAGAGTGATTCATAAAATATACAGTTTAGTAGTTTGCTTGGAAAGGAAGGTGGATTCTGTGGCACGCCCTAGAGGAAGATGGTGGATTACCTTTGTTTTGTGAATGTTTGAAGAGTAAATGATCCCCCGAGGAAAAAGTCCTGATCTTGGTTCTGAGCTAAAGAGATAAGCAGAGCTCCTCCCTACCCATGTGGGAGATGCAGGCTTCATAAAGCTGCATATTTTCCCATGGGAATTATTGAAACCTGTGTTACGTGTGGCTTTTGAACCTACGTTGGGCAAAGTCCTGGGAAGTGCGGTGACTTATAAGAAGTAAGAAGTATTCATACTTTGGGAGAAACATGGAAAGAATAAGTTCACAAGTCTCTTCCACTTTCATGATCCTCTGGGAAAAAAAAAATCTTTAAAAGCACTTGGGAGTTTCTCAATGTGAAATAACCTCCAAAATACGGAAAAAACCCAACAGCAAAACATCCTCCATGTTTATGTAGCACAAGGAGGGCTTCATGTTTGTTTCATACCATGGAACACAGACCTAACAGCAAGAACAGGTCTGCAAGAGTTAACAGGCAGAAGACTGGTATACTTTGGCCTGATTGCTGAGGTTGTCTTCTCCGTCTTGCTGGTAAATGAGATCTGAACTCCTGTGGCATACCTGTTCTGAAGTTTCTGTGATTCCTCTCTTCCTTACCTCTTTTTTTTCTCCTCTGTTCTCTTCCATGTCTGTCTTTCACCCAGTCATCTGACTTAGTCTCCTCTTTTATCTCCGTAGATGTTTTTCTTTCCCACACAGTGTTTCATTACTTCGAAAGCCTCACCCTTACTTAGCACTGTTTAGCCTATTGTCACTTTCAAAATACGTAAACTAGCACTCCACATTAGTGATCCACGAGTTTGTAGTACATTTCCCCATATTTCCCCTACCTACTCAGCAAGACAGAAATTTGGCTACAACTCTTGAAATATACATATTCCAATATTTTCTGACTTCGAGGAACTTCTATGGTCTCCTGAGATCTTCCAGGACTACACAAATATGCTGCAACTGGACTGACTTACCTGCTGTGCTAGTTTTGGAATCTGCTATTACTTCATCACAAAGGAAAGCAGAGACCAACATGAGAGAGCTTTTTAAAGGCAGAAGCTACCTGAATTTGTTCTTCATTATTGTGAGCATATGTTCTCTGTAATTATAATAACACATAATGCTTTTCTTCCCTGAAGCATATCAAAGTTAATCTTCTTAGGAAGGGAATATACTCTTGTGAAGTTACTTCCTGCTACAGTCTTTTTAAAATCCACCAAGAAATTACTTGGCCCTACACTCTGACACAAAGTGGTCCCTATTTCTTTTAACTGCCAGGAGATGGTGCTGCCAGTCTTCCATCTCTTCCTTTCCAGTTTTCAGGAAAGGTGGCACATGTTTATGTATAAATAATGAAGATACTTCTGCCATCTGACTGGTGCACTTTTGTACTAATAGGGATCTTAAGGGAAACAGAAAATACCTTCCCGTATTTAAAGCTTACTACTATCTTACAACTGGACATACATATTTAAGATTCACCAGATATCAATGGTAAAGCCATTCAAGAACTTTCCAGAGTTTCTTAGTGTTCCACGACAGGATGATGAATATAAACCACTTAACTTTATGATTTCCTGGGTAGTTTCACACATGCCTTTCTCACCTTTACAGACATCTGTGGATACACTCTGGCAAGATGGTTCATACTTTCAGTGGCATCCCAGCCCTGTTCAGAGAACAAGAGCTGTGATACTGCTTTAAATGGAAGCAAGATGCAGTTTTAAAACTCATCCTAAGTCACTTTTTGTGATTTAGACAGTTCTGTTAGCATCAATGTTAACAGGTCATGTGGCTTCAGGTTCCACTGAGCACACTTCACGAAATTTGGCCTGAGAAGACCTTGCAATGTATAATGGAGAGACATGTTCTCTTCTGCTTGATCACATTTGTAAATATGTGTGAATGCCACAGAGCAACATACTTACTTTTAAGCTCAAAGGTCCATTTTTTGGCCTTGTTTATTTGGTATCAGATTTTCTTTTCATCAGTGCAATTATTTGGTAACGCTCATGGCTACAGTAAAAAAAACCCAAACTTAAAAAAAAAACCAACCTGGACCTAATTTCAAATTCCCAGGTTTTGTTATGTTCTGGTTCTAAAATACATCGTGATGATTTAACATATATCCTGGTGATTTCTCTTACCCACACAACAGCTGTCACAGACACTGGTGGAAGTTAACATCTCTGGTATCAATTCCTGCTCTTCAGAGGACATCAGATATTTTTATTGATTCTCTTTTCTCTCCTAACAAAAAGCTTCTTTGATGTGAAATTTAATAGAAGAAAAGAGAATCTAAGTACAAGGTAAAATATGTTTCTTCTGGGCAGTATTTTTGATCAGACATTAGGACCAGGCATTATTCCAGCAGTATTGTTAATGTAAAGGCAGCTAATGTGGACCTTGTGGAAAGTAATGAAATGTGGGCCAGTGTCCAGCTGTATTATTTTGGTGAATGAGACACAGAGGGAACTGACTGCCAGTGTACTCCAGCAGCCTAAGCAAAACCTGTCAGCTGGACAACTGGACACCTACCATAGTAAACAAACAAACAGACACCCCCAAACATTTAACTGGTAACATTTGCACATGTTTGGGTTTGGAAAGATCTGCTGGCATTCTACCTTATGCAGACTTCTTTGGTTCTACATTTGTGCGTGTATATGTACTATGTCTATTTATACATATGAACAGTCCCTGTTTAGGCTTAGAATTGTATGGGAAGCTTTTTAAGAGACAAATGAAACTCTTTTGAGCAAACTGAAATCAGTATTTGGTGGCTTCACAAGTGAGACTTACTCTCATGCATGGGAGTTGAAAGGTGGTACTCCTGGGTTTTTTTCCCTTGCTAGCTAGGTTGGCAAGGTGGGATTTAAATGTAAGCAGAGACTTCAATATGCTATGGAAAATGAATGTATTGAATTCTGAACTATCTGCATTACAAAGAAACAGAAAAAGAGTGGGCTAGAAAAAGGCTGTGCTGGAATGGATTTCTGCCTTCTAGGGTTTTTTTGGCAATGTCTCAAACACTGAGCAATTCATGGAATACATGGAATGTAGCATTAGACTTTGCTTGCTATTCCTAATTAGAGCTGTAGTAGACCACACTTGTGAATGTGGTGTCATCGAGAGTTGCTTGAAAAGAGACAAATGCCTGAGCCAACCAAATAAGACCTTGCATTTTCCTTGAGTTCCACGGTGAGAACTGGAGTCCTGAGCCTCTTGCAGAATCAGATGCTCTTGAAAAAATTGCTGTGATGGCGTGTTGCAGTGATTCTCCTTCTGTACGATGAGAAGTTGTGTGTCAGTCTTAATGCTGCTCTGGGCATCATCTTCAAGCCTCAGCAGAGGGGAAAGACCAGGACAGGAGGATCTTATGTAGTGACCTGGTGACTTTGCAGCAGGACAGGGCAGTTATCCTAAATTGCACCACTGACTGAATGAACCCATTTGCCCCAGAACAGGAGGAATGCAGGCAGTTTTTTGCTGAGCTGCTGCAGTCCTTAGTGTCTACTAGCTATCAACCTGTTCAGAGGTTTTGTTCTCCTTACTTATTTTTGACCGTGTCAACTCACTGCTATCTGAGCAACATAAGTGTGAAGCATTGCTGCTCCAGGCCGGCAAGTACTTCACACTCTGAATAGGTGTAAGTGCCTGCACTGAGCAGGAAATCTGGATCCAGCTCCTCACAGTTCTTTCTCAGACAAAATAGTTCTCCTGAGTATGTGAGTGAGACCAAGAGGATTTATTTTTAAATAATTTCTTTGCAAAGAAAAGTTCACCAAATGTCTTGGGTCTTTGAACACTATGTCAAAATCTTCATGTGACCAGAACTCACCCATGCCACCTATTTCCAAGAAGAAAAGGAAATCTCTGTGAGCAGCCTGCATCTGGGATAGCACTGCAAAATGGGCCTGCATGTGTGTTAGGTAGGCACACATGTTGTAGACAGCCTACTGATGTCAGACTCAGGAGCACCACTGGCTCCCTTCATCCAACAGTCAGGGTTCCCGTTACCCAGACTGACCATCTTCATGATGGAGCTTTGGTGAAGGAGCTGCATTTGAACTGCTTAAGACCTGTGTGTGATTCAAGAGTCACCTGCCCATCAGCTGAGATTTCAACATTTTTTTTAATATGTCTTCTTATTTATATGCTTTTGATGTCTCCTTTTCATGGTGCCTCATTTCTCTCCACTGCAGGGCTTTCAGTTCCGTGTGCTTGAAATGTGACTCATAGAATCACCACTCCCCAGCCCTGCCTGATTACACTGCTCTGCGATGTGCTCACCAGCCAGATCTGATATGGGACACACAGCAGGAAGACTAGGAGAAGGGCACTTCCCAGGGACACTTCTGCTGCAGGACACTGCTGCTAGAAGGCATGTTCCCTTCGACACCTGTGCAGGCTCTTCATCCTTCTCCTGGCCTACCTGCAGTGGTTTGGTTGGAAGTATATTCTGTGTAGTGGTAGTAAAGAGCCTCGAGAGACCTGCCCTCTGGGTCAGCAAATATTGCCACCAACTGTGTTATTCACTGAGCTGTAGCTTAGATCGCCCTGGTAGCACAGCTCTGCCATCATAAGGCAGCTGGGACCACTTTGGTAATTCTGTAATCACAGATGCCAGACTAGGTCAGGAATCTCTAAACAGTTTGGACCACTGGAGTGTAGTCAACTCTAAAAACTTTTTGTACCCTGTTATTAAAATTCTACTTAAAACAATGTTTTCATGTGATTCTGCAGAGTCCATACCATTGGCTCATGGGCCACAGTAAGGAAACCACTGGCCCAAATACTTCAACTGTAACTAACTTAAGGTACCATTAAAGAGACTCCATCTAAATCTCCTCACCTTTCTGTGTGTGAATCAGTTTTCCAGTGGTAGAGCATGGATATTGATACATATTAGATGTGCAGTGCAAGAGCCAAGTGTTCATAGTTATTATACACCTGCTCACTTAAAGCACCAATTTAAAAGGACTGGGAAATAACCTGAAAACAAGCACAGTGCTAGACCCATTTTTAAGTGATTATCTTAGGTAATTTTCTTTATGAAAAGTGACACCAAGCTCGTGTTTCTCACACATGACTGCAAACTGTTACTGGTGAAGAACTGGTAGGCAGAAGTTTTTAAGGTCCCTAAAGCAGAAAGCACAAGCACAGAGTTTACTGCAAATCTACTCAGTTATCACTCTTTTAATATTTTTTGTTCTCAAAAGAATACGGCTTTATATTTAACCAGGGATGTTAATATGGCTCTTTGTAAATTATTTTTGCACTTGGGGGAAAAGATAATAAAGGGAGTGTTTGAGAAAATGTCTGTTCTGAGCAAATGCCTGTTAGTTAAGATAGTAGGTAAACAGCACTGTAATTAAAGGACTCAAACACTTTTGAAGTTGCTGAGGACATGTGTGACAAATATCATCAAGAATGTGGTTCAAAGGGTACAGTTCATATCTCTAAGACACACAGGGAAAGCCTAATGCTGATCCTATGTTACTTGGGTACCTGGCTTCAGCTGAATCAAACTTACTCTGCTGTCAGTATCAACACTGGGTAACTTTTCTTGCTTTTTCTGGGATGCTGAGAAAAGATGACCCGTGGGATCAGGGCAGTGAAGGAGCCTGAAATAGGTCATAAAAAGGGCCATGAAAGATGATGAGGTCAGTAAGGTGACCAAGAAAAAGTTCAAGAGAAATAAAACCTCAAACTCTGTAGTGTCATCAGTGCTTTTGCTCTTGTCTCCTTGATACCTTCTTCTGCTTTCATTTTCCCTTTGAGCTTCACAAAAACTGTTCCAGTTTGGCCAGTTAAATGATGCTGAATATGGTTTATCCTTGTTTGTGTTTGTAATTAAATTGCATTGAATTCTTAGGTACACTAATAGTTTATTTTATTGGCTGGTTGGGGTTTTAAAATTTATTTGTGTTCACAAATACAGGTGAAAAAAGGAGTGGAAGGCATAAATAGTTATGCAGAATCGAGGTCTACAGTTGTTGGATTTCTGGATTGTCTGGAAGACTCCTCCAAGACAGCTGACTGAAAAAATTGAGACAGGTGAACACTTGTGGTGGGACCCCAGGGGCCTCCACTTACATTTTCCATTTAAGGGCAGCAGTGTCTGCACAAGACCTCTGGACTCTGGTAGCAGTGGTCATCCTGCTTAGGTGCCTTTCTCAGGATTACAGACTGATCAGATGTCTGTACCAGCATCTTCCAGCTGTACTGGCAGAGGCCTTGCTGTAGGAGTCGTTTCCCAGTAGGAATCAGTAAGACCAGCAGACTGTCCACTGCAAATTAAACCATCCTTTTCGTCAAAAGTCAGTTCTTCTGTGTGTTTTGACAAGAAACATTGCTGGAGCCAGTGTAAGCAAGGATGCATTGCTGCTGTTTTTGAAGCAATTACACTGAGTTTAAAGAAAACATCACTTTTCCGGGCGTTTTACAACACTAAAGTGATTAGAACAAAATTAAATCAGTTGAATTTTAGTGTGCTGCTGTTGGACAGGTTTTCTCATTTACCACAGCTGACACAAACCCAGGTCTTTTCCCCTTGAGAATAAAGATTATTGGCTTTTCTGAGTATCTAGGCAATAGTCTAAAGCATAATTCACCAAGCCCCAGTCTCCAGAATGCAATGGTAGTTCCCCAAGAATAAAAACACCACCACTGACTATACAAACATATTTGCACTTAATGACTTTTGTAATAAGGGGTCTAAAATAAAAATAAGATAGTATAAAAATAAAATAAATTAATGTCTTGATAGAAAAAAAACCCCAGCAACACTGCTGTTTATGTATGATGACATAAGTATAGTGGGTAGTTTTAACACAGGATAACTTCAATGTATTTGTTAGTGGATTAATGAGAACAACTGACTGCATTAATGTTTTTAATGCTATGTAGAGTATTGGGATGATTTAGCATTATGTGTGTTTGAAGGACACAGCCCTGAGGAACCTATAACTTTGAAGTTGGACCTGCTCTGAGAGGAGATGTGAACCATGTAATTTCCATAGGTCCCTTCCAGCCTTAATGGTTTCATGACTCTAAAGCATTATTGAAACTAAGCTGCTTTTATTAAAATTTTTGCCTTGTTAGTGGCTGTCAGCATTGTGTAATGATAAGAGCAATGCAGGCATGATGTTAAGCTATAAAAAGTCATAATTAGTAAAGTATGAAGCCATAAACAAACAGTTGTACTTTATAAATGTGTGTGCAAATTATGCAATGTAGAAAAACAGTTCAAGTATGAGATGTTTTGTAAGATCTTTAAATGTGTATTACTTGTCTTGCTCCTATTAATGCAAAGATACTGCATATATGGCAGTAAGTAAACCTGAGCAGTTTAATTTTTAATAGTTTGTTTTTAATTTTGTATGAGTTTATGCTTTTATATTGTGGTTTTACTGTGCAAACTTCTAGTATTTCCTACCATAACTTAAACCATGTTCAAATGAGCTATTTGAAAAGTTAAATTTAATTAATGAGTAAACTGGTTGTTCTTACCTGTATACAAGAACAGCCAGGAAAGAGGAGTTTATCTTTAAGGATTTCGACTTTTATTTATGCTTTTTCCAGACAACATGACCAGTAATTACTGTTAAATGTGGTTTCAAAATAGTCTTCACCCAAGACACCACAATTAAAGTAATGTATTTAGTACAAAACTTTAACAACATTTTTCTGTCCCTGTTTGAGTCCAGAAATCCAAGTTATGCAAAGGCAGGAGTGGCTCACAGGACTGCAAAGTTACAGCTAATGATGTGTGGTTACTGGCATGGGGTCAGCCTAGGTCCTGAGTAACCAAAAGTTGTTAGCATCTGATTATAACTCATTTCCAACATCAAATGAGTCTGCAAGCAGACATGGTCAAATCTCATAAATAAATACATATAAATACACAAACACAGGTAAATATAGTTAACAAAATACTTATAAATAAAATATATATTTCAATATACACACACTAGCACAACTGAAACTATTTGGTGTATTAGTTATTATTTTCCCACCTTTTACTTCTCATGAATATGGTGCATCTTTCAGGTTTTAATTTTAAAGAAAGGACTCCAAATCCACTTCTCACTTGAAAGTAATAGGAGTCTTGCTCTAGATTGTTTCATTTTAATAAGTCAAACTTCTTTAGTGAACTAATTTTCTGTGGTTAATTATCAGCTCATCTTGTTTCTTGATGTAATCCCATATTCTCCTGTTTCCTTGATTACAGGCATCACTACCAGGACATTTCATTCTGGAACAGTACAAAAACAGCCTCCCACACAATAAAGCACGGGAAGACTGTAAACAAGATTTGCCTTTTGATGCTTAAATTTTTTTTTACCCTTAAGCCCAACTTGTGAAGGTAAGAAGAAATTGGATCATGCAGAACACCTGAAACTGTTGTAAAACAGGTTTGCTGACCATCCCCGTGTTCTGCTAGGGTGTCATTTGGATTGACACTTCTGTTAAGGATACCAAGCTTCTTTCCTTGGTGGAGATCTTAATTTTTGTCTTTTATTTACAATTCTTTTCACGCAGTTTGAGACTCAGGAGCTTTCACTGCTGGAAGACATTACTCCTAAACAGACTTTGATCATGCAGCCTAATGAGTGAGAATCCTGTGTCACTCACTTTGAGCCAACAATAAACATTACAAGACCAGACCCAGAATCCAGTGCAAACTAGACAAATAAGCCTGCCTTAAGTCTGACAAGTAGGGATGTTAAAAAGCCCTTGTACTTGGGTTTTTGTTATGTAGCCACATCATTCATCATAATTTGCAATGGCATGGGGAGGAGGAGTGCTCCTGGCCTCTCCTCCCATGCATTTCTCTTCCTGAGGAACCATGCAGTGTGGGGGTCAGCATGTGGGTGGGGGAGGGAGAAGGGAAAGGTGCCCATCCTTGCATGTGGTTGTGCATTCAGGCTGTCTGATGCCAGCCGAAGAGGGGCACTAGGGACAAGCAGAGATGAGACAGCAGAAGGTTTCAAAGGCAGTATGGATTTGTGTTGGACTAAATTGACTGCATAAATGTGACCTCAGAGGGATCCTCCAGAGCGTGTATCCAATGCAGGAACCTGTTGTCAGCAGAGAAGACATGGCCCGGGAGGACAGGCCACTGGAGCTTTGTACCCCAGCAATTCCCATTTAATGAAAGTCTTCAGACATCACTGGCAGGGAGTATGATTCAGCACAGCCTTTAGATTGCTGTAATTTGTAAGGCTCAGACTGATACATTTTATCCCACAACACTGTTTAGAAGCAATATGTAGAGTTTTTACACCAAGGATCCTTGAATTAAGAAAGTAAGTAAACAAATTACTAATAGCAAACAAGAGTTTTGGGAGTGGGTGGGTGCAAATGGATATGAAAGCTGAGTGACAAGGAAGAAAAACAAAAATACATCAAACTGCATCTACCAGTTGCTTTCATCTCAGTGAAGCAGGTCTCTGAGGCAGTTTCCCCAAACAGCAGCAATATCTCTCATTTGGAAAAGGAAAACATGTAAAAACGTCTTCACAAGTCAAGGGAAAAAACCAAGCAGGAACAGACAGGAAATACATTGTTAAACGTAAGACTTTTAATTTTTGGCCTTTCCTTCCACAAAGGTCCCTCAGTAGTCAGGTACTCCTCATCTCTAAATGTTAAACTTTCTTCATTATCGCAGTATTTTTTGTATTAACCAATGATATTTCTATAATACACATGTGTTTATTTATATTTCATAAGAGTTTGAAGATTTTTTGTCATTGTTTAGAAATTGGGATTGCTTTGCACTGGAAAATACTTTAGAAGAAGAATGCAGGGCATGGAAAACAATTGACATCCCTGTACCTTGTCCTTGTCTGTGGCCCCACGGGTGGCAGGGTGGAGAGAGTGCTTCCTTTGGCTACATGAGTAGGAAAGAACTGATTACTGGGACCAGAGGAACACAGGACTTGACCAATCTCATACACCCAAGTAAGTCTGTAATAGAAATCTACTTCATAAGGCCCAATAAAATGTGTAGTCAATAAATCTAAGCTAAAAAACAGGTTTTCAACATCCTCTGACCCAAAATACCTAAAGAAAAAGACTGAGAGCCAGAGCTATTAAAAAAATAAGATACAAGAAGAGGTCAGGAGAGATTGGGCATTGCAGAGGCCCTTGGTTTCTGCAGTAGTAGAAAGTATATGACATACAGTCCTAGCAAGAGGCACTCTACTCCACTTTCTCTTATCAAGGAGGAAATCAACCTTACCACAGTTCTTCCAATGTGGATCTGAGATGCAAACTCCTCCTGGATCTGAGTTGGCTAGATGAGCATCCATCTAGTAATTGCAAATCAGTTGTGAAGGATCTCTAGGGTAAACATCCTCTTTCAGACAATACAGTGGTTTTGTGTAGTTTCCATCAAAACAGCGAAGTATTTTATTGGTCTGTGTATTCTGCTTTTTAAAGTTCTTTATCTTGTACACCCTCACTTCTCTGCTCAGATGCAGGTGTTTCTAAGTGCATCCTTGTAATCCATTATCATCTTAATGCTACAGTCAGGATTCTTTGGCCTTCGTGTTTGGTTTTGTTTGTAGGTATGATGTGAATAATGTTAATGGACAATGTTTACAGATGGGATGCATCAAGTGGGAATAAGATTCCATATACAAACTCTGCAGCATTCGGTTATGTTAATAAAATCTATTTCAAAGACTTAGCCCCTGATAGTAATCTAAATGCTGATTCCAAAATTCTTCATATTGCAGATAAGATCTGACACTAGAAGACCTTGAGCTACCTGGCTGAGGGAGAACCGGTATTCTGTTCAGCCAGCAAGGAGCACCAAGTGATGGGAAAGGGAAAAAAAAAGTCTCGTTGGATCGTGACAGCCAGGTCATGGCTGATTTATAAACAATTGCAAAAAAGCCATCTTAAGGCCAGTCTAACCAACTGCAGAGTTTGGCACAGCATGCCCATGTCATATGTATACAAGGTATGATACTGGAGAAGTCAGCACAGTGCTGCACTTCCACAATCTTGTAGAGGAGTTGTAGGGGGTAGTATTAAAACTGGGCAATAGACTATAATAGCCCTGCAACTGCTTCTTTGAGCTCTTCTTCTCAAGTCTTGCTTCTATTCACACATCAACTGCACCAAGCAGATGTCTCATGCAGCTGAGGAAGCAGTGCTGAATTCCAGGCAGAGCAGATTGCAAGTCAGTTTTAAGAGTTTCATCTCAAAGACCAACATAATGATATAGGACTTGATTCAATTAATCAGTGCTTGCAAAGTGATGGAATCAATGGATTTACAGGATTTATTTGTTACACTGGGAGATACATTCTTCATATTTCTCTGTCCTTGTTGTCTGTCATGTGATTGCATGACTAGTTAGGGAATCAGAGAACTCTAATGGAAAAGAGAAATTAGGTCATCTGGTCCATCCTCGCTGCCAGGACACGACTGCTCCCTGCAGTGGATCACTTCCCACTCAGTTATCTTTGCAACCGGCTCTTAGAAGATGGAAATGCAATTCAGAGTCCCATTTGGCTATGGCTTCCAGAGCTTTTGAGGACTTTTTATTTGGCCAAGAATGCTTAATGAGAGAATCAGATCTAACAATTTTAAATACATTTCAAACCAAAAAAAAAAGCAAATCTCAGAATTACATTCTCAATAAAAACTTTTTAATAGAAAAATTGTGCAGTATTTGGGATAATTGAGGACACTGTTTTCATTAGACAGGAAATAGTTTCTGTGACTCAATCCTACAAATTAAACAATAGGTTTCCTGCTAAAAAGATCAAGCAACTAATTCAGTAAGTAGTTTAGGAAGCATCCAGTACTCGTGATACTCTGAGCAGACTGTCATCAGGAGACCCACCACTAGTGCTAGCTGACTGTAGATATTCCAGGTTGCCTTGATAGATTACTCCAAGTGCTTGGATCCCCATCCTTCAGCAGAACATCTCAATGGGCAAACACTCAGACTGTACAGAGCAGGATTGGTTATTAAGGAAAAAAAATTAATAAACACAAATGGAAAAACAGTGATAGAATTTACACATAAGGAAATGGCAAACTACTTCCCTTTCAGCAGCTTTAGCATGACTTCCATGCTGCCTGCAAATGCAAACAACCCCCATCTTTTAGCACTACATCACCACGCTCATTGAGTAAATCCAGTATTTGAATTAGTAAGTGGCAGTCCAAGTATTTCCCTAAGGTTGATCTCCTTTTCCAAAGGACCCATTTGCTTTGTTTTACCCAGAGATGTGACCATGCAGTTTGGTTTAAGGATTGATTCACTTTCTGAAGTTAGGCAGGGTTTCTCCAAACTCTGCTCAGCCTCGCTGGAGCACTTCCTTTGGCTACCAAATTCTCATCCTTCTTTGCCTTCTCACACTTACCTACCTCATTTCTTGATGTTTTTAGACTATCATCATTCACTAGAGAATTTTGTTTGAACTTTACTCTGCAGCAACATTCTCACGAGAGAGGACTCAAAAGCATTTAAGGAACTTCAGCAGAAACCCAGCAGTTCAGAAACAAGCTGATCATGACAAAATGAGTAATGTCTTCTCTAGATCTTCTCTGAAAAGATCACGACCACTGCAACCTCAAGTACAAGTGCATGTGGTTGCTTTTTATGTCTCACCAGAGAAATCTTCAGATTTTCTTGACAAAAGATGCCTTTTTCCCTTCTCCAACAGAGGAAGAGTGCTCTCAGGTACTCAAGAGTTCAGGAATAAAACAGGTTACTCTCTCCAGTTGCCTTATTAAATCTTCAAATTAATCCACATAGCTTTCCTTTTTGTCCCCAGCAGAACTACAAAGACACTGCAGGGTTATTCTATCTCTACTATAAACCCTGAAGTCATTGTCAAGTTCTTATTATCCTTGTCTTTTAAAGTACATGAGAGCACTCTGTATTTCATTCCTTTACATAAATAATGCTTGACCTTGTGTTAATTTAAATGGGCTTTATCCCATGATTTTAGGTAGTCATTGAGGTTACCAAAGGTTGTCCAAAATTCATGTCATGAAAGGGTCAGCATGCCAGGTGGGAGTTCCTAGGGTTTGGATCCTTGAGTATGTCATGCTCTCCACAGCAGGGCTGTGAAGCTTTACTGTAATAACAATAATGATCAGATCCACAGTGACATGACAATTTTCCTTGGCTTTGATGCAGTAACAGGTTTCTAGATTCTGCCTGATGAGGAAAGATGTGGTTACTAACAGAAGAACACACTGAATTATAGACCTTTTGTGGGTGTAGCAATTTCCTACTGTTAGAGAAAAACAAAACATTCCAGTATTACAAATCCACTCAACAGTCAACTTGCTTTCTTTCCTGTTACTTTTCTTGCTTCACTGTTTAATCCTAGTAATTTATTAATTAGTAGTAAGGCCTGCCGGGTTGTCTCAACAAGTGAAATTCAGAAAGTCAAGGAATACAACAAGAAGTTCCAGGGTGCTGATAACGATCTCATATTTGTACCTGGCTGGAAAAAAAATTTGGAAAGCTTGAGCACCTTTTAAAATTAAAGCACCTTTGACAAGAATGTTTTGCCCTTTCTCCTCCGGTTCTAATTGGACAAAAATATTTGCAATTAACCCATCAGTCAAGACAGACAGATAAGCAACATTTCCTTTTTATCTTTTAAGACAGTGAACTAACAAGTGAGCCATTTTTATAAAGAGCAGCCATTTGGAAAAAGAAAATATGTTTATTTCTTTCAAATATCAATGCTCATGCTCCTAAAGATCATTCTATTAGACAACCAAAACAATTCCTTCTTCCTCAGCTGTTTTGTCCCTTTGCAATAGATTCTTTGCAGATGCACTCCAAAACAGATTGCCTCCTTTACCAGCCAAATTATCACGGACAAAATACAAATCTAAGTATTGCAGACCATCGATAGACTGAATCCTCACTAACATCAGCAAAACCCTGAGCAAAAGAATGTGCAGCATTAGGACCAACCTCTGAAAACCAATTACTGTTGCAGATGTATTGAAGTTCTGCTATGTACTATCCCTGCATACCACAAAATGTTCCTGGAGCACTCTATTAATCTAAGATTCCTCTCTGTGCAGAGCAGCTGACAGCAGAATGCTTACAAGATTTAGCCAACAGGCAGCACTGACACAAAAACAAGTGGGTAGAAACCAGCTAAGAGAAAGCTTTTATTTGGATTTCTAGCTATCAGCAGGATGAGGAACTGGGACAGGCTTCCAGTACCAAAGGAGGAAAGAATCTAATACCAGCCTGGATAAACATACTGTGTAGTGCCTGTGATGGCAATGAGTGGGATGTGATATCTAGGGGGTCTTCTCCAGACTTATTTAAAGTACATAAACCACAGCATAAGTTGTCCCACTTTGAAGCAGAAGTCTTCAGTTGGTTAGGCTGGCGCACTTAAAGCTGTATCCTCCACAGGAACCATTTATATTACTATTTCTACAAATTTATATTTTTAAAATTATTTATCAAAGCTGCTGGTTTTGAACCACATTCCACAGCTCCACTAGAGGTGATCCTGTGCTCTTGGTACAGAGCAGCACGTCAGCATCTCACTGCTTGCAGAATGGAGCAGCACATGCAGAGATACAAACATATTTTCAGCCTTGACCACACACCAGACCTTCACATGCCTCACGTTTAAGTGACAAAGTATCTTAAGTCCTTTCCACTCTGGAGGCAGTAACAAAGAGACAGCAGTGATTGCATTCAATATTCTGATAGACGGGCTTTGGTTTTTTATATTGTCCTGCCTTACAACTTTCAGGAGTATCATTTTGCTGGATCTTCTCCCCTCTGGGATCCTACACACCTGGCACCTGGGTGCAGACTATCCCCTCAACTATTTTCAAGGTGATGAGAGTAATTAGTGCCTTCAAGCACCTCCCCACCAACCACCCAGTGTCCCCAGGCCTTGCTACAGAGCCTTAGAAGGACAGAGTAGGAAGGAAGAGCAAAGCAAGGACAGCTGGAGTAGAGCAGAGCAGGAGAGTAACCAGAACATCAGAAACACATATGTAGGGACGGACGTTTCACAGCAGAGTAGTTTTGAACTTGGCTGGTAAATAATTCAAGTGGGCCTAGCAAAACCCCTAATTTTGTTTCCCACCAGCATTATTGAAACTGTCCCAGATGGTGTAAAACTTGAGAGGAAGGACAAAATGGAATATCAAAAATTGGGTCAGTTAAATTGCCTCTAGCTGCAATTCCACTGTACACAAACTTCTTTGGTGATGCTCTGGTACTCCTTGAGAAGTTCCTCCTGTTCCTCCCACTGATGAAACTGTCAACCTTCTCTCAACCACAAACCTTAACAGCAAAAAACTGGCATGAGTTTCCACTTAACACAATGCTTACTGAGCACTAGTATTTATTTGAAGGACTTTGGCATAGCTACATATTAACAAATATCTATACTTTGAAGTGTCCAAATAAAAATATATTTTATGTGGGTGCTGATTCAGTGTTTGCATAAAACCCTACTGAAGACCTGATATATGAAAATTGAAAATTATGTTCTCAAGGCCCTGTATTTAAATTGATTAATTCTAACATTAAAGGTGAATTAAGTCATGAATAAAAGTTCACCAACCTTTTAAATCATACAGCAAGATCTTGTTCAGACCATTTAGTCTGATCAAATTAGCTCTATAAATGAAGTTTAAGTCACTTATACATTGAAACCAATGAAATTATGCTAACAGAACAAAGGCAGCCTTTTATTTAAGCTGGATTTTTCAGAAGGGATGAGAGTGGCAACACTTTGCTTCTGCCATTTTATAAAATAGCCCAAATATTCTGTTGCCTCCTGGTTCACGTTGGTGTAATTTGTTCTATGAATAGAAACAAGTATTTTTTAAACTTCACTGGGCTGATTCATGCATCCTGTACTACAGAGGCCTCAGTATGTCTAACACATGCACAAAATCTCTTTGGAAACCTTGAGTTATGTGAAGAATGCTATAATGTACAGCATTGTTATTGCTGTCACTGCTGAGACAAACTATCACTCCCTGGCTGTCACACACCAGATTTCCTTAGGGAATGCAATTTAAGTAATTCACAGCATAGAAACAAACATCTCTTCTCCCTCTCATTTTCCTCCTGTTTACAGGGCTGTAATGAGGCCCTTTTATTGTTTCCAACAGATTTACAACAGATTGGAGATACCCAGCAGCTGCTCAGCAATAACAACTTCAGCAGCCATAGGTGATTTGAAGCCAAGGCCTAAAAAAAGCCCCACTCTTCTCCCTCCAAACAGGTTTTAGGAACTGCCCTTTTGTTTCCAAAGTTGAGGGATTTTACAATGACAATAACCACAATGACAGAAATGAGGATTTAACTAAGCAAAGAGGCTGGACAACAGAGAATATAATTTGCAATAAAAAAGCTTATGAATCACTTCTAATGGCATTTACAGAATCTCAGCTCAGGGATTCTTACACTGATGTCAACTCACAGATCCTACACTAGAGACAAACTGCCCTAAACTAGTTGGCATATACAGAAATACAAGTTTTAAAATACTTGATGTCATAGTTTCAGGCTACACTTCATTATCAGGTGTACTCATGACTATGTGGCAGAAGACAACAAAGCATTCCTCTAGGAAGCTGGAGTCCTTGCAGCATAGTGGAAAATATCATGGCAGTAATCCAAAGCTGGTACTAACATTTCACCCTTCCCACTCTGGCATTTTATTCAGCTGAAAGCTGGCCAAGCTGTAATTGCTGGAGCTTTCAGCAGCCATGTCATCTAGCCACACTCACACAAAAGGGGGCAGTTAGTGTTTGTTACACAAGTCTGGGATTTCAGATGCACAATGGGAATCTCAAGTCTGTACTCTTCCAGTAATGTCTGGAATAAATTACAAAGTTTGCCTTTTCCCTACATATGATGATTTATTGCCAGAGTTTACCTGGGAGGGAAAGACTCCGCTAAGTCATTTAGGGAATTACAATCCATCCTTTTTTTTGATACCATCCCATTCCCCTATACATTTCATTCCCTCCCTCCTCCAAAACACTGCAAATATTTGGCCAAATTTTGGAAGTAACAATGAGAGACGCTGCTGTATTCATTATTATTAAAATTTAAAAGCTGATGCTGCAGTTTCAGGACTTCTTTTTTTCACGTAAAATGTAGATGCAATGAACAAGAGACAGCTAGAATTTGTCCAGCTTGGTAAACAACAAAAAGCACATTTAGTAAATTAAGCTATAATCTAGACACAAGGCCCAGCTCCTGTTCCTGTAAGGAAAACTGACAACTCTCTCAACAAGGTGCAAAAGAAAAGAAACAAGAGAACAGCATTAGCTGACAGTGTAGTGCAAGCTGAGACAGCAGCCAAAAGACAGCAAAGAAAGCAAACCCTTAAATGAGCAGAAAAAGCTGACTGCTACATGTCAGTACCCAAACAGCTTTACTAGAGAATGGCAGCACTTAGGAACTAAAACCTTTATGAAACAAATAAAGGATCAGTAAGAAATGCGTGGGCGAGGGGAAATTACGAAACCAAAACACTGATTAAAAGAAGCATCTGAGTTTATGTAGAGTCCTGCCACACAATACTTTGACAGCAATTCAAAGTAACTGCATGAAGAAAATGGAGTTGATACAATTTTTTTTAGAGTAACATATGTCAATTGAATTGCAGAATCTGAACAGTTTTATTGTAGGAACACTCATTGTGCACACTCAATGAATAAAAACATGGAAGGTGGAAGATGTACCACCAGAAGCCTTCATGGATTAGTAATATATATCCTTTTTTGTAATGTAATTTCTTGTCCAGCCACAACATTAACAAGAGTTAAATATTTTCAAAAACCCACCAACATGGGAAAGTAAGAGGTAGAGATGTGGGAAAAAACTCTTAAGGGATCACAGGGGGAAAGAAAAAACAGAACAACATATTGTTACAAAAAGCTCCAAAAATGAGGGAAAACAGTAACACTGAATGCAGCCTAAAAACAAGAGAAAGCAGATTATGATGTGGCAGCACACAAACTAACATTCTAGAGCAGGACAAATTGCTCTGCATTACTAAACATGCAGCTGGAACACCGAGGTCCATCAGGAAAAACACTACAGGAGAACACAGCAGAAAATTTCAATAGATTACCAAAAAAAGGCATAATTTAGATGAGAAGATAAGATTTGCAAGCCATGAAAGAGTATCAAGAAATTGGCTATCTTTTCTTAGGTCATTACTAACGTGAATCCATTTCCTCTAGTAGATTTAGTTATTAAGAAGTCCACATGTCAGAGTAACTGTGAAAAGTTATCCGGGATATTTTTTTAAAACAAGTTCATTTAAAAGCAGACTTTTAAGAAGTATGCAATAAATTTGAGAAAGACATTTCCAGCACAAGACACTTACATTTAAGTTCAGCTCTTAAGTTATTATATGGAATTGTTACAAGTCAACAGTAGGTGGTTTATAAAATGTAATTTTATTTAATGTTACTTTGCTGTTACAGAGGGCATAACATTTTCACAAGGCTTTTTTGGGACTACAATCAATGATTAGCAACACACAATAGTGGTCCAAACTCTCTAACAATCACTGGACAAACTTGACACCTTCTCACATGTGCACAAACCTGCATGGAAAAGTACTAAGTTTTATACTTGGACATGTGAACTTCAATTGGTTTTCCCATTCCAGTGTATCAAGAAATGACATGCACTTTAGTCTGCCAAAAAGCACTGCCTGTACTCCAGCAGTAACATGCTGCTTCTAATACATAGTGAAGTGAATACCAGAACTACAAAGGCAGGAGTGTAAGTGAACTTTTATTGGGAAGGGATATCAACTTAAACAGCAGCAACTGAAGATTAAGAGAAGCCCCTGTTTTTGAAACACACAAGCTTCTGTATTACATGATACGGGAAGCAACTCAATTTGTGGTTTTCCAAACTTTAAATGCTCAACTTGATCTGGCCCCCAACTTCCATATTCCTACTGAAACGAATACACAGTAGCACGTGAAAGTCAATTATGGAAAGGAAACCCTGCAGAGTAAGAAGGGAATGTGGAGAATTAAATGCTACGTGGAACACTCTTTAGTTGCATTTAACTACATTTTCGTATCTTACTGTAATACAAAACACAGTCAACTGGCAGGAACTGGTTCAGATTTGTTTTTAAATACCAGGTACACTTTAGTCCGCTACATAAGTGTTTGGAAGTTACTTATGTTTATATGAAATGAAGCTATTAATACTTTTCTACAGCAGTAACCGCACACCAGGAAGGCCAGGACAAACACAAATCAAGGAATGGAGTTTTCCCAAAGCTGCAGTGTGAAAAGACTATAAATTGATTTCCATACACATGGATGGGTTTTCTTTGCTATAGGAAATCCAAGTGGAGCTATAAGGAATGGAGACGTGTAAAAAGGTTTCTTGAGAAGGAAAGGGAGAATGACGCCCCACGTGCAGTTTAGTTTTCTGCACCTTCTGCAGCATCACATTCTTCTCCTGCACTGTCTGATGTCCATAACTAGAAAGAAAAGAAAAACAGTGTCAGCTTTCAGAAGTCCAGCTTGAACCCCAAAAAGGGACAACTACCAACTGTAAGGGAATGGTAATGAATTAGACTAAAGGATGGCCACGAAGTACCCGGGCACTGGCACTGCACAACCCTGGCTTCCAGTACTTGCTGGGAGAGAGGTAACTGGACAGAGCTCCCCAGGCACAGGGCACAATGAGCTTTGCCCCTCAGGCAGAGCAGACGTGTTCTCAATGGCTCCAGCTCTTGTGCTTAACAGTGAGCTGTGCCGTTGATCCCACGCCATTCAACAGCCTCAACAACAGCTCCACAGGCAACTTCCACTTCAAATGCAACAGTCTGAATCCTGCAAGTATAGACTGCCAGTTTGGTTATTGAAGCTAAGCAGTTTACACTGCTAACAACAGACATTTCTACTGAAGGAGTATTGCAAAATAGTAAGTGTCAGTGTAATTTTAAATACAGTGACTATTCAGAGAGGATATTCCCTGAAAATCTGCCACAGCTGCATATTTTAACAGAACTTAGTTGTTCCATAAGGCACTTTTCTTATATAGTTAATCATTATAGTAACATACTCAAACAAACTGATTTTATTCTTAGTACATTGAAATTTCAGAGCTTTTAAATGAAAATCAGGACAACAAATAAAGCAAGCTACACTGGGATGTACACCAGGAGAAACTTTGTTCTGAGGTAGTCATCAAAACAGTTTGAGTAAGATTCCCTGACAGATCACAGATGACTGTGTTTTAACTCCTTGTCCTATCTTATAGGCTAGGTTGGGCAGAATGCCCCTTCTCCCATCTACCATAAGGCCATCCAACAGGAAGAATGTGAGCTAAGCAGGATGTTATTCCAGATTACACAGCATGAAGTTGGGCACAACTTACACAACAGTCAAACCAAGTTATGAAAAGGTATCATGGGTAAACAGCCCAAGCCAGTGCTGTGCTTTGCACTAGAGCAAAATAAGGGTTTTTTTCCATCACAAATTCAGTCTAAACAAACACCTGGTTACAGAACCAGATAATACATAAAAAGCAACTTACTGTTAGGTTGTCTCTAAGCAACTGCATGATGAGAGTACTGTCTTTGTATGAGTCTTCGTTCAGTGTATCAAGTTCTGCAATTGCCTCATCAAATGCCTGGAATAATTAAACCATCTTTAGTCTTTCTGTTAACTGATCATTAAGCAAGCAAAAGCTAAACCTATCAGTAAAGGTAGCTTAAAAAAAAAGCAACATTAGAGGTTAATGATCTGAATTGCTCTATTTGAAACAAAACCAGAATAAAGGTATACTAAAAGCTTGCCATGCTGCTGAAAATTTAAGTCACATTGTAAATACAGCCTGCTTGTACCCCCTCAATCCCACTAACAATAATAAGCTTGGAAACTTTAAATAGGATCATTTCCTTCACAAACTGTAAGAAGTAATAATTTGTACAGTTTTAAGCATAAACTCTCTTCTACTTTCCCTGCAGGCATACCAGAAAAGAAAGTGACTTACTGTCTTTGCCAGTGTGCAGGCAAGCTCAGGATTGTTGAGAATCTCATAATAAAATACAGAGAAGTTAAGAGCTAGACCCAAGCGAATTGGATGTGTTGGCTGCATCTCCTTCTTGCTGATGTCAAATGCCTCCTGATAAGCTCCCTGTGAGTTTTCTATTGTTTCTGTAAAAGAATGACAAACAAAGTAGTTTTGGGCTTGTTTAAATTTTTTAAAAGATATTACTATTTAAATCACTCCATTAATGAGAGACTGAACAGCGCTGTACGTAAGCCTGTTCTCAGGAAAACACTGCACTTACTTTAATCAAAGTAATGATTTTACACTCCTCTTAAGTACAGCTGCCACTGACAAAACACAGGGAGCAAACTAAGCTACTACAGAGCAAAGGTACTCAAGAGAGATAAACACAGAGAACTTGGTAAACACAAGCATCCAAGATTACTGTATTGCTTCAGTGGCTTTTGATACTTTAGGTGAGGGGGGGAAAAAAGCATTTGTGCATTACTTTTTCTACAGAACTCCTACTTCACTCCTTGCACAGGTTGGGCACGTTCATGCGAGTTATGTGTGCAGAGTGAAGAAGACCCAACTTCTTGAGGAAGTTTGGAAGGCATGTACAGCATGTTCCTGAAAGACTGAAGGTTTGCCTCCAAAAACTGCACGTAGACAGGTCAAGATAAAAAGCCCCAATGTTGTGCCCAAAATAAGTGGGATAAACACCACAGAAAAAAAAGAGGCTGCCAGGACAGAAAGTACTTCAGGAGTGCTACCCACAGTCTATTCCAGATTCACTTCTGATAGACAACCAAAGGGCCAACAGCTGCCCTATATGTGCTGCAGAATGGAAGGAGACTGCAGGAAAAGAAAGGTCATTGTCAGAGCTCAAAATGCAGCTCTCTGAGGGAACTACTACTGGAACTGCTCTAGCAAATGCTGGTAAAAGAGCCTGGTAAGTAAAATCTAGTAAGTATTCAAAAGAGTCAAGACAGATTTGGATTTCCCAGTATTTACACTGTAATGACTATCTAAATGACTAGCTAAAGGACTATCCATTTGTTGAGAACAGGTGAAAGAAGGCAAAAAACTAGCAAATCCAGGAGATAAATTAGCTTGTAAATACATAAAATAAATCTGAAGCTGAGAAAATAAACAGATGCTTAGTGGTGGAACATCAGAAAAGCTTAAAGTCTTGAAGTTTTCAAGAAGTTAAGCAGAAAATGTCCGCATGGTGCTACACACAAGCTGTAACTTCACAGCTAAACCCCAGCAGGATCTGTTAACAAGGTTATATCAATCAATCTCTCCTGCACTGTATCCCCTATCAGCATGTGTGGCATTTAACTGCAGTCATTTTAGCCAAGAGGAGCTGGAATTTCTGTGATCTGACAAGCCCAGATTTGTAGCTGTTGCTGGAGACAAAGTATAAATCAGACCTTTGTGAAAGCCAAAGGCAAGCTATCTCAGCTACTCTTGGACCTGCTGCTGATATTTGAATCAGGGTTAAGAATTTCTGAATGCAACAACTTTTACTCCATTCTGTATGTCTTCATCTTTCACCCTGAATGCTCCTACAATACAAGGAGACTAATGAAGCCTTTACTGAAGCAACAACCAGCCCCATCCTCCCGCTTTGCAAGGCAGCCAACACTGTCAGATCCTGCCATGCCCAACCCCCGGGGACAGTCACTGCAGCACCCACGTGCTCCAACAGTCCCTCTCCTTTGTGTAACAGCATTACTGCAAAACTAATTTTAGTTTGTTATGTAGAAATGGATCACTAGCTTATGCCATACCAAGAGTTTTTAACATCACAACACTATCTGGGCACCTTGCAAGACAGTTTTAACAATTAATTCAACACATCTTCTCAATACACAGTTAAAATCCTCCCCAGAAGAGATTCCTGAGGTACTTACAACTACCTATGCATGTATTCTAACTCCTAGGAAAGGTCTACAGTCTCAGGATGCCCAGTATCAAGAAGCAGTTCCTAGGCCTTTTCTGCTGAATCCCAAAGGACAAACTAAAATTTCAGGAACAGTATTATTCCCATGAAAATCAATTATTTTAGAGTACAGCTCACGCTTTTTGGCTCGAGTATCGACCTAGTAATTTTGTTGCTTCTTTATAAACTCAGGAGACTACAATGAAGTATGCTTCACAGTGAAATGGTTAAAATTTATAGATCAACAGGACTCTACTATGGAGTATAAAATGTTACAGAGATTTGTTTACTCTCCCTCACCAACTCTATTTTAGTAAAGAATTACAAACAAACAACATTAAACATATTACCATACCTTCACCTACATTGATTTCCAGAAGCTTTGAATAAACATTATGGAGGAACTTTTCAGAAATTTAGGGCAGCTGACAGGAGCACCAGCTGAAATTCCCTGGCATACTTAAGGTCTATTCAGAGTTTTGCTCTCTGTCTGTAGGAAAACTGGAGATTTCCAGCTGAAACATAGCTAACTCACGTGAATTTGGAGACTGTGTATTTCACTTCCTGCCCCCTCACTCACAGACCAGAGCTGTGAAAGACCCAAAGCCACAAGGTACTTACGTTTTCTGTCATCACCACAGGCAACTTCAGCAAGGTATCGGAAGTAGTCTCCCTTCATCTTCAGGTAGAATACCTTGCTCTCTGGATTAGTTGCATTAGCTATTAAATATTTGTCCAAGAGCTCCTGAAACAACAACAAAACACACATTGACATATCACAAACACCACTGGCAACTAAGTTCAATCTACTTCTCTCCCAGAGGTTTGGATGGACTCAAATGTTTGCTACAAGGCTAAATAGAGTTTTAAGGCATTTTACATAGATGCACTCTTATTTCAACAAATTGTGTAAAGCCACAAAACTAGAGACTATATTAGGATCAACAGACAACTGGCCAATCAGACTGTAAGGAACAAGGAAAGGTTTACTGGTGTACAGCTTCAGGACCAAGTTTAGTTTCAGGATATGCACTTCTCATTTCAAAAACATTGCAAATGAGTATGCTTTTACTGGAAAAGCAAAACACTACACAGAAAGTTTCAAAGCTACTTTTTTTTGCATCAGTTGTGTTTATTAGACTTATGATAAGGAATCTCCAGCCCACCTAACACAGGGAGTCAAGGATTCAAACCCATCTAGTCAGCAGCCAACCTCACCAAACTGCACCAGCTCTTGGCAAGGCTCTAAAGGAACACCTGTTCCAGCACAGGAAGGAGGCATCCTTCATATCCACCTTGCCATTCCCAGAATGGGAAGTTATACAGTGCTCTCCAGCACACCCTGAGCTGCTGCAAACATCACTCCCCTTGTTCACAGCTCCCCTACTTGATAACTAGAAGGACAAGGAAAGTTTTGCAAGCCTCCAGCAAGAGAAGGAAAGTCTCTCTCCAAGGCTGCAAGTCGTCCTAAGACAGGGGTGAAGAAAGGAGAGAAGAGCTACAGGACTTTTCCCCCATAAAACAGGGTACTTCAGAGAACTGTCAAGCAGGAGAGCAGCTTCTGGCTGACCCTGTCCCTGAACTCCAGAGATTTTACCCAACTCATTACTACAACCACCCATATTCTCCAGAGTTGACAAAAGATGCAAATGAGTTCTGACAGACTCGAGGAAACCCTACAATACTCAGAGCAACTTCACAGTAGGAATGTAAGTGATAAAGATCTGCATTTACTTATTTGGAAAGTAAACAGGTCATAAAAGGAGCAGAAAGTTTCCACAAAGCTTGCAGCTGGCTAGTTAGAATTTTTGTTACAGGAACACATATCCAAATTCATGAAGCATCTACAAATGAAATATTCAAGGAACTGTAAGTTTTCTGCACAAAACTCCTTAGCACTTTAATTGGCGACTAGAGCACTCTAGTCAAAACGAGCTAATGTCAGACACAAACCTACTCCCTATGCACACCTCCATACCATTATTACTTCCTTTAACAATCAATGGAAGCAGAGCAGTCCAGTGCAAAGCGTTTACTCATTCCAAGTCCATTTGAGGTTTTGGCACCTATTTTAAACTGACACTTGTAGTAAGGTACTTCCAATTGGGTTAAAAAAATATTTTTGCATCCTAACAGTGTGTGTCCCATGGATGTAACACTGCAGTGCCCAGGCAAGCTCCCTCACAGATCCCCACCAAGGCAGTAAGGAAAGAGTCATACTGCCCTTGATACCACCCTAGAGACAACAGAAGGAAGGTAAGATGATACCAAGCCTGACATACCCTTGCACCTACCAAATCAGAGACAGATATTTTTAGGAGTTTCTGTAAGGCTATAAAACCACTGCCAAAGCCTAGACACCGGCTATTTGGCAAAGGGTAAGTGAGGAATCTGTGTAACAGTTTAACACAGTAAAGTATGCAGGGGCTTGAGCAAACATATAGAACATATAGCTCACTGCTGTTATGGGAAAAGGAGCAAAACCTTATGTCTGTTTCAAAACACGAGTTAAGAGGTAGTAGGCTGACGGGTAATACAACCCCATATTATTACTGTTATTGTGCATGAATCATTCTGTATTAGAATGAGTTATTCCCACTCTACAGATTTCTGCAAAGAAAAAAACTTCACATTATGGCTTGATGCTTTTCCTGCTGCTTTTCTCCTATGACAATGTCCACGTCAGCCATGAAAGCACAACACTACACAAACCAGTTTCAGAGTCTCAGAGACAGAAACAAGGTAACCTCAATTCTAACATTTAAGTTTGATTTTACAAGTAACTGCCCAGAATGATGAAACGTGACACATAATACACCTATGGTTTAGAAAGGTTCCATAAATCCATCATCTTTGAAGAGTAACCACCACTCTCTAAAAGCCATCCTATGGTTGGGACTGCATTAAGCAGCAGAGATGTGATTTATCCATCTGCTCAGATTAACTGTGCCACACTCTAAGGAGCACTGACCAGACAAGCAGTGAAGATACTATATGGCGTTTTAAACCAGGTATTTCACAAAACTGTATCTTTGATTCACCTTTTAAATGCAGAAATAAAACTTTTCAAGATGTTACAACTACATCAACAAGGGAACAAACAGGCATTTTTCTTTTATGCTTTCCAAAACATAGAAATGTACTGTACACTTAGCACACAAAAAGTATTACCCATTTTATCACAAAATTCTGTCTTTGGAGGTAGCTCTAGCACTAGAGCTGATCTGGCTTGGTTATGACTGAGAAAGACTTAACCCCTGGAATCTAGTGTATGCTGAAGAACGTTAACAGGAAAGCTTTAGCATGTCCACCTTAAGCCGAATCTGAAAGCCACATTCCCTAGAACATTAGCACCCACTTCCCCTTCCCCCCAGATGGGGTAGGCCACACACTTCAAGGAATATGAAAGGATTTTGCCATGGTGCCAGCCCTACCACAAGCAAGCAGCACTGTGGCCTGTTTGTCAGTGCATCCTTAAGATGCTGCCTTCATTACGCAGATCTCAAAACCAGTGGCTCTGTCCAAACTTCTAAGAAACTTGGAGAAAGAAGTGGATGCTGAGAATGAACTGCAGTTTTTCAGAGTGCAAAGAGTGGGTTATTTCCTAGGCACTTCTCAGGTGGAAGAGCTGAGTAACCCAGCAGCTCCCACTCCCAGGTCATCTTGAGGGCCTCCTAATCCTTACGTAATATAAGTAAGGAAGAGATCTGTGCCCATTGCTTCAGCTAGAGTGGAATAACCTCATTCTGGACTTTACATATTCAGTTTGGTTTTTTTAATAGTCTTAAATGGAACAAGATCTCATTTATGAATCACATAGGTTAGAACAGAATCCAAACAGACTTTGAGTGAAGCTAATTATTTATCAGGCCAGATGTTAATCTTTCAAAGCAATCAGGTATTTGGTGTATTTCGTGAGCCATTCATCTCAGGATATCATCATCATTTCTTGGAAGGCATCTTACCCTCTCTCTCACAGGCAAAATGTTAGTGGGGTAGTGAGGGCAGACAGCACAGTAAGCCAAATGATTTACTTTACACTGCTGTGAGTCAGTAATAGCCAGGAAAACTCACGATTTCCTGCATCTGTTCTGTCATCTTTCACCACTTGGGACTTTTTTACCTTTCCATCAGACAACAATCAGCCAGGAATCCTTATTCTAAACATCACCTGATATTAGGCAAAATGACTACAGGCAGGTAAAGCAATGAAGCAGACCACAGAGAGCCTCAAAAGTTTTTGTGATAATTTTACCTAGGGAGAGACAAGCACTGCCAGAGGTATGATTCTGGGATGAAGCAAGGCAATACGTTAGACTGCCATCCATGCTCACATACAGTGAACGTGCCCATCCCTTTTATGTATTAAAATACAGCTGCCACCATCACTTAAGAACTGCAGCTCTTCCCATCACCTTCCAAACCAAGCCTCGAACAACCAGCAATTATGTGCTCTGCAACACAAAACAGGCCTCAGAAGCTGCATGAAAGCCACATGATGTCTGAGCCGCTGGCCTGCCCTGATGGGGGGTGACTCTCAGAACCAGGAACAGCATGAAGACACAAGAATCAAAGTTCTATCCTTAGACGAGACCCTTTGTGTTCCACTGCAGTTGCATTACAATGGGTTTGCAGTGTGACAGTCTGTGGTTGGTAGCTGCTGCTTCTCCCACACTGACATATTATGCTCAAGTGGCGTGTTGGTCGGCCTAGAGTGTGATGAGATTTCCCACCCCACTTCTGAGAAGTGTTGCTCATCCATTTCAATTTATTTCTACCTTCACAGTGTGCCAACACTCTTGTCATCCTAACAGCATCATATTCTCATACATAATATTCTTTTCCCCTCCTATGGAAGGAAGGCTTATTTATCTATTACAGAGATGCCAGCAACAACGGGCTACCACTCCCTGGAACAGGACTGCAGCTGCCTGAAGAAGCCACAGGGAGCAGGCTGGGAGCCTGGCAGCACCATACTTCTTCCCCCTGAAAGCTGAATTTTTTTTCTTTCTCTCTCCATTGGCAAACTTATTCCTCTACATGCCAAATGAAAGTTACATTTCAATTGCCTATTTGGACCCTTCTCCATTCTACTCTTGTTCTTTCCCAACTACATAACTATCCTCTCAGTCCCTTTTCCACTCTGTTTCAGTAGGTTCAAGGGTTGAACACATGGTACCCACCGACCACTGCAATTAACCTGAGCCAGAAATACTAAGTCAATACATCTGCTCTCATCACATCCCCATTATTTCAGCTTTATGAAAAGCAAGCCCTGAAGGAATGTCAGCCATACCTTTACTTGAAGCGTCTGACATACAAGGCAGCTCCCTGAAGACAGAGCTCCTTAATAATTACTTGTGGTGTGTGCATCCAGCCAACCTCTCCTCACAATACACTAGCACTCCTCCTCTGCAATGCGTGTTCCAGTCCCACTCCGCATATGCCTTCTGTTACCTGTTTTCAGGGCAACACCTCCTTTAAAAACCTGACATCAAAACAGAAAGTCCCACCACTCTCTCCCCATCTAAGTCTATTTTAAAAGGCAAGACTGATTGAAGCATTAAGTTCAACCACAGTGTACACTAAATACTTTCTGTACAATTTAACTACAGGGTAGGTTCAAGTGGCAGAAAAATTCCACTGCTATCTGATCGGTGCTGTTCTCTCTTCCCACATATCCAACTATGAAAAAATCTCAACGGCAAAGATGAATTTGGAAAAAACCCATCTTGAATACCAAACTGACCTTTTAGCTTCCTTCAGCAGTTGTGCCATTTAGAATTGGACTTCAGTAAGAGTAGCAAATAAACGAGTCTAAGTCTCCTCATACATTCCAATACCACTAGCTAGTGGATATATTCTTCACACTTAACCATGCAATACCAGCGGACAAACATGAACCAGGTCAGCTCCAGAGATTACCTACTCATCACAAGTGATTTGAGGCCAATTTTCAAAGCAAACTAAAGACACCATGTGCCTGGGTATTGACAAAAGATCTCAATGTGGTAAACTCAAGTAACCCAAAACATTTACAATGTCACCATCACTCACATGTCAACACCTATGACATGTTTGGGTCACATCACCAGCACCAAGTTATTTAATGTTATGCTGTTAAAAGACTGATCTACATTGCCATTTGCATTTCTCACTTAGTGCAGCTTATCATTAATTTTGCTCCACCAACAGGAAAAGAGTCAGTGTAAAAGCAACCACAAGAAACAGCAATGCTCTCCAAAAGTTTGTCCCATAAGTTAAGCTGCTGCATGGTATTCAGCAAGGAGGAGTGCCAATGTTCTGAATGGCTGGCATAGAATTTTCTGAATGAAGTCTATGTTCAATAAAGTTTGATTCTTCAAGTCAGACTGTTTCAGCAATACCCTTGAGCCTAAAGCCCATATATCTTACTTCAAGTTGTTTGAAATACCTTATTTCAGCACCATCTCCATTTTCTGGGAATGGAATTTTAAAAGTGAACTTCCCAACCATTTGTGGGAAGTAATTGGTATTTGCGGGTTTTAGTAATTAAAAACAATGTCCTTTACCTGGCTTGAAATCCTATGACACAAAAAACATCTAGAGAAAAAACAAAATCCAATAGTAGTAATTTTTTCTGACAGAAGAACAAACTAATAAATATCAATGCATATAATATTAAAAAAATTATATTCCTCCTCACTGCATAATGGAGGAAGTTCAATTATATGGAAAAAAGAAAGAAGAAAATGAAAAAGAAACCAAGTTGAACTTCTGCTCAGCAGCTCTTAGCTGTCCTAGTGTTCTCAGACCTGCCAGCAGAGGAGGTGCCATCATTCCACAGGGTACCGATTTTTCACAGGTTTCACAAGAACTAGACTGAGTTTTATTGTTGTTTCCTAGAGGTTTCTTCCTTTTCTGAACCACCACTGAATGTTCCCTATTTTGAGCTTTCAAGTGCTTTTGGATTTTTTGTTTTGTTTATTAAGGAGCACTGAAGCTCACCACCAGAACGGATGTTACCTGGGTAACAGCAAATAACTGACTACTTAATGTTGTACCCCACAGAACCAAAAAGTCACATGCAAGTGAAGAAACTGTTTCAACATAAACCTATTTTGAGACAAAGTTGCTTAAAAATAATGCACAAGCACAGAGTGCATGTCAACACTTCTTTCAGCAAGTTAACTCACCACCCTGAAACATGGATTCAACATCAGAGCCCCATCTAGATGAGCAGCTTACATCCCACAGGAACATTGTGAAGTGTGTGAGGCTACATAAATTCAGCCAGGGCTGCAGTATACAAAATATTTGGAAAAATTATTCAGTCTCAATTATTTTTGAGGGTCCATCCAGACCCAATATAAGAAAAAAAGATGTAGAAGCAGCATACAGAGGAATGGTTTCCACCCTAACTGCAGTCAAAAAGCAAAGCTACCAGTTGGTGAGGCAGCTCAGACCAACATCACCTAATATAACTTAAATGTGAATTTAAACACATCAAATATTCCAAAGTCTCTGACAGCACAGATGATTGGTGTGGGCTCAGACCTTTCAATAAGGCTTCTACTCACAAATGACTGCCTGTTTTAATCATCTAGAGAAGTGGTATTTAAGACTTCTTGACTATTTCAAGTATAATCAGTCATTCCAAAGTCCACAGTATGACTCACTGCAACCTAGGTGTGTTTTAACGTTCAGCAGTTGTTTTCTTGACAGGAAAGGAAGTCCCCTGCTGCAACAGTAAGATCACTTTACTTTCAACAGTGTAATTCTGCGGAACTAAATTCTTCATCCTTCAGGATTCAAGCTCTGTACATCAGCTCCTTTTGGGAGAACATTAAGTGATTTTCATACAGACCTCTTCAGACTAACAGTGTTTCAGTTTATGTATTGAGGAAAATATGTGTGCACCTTTCCAGTAATGGCATGGCCTTAAGATGACCTGACAAAGCACTGTTGAGAGCAGAGACAAATGTACCTGACATGAAAACGGAGAGGGTGACCTAATTAGTCTTTTCCATTTGGTTTCATGTCTTTGTCTACGTAGTTTTAAAAACTGGCAGTCAATACTTAGGATTGGCCCTGAATGAAGTATCTGGAATCCCACTTAACAAATGCACTGGAAGCCTGAGCTGCAGCACGTCTACCCACACCATTCCCACCTGGTGCTGAGATTAAATTAATCTAGAATTTACACTCACTGTTTATACTTCTCCTCAAACAAGTTTAAAAGTTCTGTGGTCCCCAGAGAACTATGTATGCCAGGAACTAGAAGTGTATGGAAATGCAAGTCCTCCTTTCTATAGATTTTCAGACAAAATGAACAATCCAGTGGAAGTCAGAGAATTATTTAAGTTTTTATGGAAGAGTGTAACGTTTTCCAGGTTCCCCCCAACAAATGTAGAAATGCGTCTTTGAAAAAAAAGTCATCTTTTCAACAACTATAAATTTTTGATGAATTAATGGCTATACAACACAGCCAAAAGTTTTCTGGAAAATTTCCTTGGTATCTGACAGATTTATCTCAAATTGATTCTAACATCCTTCCATGACTGCATTTTACATATTTCTAATTCCTCAAAATACTTTCAAGTGCTCTTCTCCTCTTAGCAAACATGCATTTTACACACCAAATTCTTTCCCTTCAGAATCCTGGCTTTCTAAAAGCTTCTTCCAGCATCCATTTGTGACCTTGCATAACATGATAGAATCAAACAAAAAAGTCTAAATTTTCATTTAAAAATACTTCTATGCTCTGCAGCTACAGAAGCTGCAAAGGTAAGATTAAATGACTGACTGAGGTATATCCAGACTAACTGCGCTCAAAAGGAACACCGGCACACAGGAGTTACGAGGTGTTAAGGTACACTGCCCTTACTCACTTCCAAAGAACTCACTTTGACTTGCTTTAGTTCTGTTCTCTCTTTGGAAGCCCTTGATCAGAGGCTTGGGATCACTGAAATTCAAAATAATGACACAACATCCCTTTCTTCCCATTGCTTAGAGTTGCTTGGAAGAGCCTTCTGCATCATCCAACCTCATCTTGATGAAGGAAACCCAGTGATACATTATTCCACTCAATCTATTAGGAGTGTGCCAGTAATTTGTTATTCCCCAAATGAAACAATGAAGTCTAACCTTAGGTCAGAAAAACCAAAGTCAACATTTCAGATAACTTGACTACAACACTATCTCACAGAAAGTGAGCCATCACTTTTTGCTAAGGTCCTGCTACCTACTTTTAGTAATAACAATTTCTGCTTACAAGAATTTTGCAAAATGTATTCAGCTTCAGAACAAAAGTTCCTGATGAAGTTTTATCCAGGAAGGATGTGGCTGTCAGTCAGGTAACAGTGTATATAGTGTACTGAGGAAAGTTATTATAAAAGCAAATGGAATTTTTTCCATTTTCAGAGCCGAATACCACTCCTATATCCAGCTACTTCAGTGAATGGATCATATAAATTAAAGGAGAGAAAAAAGAGTAATAGAGCAAGTAATAAACCTTTATCGATGTTAGAAACTGGTAAATCAAACCCTTGATTACTTTAACATATTTAGAGAAAGGCACAAGCAAAATCATAGCTAATTCTGGACTTCCAGTTCTTAGATCTTGACATCTGATGTTCTGGTGGGTGCACAGACCACAAGATGTGAAACTCAGCACTGAAATCGTTTTGCTGCCTCTCATAAGTGCCCAGCTCACACAAACTGGGCACTGTTATATATTCAGATCTACAGGATGGATTAGCAAATGACAAGCTTACAAATCAGCAGTATGCTCAGCTGAAGTGTTCTGATGTTGGTTCCAGCTTCCTGGGATACAGAAAGGATGAGGAGGAACTTGTAAACACTCGTCCAATGAACTTGGTGGAGCTATACTGAGTAAGTGCCACAAATGCAGTGCTCAAGAATAGTTACTACTTACCTTACCTGTCTGTGACAAAACTGGCTTCAAGTTTATTGGCAGTAGGAAAGCACAACCACAAGCACCACCAAGGGGCACCCAGCCCCTCAAAGACCGAGACCGTAAAGCTAAATATGAAAATATTGATTAATCAAGTGTGCGCCTTCACCTACCAAACTTACAAAGTATACCCATGCACTTTTACCAGCCCTTCCTCTGCTATCTTCCTCACTACCTTCCTTTCTTTGAAAATCAGTCATCTCCCACTCCTGAAACCAGAATACCAAGCTGCAGGGCCTGTACTGAAATGGGTACAATCTACAGCTTTAATACTGTGCTAAACATCCCCAATTTGAGTCATCATAAAGAAATCAAATGCTAACAACCTTCAAACTCGAGTGTGTTCTTTCCTAATCAAGTTCTCTCTCTCTCATAAACAGTCTTCTGTGTTTTACTTCAAAAAGGCACCTGTCACATTAGTAAGTAAGGTAGTAGAAATGCCTGTGAGACAACTGTCTAGAAGCTAAGCGTGACAGTGATTTACAAAATCTGTTAAAAGCTTCACTTTATTAGCAGAAAAACAGAATTTGTGGTTTTGTTGTCCAGTTCTACCTAGTGAGCACATCCCACTTTCTCAAGGCCACCCAACCAGTAAATGTCCTCCAAGAAATTTAATAATTCTAGACAGCATATGGCTGTAGGGGGAGAGGGCAGCAAGCAATGACTGCATGGGACGGAGGCTTCAGCTACCATCAGAATTCCTTGAACTATTTTTAGCTGGACTCTTTAACAGTCTGCAGTCTGTTCAAGAACCTCAGTGCGTTCTAGGCTTTGTTTCTGCAAGAATCAGTCCCTTCTCGAAATGATTCCGTTTTCTCTGCACAAGAGTGAGGATTCCAGCAGCAGATTCTACTGAAGGATGACAGAGAAGGTAAGAGAAGGTAAAACTACAAATAAGTCAAGTTCAGATCTAAGTATCAAGTACACTAAAGTAAAAAAAATTAAAGCATTAAGTTCCACAATTCTTACCAGAAATGTGTTGATGGTTGCTAGAAGTTGTGCTAAGAACACAAAGGAAAAATCATCTCTCTCTCCACAAATAACTTTTCATAAAAAAACACGATTTATTCTGAACTATTAATTCAATTCACATTCACTCCACAATTCTGGATTTGTCAAGAAGTAATGTTCCCAACCTGACTTTCATGAAGTAGCCTTTCCTTTTAGTCAGTCACTTAAGAATTGTAAGAATTGTACTTTAACTTACAAAAGATTAAAAAGTAATACTTGAAACACTGTCCCAACCACAACTGGGACAACTAACTCAAGTCCAAATGTAGCATTAAGTGACTAGTATGCCAAACCTTCAAAATAAAACTGCATCCTACATAATTCCCTGTATCAAAAGACTGTATGTAATACCCTTTTACTGGGTTTCACCTCTACACCACATGTATTTTTATACAAACTCCATCTGTTCACTGAAAATAGGAATGCAGAGACAAAGGATTCACAAGGCATGAAACTTTGGTAAATTGTTTACATAGCAGCATGAAGCTGATACCTACTGAACCTGACAAATTTCTGCATGTGCAATAAAAAAAAAAAGGATTTCATTTTTCTGTAGGCCAAAGGTAGAAGTAGGGAACAAATGGGGCTATGATCAAAGTTACCCATCATCACACATCAGATATTTTAGCTGACACGAAGAATCTATTTGCTACTGCAAGAAAATGCCAACTTCATTTTCAATGGAGCTATGATCTTGTGCTGTTGAAACAAACTGCTCTAAACATTACCTTATAGCATGGTGAGTTTTGTTCTACTTATTTCAAGTGACTAACCTTAGAACTAGATCTACAAAATATGGATGATCAGAAGTCAACAGATTTTTTTGACCCGTTTTTACTAGCTTTTATTGTTTCTTAATTATGTGAAGCAGCAGTAGGAACAACATTGCAACCTTGGGGGGCAGGGAGGGAGGGAGGAAGGAAAGGGGAGCTGGCAAGAGCAACACACCAATGCATGCTTTCAACAATTAACAGTGCAATCTCACAGAAGATCAAAGCATCCTATCAGCCTTAAGACAGTAAAAATACAGATAATATACACCTTGTAAGCTATAAGCTCAGAACTGCTTCATTGCAGGTACTGCCACAGGGTGCCAAAAAGAACCAACAGCACAAGTAATGGGACTGTTACTGCATTTCTAGAAGTTCCCAATGCCCTTGCTCATTTCTAGAGAAACGGGCCAACATGGGCCTGACACAATACCATGTAAAAATGTTTACAGAGGACACTGTGAGAACAGATGTTTGGAAACAACTGAAAAGCCTCAGGTATGTAACTTTTCTACACAAAATTTAAAAAAATTATTTAAAAAAGCACTTTTAAGTTGCAGCTAGAGACACAAGAAGTAACCGTCAAGATACAGTTGTTTTCAAGCCCTAATGATCTTAACTACTGCATCTGCATCAAGATTTAAACTGCAGGCAAGTAGTTATCAAATCTCATCTCTATTACTCCAAGAAGAGCTCCAATGCATCAGGACCTAGAAACCGAACACATGCAAACAAATGTGCAAAAACCCTCAAGCTGCAGGTGGAGAGCACTGCCAGGCAGGGGCTGCTGTCCTCCCTGCCTTCATATTACTGCTCTCTGAAGAACAAAGGAGCTTGAATGCAACACGAGTTATAGTCACGGAAAAGGACCAATGCTCTCAGAAAACCCACCAGTTTAATCCCCAGACAGGTTCCAATTCAAAAGTTAACTTTTTAAAAAACCTAATGCCACTGAACAATGGAGTGTGCATACAATTAAGCAGGTCTTATATTGTACATTCCATCTTCAAAGTTTCCCATATCATTTCACTAATTGTATGAAAGTTGCTGCTGCACCCACCCTTTCTACATTATCTAGTACCCCATGTCTTGAGATCACTCAAGTCAAGAGAAAGCAACATGAACTTTGTGCTCAGAGAGTATATGAAATGTAGTTCAACTTTATCTTGAAAAAAATTAAGTTGCCAACCTGTTTCTTTATTCAAGGAGAAGAAAGTTTCAAGAACAGTTTTAACTATGAGTCATAAAGGATGATTCAACATTAATTCTTACATTACCAAAGAATTAGTCAACCAATACAGGGAGTTCAGCAAAACCTCCTAGTGTACCTTTCAAATAAAACATTTGTGCAAGTTGTTTGACAGCCATACCATTTCTCCATTAAAGAGCCACTCTCACCTGAAAGGCCAGTCATAAAATTAAGTAAAAAAGCATTCAGATCACACCTACTTGCAAGATAGGCAGTTAAAGAATGACAGTTAAATAATCAGTAAAAGCTTTATTTTTATGTATACACCAATATACAGATATCTCAATGTAATTTTGAATGTTTGTATTCTAGTGGTGATTAAGTTCTTTATCAAACCATGCCCTGAAACAGTATCTTACTTAGCTGGCTTGGGGCATTTTTTGCAGGAAAAAAGTAATTACAGATTCAATGTTGCTGATATTTTAATTTAAAAATTAGCATTATTTTTAATGCTAGCACCAGTATTTCTAAATGAAGATTCAGAAATATACCAGTAGATAAAAAAAAAAAACCTTTTGAAAAAACTGTTAGTAGTATGACTAACAGCAGTCACACTCCACCCAACACACCCACCCCTGCTAAATCCAAATACTCCAGATGACAAGCAACCTTTCCATACTACTTGCCAGCAGTTGTTACAGTTTAGCTGCCTTCCTAGAATTAAAAAAGCATCTCTGAGATTCAGCTGAAGAGATCTGAAAAAGCTACAAGCCATTACCATAGTATCAGTACAGAAGAAATTATCATTCAAAGGAGGAGCCAAAACCATTGTGTGGCTCAGCTTTAAAAAACCCATCCTTTGTAATGCCTGCTTGTCGTGAATTCCAGCCTCTCAGATGCTGACTCATGGATCATAGGGGTGCTAGATGGAGGAGGAAAGGGAGGGAATCAGAACAGAACATAACTGCACATGGCCCTCAAAGGAAGAATAAAAAACCGAAGGCTTGCATTTCCTCCTAGCAAAGGAAGGCACAGCTTTGCAGCAGGACAGGACAAGCATGCTCAGCTGTACGTTTCGGTCTTCACTACTTCCTGCAGCCTCCCAGGCCGGAAGGGGAGAGTTGCCAACAGGCCATTGCTGAGAACAGAGAAAGACTAGAGTGCATTGAAAAAATCATCTAGCACAGGAAAAGCTTGCTTTGCCTACATCAGAGGTCTGCGCTAGCACAGCTACCAGAATACCTGCTGGCCACCATCAGATGGGGTGGAGTAACTTCAGTATAGACACTGTGAGAAGTGGTTCACTGCCTCTCCCTACGGAAACACAAGCTCCTTGTCAAAACGGTACAACCAGTAGGAGATTTTAGCCATCACCTTCTCTAAGGCACTAGATTTGGTAAAAGGACAGAGGGAGATTAGGAAGTCTGAAGAGTGAGCTTTATGAGGAGGTCCCAAGAAGTTAGCTCTGAACTGGGGTGTGGAGGGCTGTGAATTCTTAGGACAAGAGCCCTCTGTGCTTCCTTGGAGAAAAGAAGCCTGAGGCCATAAGGACTCTGAGATAAGCAACTCACCTCTGGTTATGGTGACCAAGTGAACCACCCCCAGCGTGCCTTGCTTCCTTATGGTAATACCTTGTACCCAGTTGGCTAGCTGGTTTCTACCCCACCCCCTGCCTTTCCCATAAAAAGGCCCCGGGTCTGCCCTGAAATCTAGAGGAACCTGTCCCTGGCTTCCCTTCACAGGGACTCCTGGACAATTAAAGCTACCTCTGTGGAACCACCATACAAGGCTCCCTGGCTCTC
Organism: Ifrita kowaldi; assembly: GCA_013398055.1. Taxonomy (NCBI): domain Eukaryota; kingdom Metazoa; phylum Chordata; class Aves; order Passeriformes; family Cinclosomatidae; genus Ifrita; species Ifrita kowaldi. The sequence goes on along the minus strand of VZRS01009600.1, from coordinate 278,578 downwards.
TGTCCCCGTGTTAGCTTTGGGGAATTTCACAAAAGAGCTGAATCACAAGAGCTGGAATCACTTGTAGCTGAGAAATCGTTACACTTGCTGAAATCCCGCTGCCCAGGGAGGCTTGCCTTCACCCCTAGAAGAGCTGTTCCTTGCAGGATGCTCTCTCTAGGAAGGTCGTGGCACACTGGTGCTTGAGCAGCATCAGACCCCCTGAGACAGTGGGGCACTGAGTAGAGTAGAGAAGAGAAAGAAGAGTGACACAAATGCTGGCACTGCATCACACAGGCTTCTAGTGAAACTCTTGTCACAGGAAGTAGGAACCCAAAGTAAGACCCATCATTTCACAAAGGTGAAAGTTTCACAATTTCAATACACCTGTAACTGCAGAAACAGTTTTGCTCGTGTGGAAGGGATGGGTTCTTAAAAGTGATACGGAATTAACTCAAGTGATTTGTAAAGCTAAGAAATATGAAAATTATTTTCAAGAAAAGGTAACTCACTTTGACAGATTTAGAAAGAACGAACAAACCTAGGTGGCAGCACACAAGGAAGCATATAGGTATTTTCAGCACAATCCAAAGAAGCAGTCCCCTGTACGTGAGCCAGAACACTTAATCAAGAGGAAAATCAGTTACTTCCAAACCAGTCACCTTTAAATTCATGTGTCCTAAACCAATCTAGAAGTTTACCTCAAATTTTTTTATTTCCCTGTGGACTTGCTTCCTCCTGTTCTCACATTAGCAATACTAGACACCAAAAAAACAAAGGTAACTAAAAGGAGCAAATAAATCACTGAAGATGATCTGCCACACAATTACCATTTGCATTATGCACATGCAGTTTCTTGTGGCGATGATTCCCTGGTCATGTAGAACAGGGTCCAGCAGCCCCCACACTGCTGACACACATCTCCTGAGCTCCAACTAGAGTGCACTACAGTTTTCCCATCAATAGCATCTGGAATTCTGCTGCTTCTACAGAAATGAACTTCTGGGCTTTGATGCATGCTTAGGGTGTCATTCCAGTCTTTACACCTTGAGTTTCCATTGTTCCATAATTCCTGCAAATTCATCTCAAGGATACCATGAGAAGTCAGCGTGCATCTAACAAAGTAAATTTCTACATGTCTCTTTCCCACCTTCAATACAGATGTCTCAGCTTATAAAGTCAAATTTATGTTAAAACATTCCTCAATATGTCTCTTGAAGACCCCTTGAGAGTGTTTTTCTTCATTAAGAAGTAAACAAAATGCACACATGGTTTAAATGTTTTTAGCAAGTTATGAGCTGATCTGAATAAAAGAGTTTTCATGTTTTCAGCTTATCTTACAAATAGGTAAGTTTACTAACCACAGCAGAGAGGGTAAATGTCCTCTATCTCTGCAACTACCTGGTGAAATACTGCATATGGATCACTCTGCCCGAAGATGTACCTCACAGACACTCAAAACTGAGTATCTCAAATACCTCTACACATATAGGACCCATGGCATAGTGCAGCTAATCTTCCTCACCACGGTGACCCATATAATGGTTGTAGAAGTTACTCCACTGACTTCCCCTACCCCAGGACAACACTTGGCATAATAAGCCCAGCCAAGTTCCCAGTCCTTCCCCCAATACAGCAGTACACTTAAATACTGCATTTCTTTACCTTAAACAAAATAGAAGAGAAAATAAAGTCCCCACTTACCAGCACCGTGGTGCAGATGGACCTGAGCTCAGACTCCACCTTCTCCCGATAGTCCTTGATAAGCTGCATCTTCTTGTCACTGGTGTCTGTCTTCTGCTCGATGCTGGAGATGACCCTCCAGGCCGAGCGCCGCCCCCCCACCACGTTCTTGTAGGCCACGGAGAGCAGGTTGCGTTCCTCGTTGGACAGCTCGGCACCCTGCTCCGTTACTGCCTTCATGCAGGTGGCCATGTCATCGTAGCGCTCGGCTTGCTCAGCCAGCTTGGCTTTCTGGATCAACTCGGTCTTATCCATGGTGGCTGGCAGTGGGACAAGAGCAGTGTAGTAGCAGAAGCAGGAGAAGCTGGGGATGTCACACTATCAACACGAGAATGCACCTCAAAACCTGACAGAAAGAAGACAGTAACCACGATGCCGGGATGAACACCACCGAACACGATCCTACGGCACAAACTGCAACCCAGCAAAAACAAGGATCACTGTGAGCCTTGCCTCCCTTTCCCAATTTCCAGGTGCTTCTCCTGGAGAGATGGACTGCAACATCCTGCCCTTCCATGCAAGGCTACGGGAACTCGTCCCACGGGCCCACCCCTCGGGAAACCACGACCTAGAAACCCAGCCGGGGAAGGCACACTCGGTGCTATCCAAGGGACGGCAGCCTGGCGCCCAAGCAGTGGAAATAGCTGTTTTTCCATCAGAAAAAAGTCATCACTCCGCTTTTCCTCCGTGCCTTACGTGAGCATATTAACATGCCCTCTAACAGGGACTCGTGGAAGGATTCCTGGTTACCACCCAGCCTGAGGCCCTCGCCCAAATCCCTGCCCCCGTGTGCTAAGAGCCCTGCAGGCGAGCGCCGGAGGCAGGCGGGCATGAATGCCGAGACTGGCGGGAAAAAAATACATAATAAAAGCAGCAAGACGAGGTCGGCCCCGGGGAACACGGCAGGGGTTAAACCCCTCCAGGACCCGCCTTTCTGGGGGCGAGCGAGGCCGGGGAGGG
>VZRS01009600.1:220757-275419 GCA_013398055.1 Ifrita kowaldi | reverse complement strand
GCCGGGAGCGGCCGTGCGGCCGTTCCGGAGCGGGGCCGGACGACGTCCGGGTGCTGCCGCCGCCGGGTGCCGGGGGGCGGCCGAGTCTCATACAGGCACTGCGGGGCTTCGTATTCCCGAGTACGTGTTCCCGGGGCCCCCGGGGGTGAAGGCAGCATTTCCCATAAGCAACTATCAGTGTATTTGCTTGTTTTCCTCCTCTTGATTTCACCTTAATTCTCTAGAGGTCAGACCATGCTATGACATACAATAGTAGCGTGTTACCCGCCCGTGGCTGGATAAAGATGAGGCACCCATGGCCATAACGTTGGCCGAGCGGGTGCATGACTTTGTGTGCACTCGCGCTGCCTGAGCCTCAGAGGATGTGGTGAGGACACGGTGGGTTTGTGCTGTTGGTCTTGCCATACAAAATCAGGTCAAATGCATCTGGTATATCAGGGCTCAGGCGAGGTCAGGTTCTCCAGTGTCTGTGCAGTACCAAGTCTCTGCGTGAAGTGATGAGATTTCTCACCTTTGCTTTCAGCATCACCAAATATAGTCACACTGAGGAACTTCAGCATCCCGATGGGATGATGAATTCTCTGAATCAACCTCAGGATGTTACTGTCTCAACTCATAAAGCTCTTGGTCTATGTTTGGACTAGGACTGGGACTATGCACGTGGAAATTTGAGCTATACTGTGAACAAGCCACTGTTTCTTATCATTTGAATTTGGGAAACATTCATTTATTTAAAAAAAACCCAACAAACCAGACCTATCATAACAACCTTTTTAAATTTAATGAAACTCAGAAACTGCTATGGGTATTTAATACTCTCTCTCAGAAGTTACCTCTTGGTAACTTGCTACAGTTTTAGGATGCCTATTTATTCTTCCTTGTCAGTAGGATATGTTCTCATTTTCACTAGTCCCTAATAATTATCTTCATTTACATGAAGTAAAGACCAAAATTGACCAATTGTGTAACAAAACCTTTATTAACACCATGTCTCCATCAACTAACCATTCCAGCTATAAGGCACGGGTGAGTGCATTTTATTTGAGGAAGGACAGCCTGATGTAATTGAGGCTACTTCCTTCACTGATTCACCTTAGAAAAGGGGAAGATATTAAGAATTACCCTCATACCCTTTAGTTCCTGTCTCTCTCCCACCTACTTAGAGGCTGCTTTAAGAAATGCAGAACCATGTTAAAAGTTGGGAAGTGCTGAGCAGGGCAGTTTGTGTGCATAGAGCTGTGTGACAGAGGCAGATGGAACACCACACATGATGTAGAGTCACGCATGATGTATGTATGCAGGGCAGCTGTGTGGCCTGTGTGTGTCTGGCTTCAGACCCCCTCTGTGCTGCTTGCTTTTCAGGCTCGGGTCTTATGGGCTTATGTGCCATAAGACTGCCCTACAATACTGGTTTTAATCACACAGCCATAAGCTTATTTTCCCTGAAGGACCCTATTGCTAAGTAGGAATGTTGTCCTTTGGGGAGCTTTTCTGAGAGGGGGCTTGAAGAATTTGTTGTGTTTAGATTAGAAAAATTAATGTTAAGAGGAGATTTGGTGTCTCAAAAGAAGAGTGAATGGCATGGATGTAGAATTGTTTAAATGGAAGACAAGTGTGTGTAAAATGGACATTAATGAATTTAGAAGATTTGGAATTTTCAGAGCAATGGGGCCATGAGACATTTTCCCTGTGCTGAGGGCAGGAAACCCACTCACTTTGAAAGCAGACCCTGATGAGTTGGTAAAAGTGCTTATATGATGTAGTTGCCTGAGACAGCAGGAGACTGAGCTCCAGAAGCTTTCCAGTTCTTTGTTTCTTTTGTTTCTTATTCCATATTCTTACACCTGCTTAGTCCCTGTATACTTTAATGTACAGTTTACTGCATAACATTATCCTTTATTGAATAAAAAAAAATTAATTTCCTTTGGAGCATTTCAGGAGTGCTGTAATCTTACTGACCGTTAATGACTTCACCCTTGTCACCACTATGAAATGGTTGGCATTATTTTGTCTTGTGTGCAGGAAATTAAAAACATCAACACTTCTGGTTACCTATATGAAGAAATTTAGAATCTTAATTTCCCAAGTGGTAAATACCATATCAAAGACCTTTATTTCCAGGGTGGTAAATGCTTTATGCTACTTTGCATGTACAGAAAGTCCACATCCCACTGACTTCAGATGCACCTACTCACGTTCAGCATCTTAGCAGCTCACACTGCAAATTACTCAATTGGGGTGTGGGAGCAAAATGAGGAATATATATAATGCAAATTCCTCAGACTTACACGTGAACTTTACAACAGAGCTAGAAGACAGTTTTCTAGAGCCTCTGTTATTTGCTATAAGACGACTCTTGCTTTTTCCCAGCAGAATCAGCCCCCTCCATCAAGTGTGTTCTGTCTCTGCAGCAAAGGAGGTTGAGAGGGTACAGGCAGGAGTTTCCTTCCTACTGTCTGTACAACAGGTACATGACAGGTCAAAGTGGCATCTCACAAAGCAAACATATAGCACTGTGAATGAAGGTAACCACACAAACAAAGAACCCCCAAAAGCAGACTTCTGTCATGGGATTTACCCAGACTGCCACTGAGCAACAGTATGAGCGAGCTCTTTGGATATGCAGCATACTCCTGAACTATCTGAAATAGTCCTGTCGTGGGTAGCAGTAGAAAAACCTTACTCATTTTGTGTCCTGCCTTGAGTGGGATGGAGATTCTTTACAACTAGTCTTGTGTCTGTTCACTTAATGGCAAGCGAACATATTTCATATCTATTGAGGTCCTACTAAGGGCCTTAATTTATTAAGGTGGTTAAGGACTTTTCTCTTTTCCTCCCATACTAGTTCCTGTAATCTTTTCCTTATTGTCAGCCCCCTGATTTACACTGCTATCCTATCTCATCCCTTTCTCATTCCTGCCTTCTGCTCAGCTCCTGCCTGTACACTTGCTCTCCTGCTGTCATTCTTTCTGTATCTGTACCCTCTGCCCTTCTTTTGTTGTTCCAACTTCTACTAAAACTTCTGGGCAGAGAAGAAGACTTGCTTAGGAGGCCTAGACATTTAGCAGTCTTATATGAGAGCTGGAGTCTTAAGGAAATTCTGCAGGCAAATTTTGAGATGTCAACTGAGGATATTAAAATTGAGTTTTCTCATTGCATTTTCCATATTTGGTTAGTTTTCCATGACACCAGCATAACACTTAACTTCCATCTGGCCAACTTCTTGAAGAGTTTAAAGGCTCCGCTCTGGTGGTTGCAGGTGTTGGAATTCTTTGATAAAATTGTACTAAAGTGTGTCATCCTGGACAAAACTGGAATTCCCCCTGATTTTTGCTGTGAGAAACAGCTAAACTGTTCTAACTAAAACATGCAAACCATTCTAAGTGTGTTCATACAGACTGATCTGTATTTAAGCCTTTGGAAAGGAACGAAACCAGTGGTCTTCTAGATAAAAATTAGATTTATTTAAATTTGTTTATCTTGCACTTGCTTGGGGGACTTAGGAACGAAAGGATAAGATCTTTTGTTACCCTTGTATTTTATGTTCGTATCTTAAAGGTGCTAGAGGGTGACATGAGTGCTCTTACATTAAAAATAGAAAGTCACCCATGTAAGAGGCTAAAGCATCCAGTCCATTACTGGTATAAACTAATTGCTCCAAGGAGGACAAGCCTCTGAAGATGCTGATGAATGTGTAGCAAATGGTGGATGCTGTTTTATGCAAATAGTTTTCTTCTGCTGGGAGAAGAGGGATCAAGGAATATTTGGGTTAGGAAGGCGACTGGCAGCGTGGGAGGGTGGTACTGAACCTTAGTTTTGGTGCTGAGTGCCATTTGTCTGGTTTAACTGGCTTCAGGATAAATGTATCTCTATGGTGGGAGTAGTTTGGTTGTTGCTTGTAAAGGATGGTATTGATTAATATTGATATCTGCTGCAAGGTAAATGCTATTGCAGTCTGATGTGCTGAGGCAGCTACTGATCATGGTTGATAGCAGTGTCTCAGCCTTTGTCTGACAGTCTTTCTCTCCTCCTACCATTGCAGTAATTGATATTAGATTCCACTCCTCTTTTTGGGAGGTGCAGTATATATAACCTTATTGAACATGACAGGGTTTCTCTGCATCCTTTCCTTCTGTGGCATGTGGTACGGAACAGTGGAATAGGGTCTGGGGAACAGAGTCGAACCTATGTTACCTGGGTGAGCCATCTCCCTACCTCAGAGAGCTTTCCTTTCCTCCTGATGGCCTGTGAGGCAAGGAGGGAGGATGCTGACTAAACAGACCCATTCCCTTTTTTGTTCTGTTTGCATTAATGTGCAGGTTTGTCTGTTCTGGTCCCAAGCAGGTCCAGTGAATCTCTTGTGAAGTAGATCCAAAGCCCTGGGACCTCCCTGTCCTGCAACTGCCAAGAGACACATGTGATGGAGTCCCATATGGGATTCCTCTCCAGGAATACCCTGCACTGGTCTAGCTTTTTCAGATTTCCCTTGGGCTTCTCTTTTATATTCACTGGCTCTGTCTTACAAGTGGGAGGACAGGAGCCAGCTGGAGTTCACAGCATCCCTCAAAGCTGAAGTGTGTCTTTTTTTTTTTTATGGAAATGAAGTAAATAGNAACTGTTATTCCTAACCCTATCTTTGCCTGAAAGCCCCTTAATTTCAAAATTATAATAATTCGGAGGGAAGGGGGTTGCATTTTTCCATTCCAGGGGAGGCTCCTGCCCTCCTGCACAGACACCTGTCTTTTCAAACCAAGACATTCAGTTACATGCAACTTGCTCTGCTAAAGGTTGATAAAAGGTCTTCTTTTGCATGAACAAACAGGACTGGAAAAAGTCACTCAGATTGTCAAGTAAATGTTATCTTCCTATCAGGAAGCAACAGGAGGGCCCCTAGAATTAAGACAAATGTGGCTAATGTCCTTTTAATGATGATTTGATTATTCTTTCATTACAAGTAACTAGTTCCCTTTTCTAATTATATGTCTTGCTTTTATCTAAGAAAAATTACCCAATTTATGGGAGTGGACCATTAAAATTGCTCATCCATTAACAGTTTATTGTAGTGCTATGAGATTACTGGTTTCAGAAAATGTCTGTATTGCAATAGATTTGTATAGATTTTTGGTTCTTCTGCCATTTTGTCAATGGCCATGACAAATGAGAACGTGGGCAGTGAGAGTGGATGTGTAAGGCAGAAACAATATGGAGAGGTCAGAGAGCACAAACACTTCACACATTCAGTGTGCCTTTTAGGGAGTGAGAAGTATTGGAAGGGAAAGGGGCACTAGGGAATAAGACCAAAATACATAAAGATGCACTGGTACTTGGAAAGGCTTCAGGTTTAATAAAGGTTTAGCAAATTCAGGGAGAGCTCTGTCTGTTACGTGTTTGACCTCTGCACTTCTTGGTTTTTCTCTCTTTCTTCTTCTCCTTCCCCTGCAACTGCCATATGAGCATGTTACTCAAATGGGAGAAGGGACATCAGTCAACCGAGTAACACAGCAGGGACAGGAGAGGGGGCATTGGAGGTGTAGCTGGGACCATGATGTGAGAAAGCCTTGGGTCCTGCAGGGCAGGTCACTGCAGGGCAGGTCACTGCAGGCAGGTCACTGCAGACCACTCTTGTTAGTTTTGTGATGGGCTAGGGATGCCAGCAGGCAAAGCTGGTGCAGAGAGATAATATCTCTTACTGTATCAATTAACAGTTGGAAAAATAGACAAGCATTTGATCTGAAAGTACTAATGTAGTTTCTCTGTATAATCTAAATGTACTTTTCTGTTCTATGTCACACAACATTAAGACTGATGTCTATCTGAAGGTCAATTGTTCATCTATACAGGTAAACTGACTGGTAAAGGATCTGTGAATAGTTACACCTGTAAACTATAAGTAAACTGGGATAATTCCTTATGTTTCCTTACGGAAACTCCATTCTATAAAGAAAGCCACTTTTATTCTGAAATACAGTGCCTGCTAGGGGAGCAATAACAACAAACTATGATTATCAGATTATTCCCAGTGTAGAGCAGTCATAAGAATAAGGTAAGGAAAGGGAGAGGACAAAAAAGATAGAGATGGAAAGAAAAAATGCAGTCAGGTGGTTAACTAGAGATACCTGTGGGAAGGGGTGATATAACTATCCTTTCTCATCTGAATTTTACAGACTAAAATGAATTATGTAGTAGCCCTCAAAAATTTGTTCAAAGGTGAGATATTTAGGTTTTGAAGAGTTCATGCTCTTCCATCAGCTCATCATGGCAATAAGATGTGTATGTATTGAATTTTTTCATACAATTTCTAATGACAAGGTTCTTGGTTATGAATTTAATTAGGATTCAGTATTGTCGTTCACGTACAAAGATCAGAAGTCTGAGGACTATGAAAAACTCATGTTAAATGTCTCACTACTTATGATTATATATCAGTTACACCATTAATAGCGATTTATATATAGGATAAAATAATTCTTCAGCAGAAGAAGGGCCCAACATATGCATATATGTACATATTTTAGGCTGAAATGCCCTTTGACAAGCCAAGAACAGGGCACTATACCTACATCTTTAGTAAGTGAATTAATTTGGCAGTTAACATACTGCATCTTTGTTTTACTGAAATATTTTATCACTGTTGTACTTGTCTGCCATCATTATAGGCAAGCTGCTTAATGATGGCCTGTGCTAATGCAAATTGTATTACTTAATTACTTGCATTAATGTTGTAGGAAGTTTCAGATACACAGGTTGAGTGTCCATGGAACTACAAGCAAGGAAAAAAGCTTCATACTAGGGAGAGAAGTATCTAAGTGTGGGGTTGCCTCCTGAGTTGGTGGGTTGAGCTTACCAATGTGAGGTTTTGCCTTCTGGAGAAACCAAATGAGAGAGGCAACTTCCCTTTCCCTCTTTTCATGTTCTACTGCTAATGAGAGGGCAGAGCTTTCTGTTGGGGTGAAGAGCTATGCTTACAACATACAGCTCCCAGAAGAGCACAGTAACATGCTGATGTTTGCTGTGTTGGCAGATAAAGCCCTTTCTGCAGTGGGAGATACACTTCTGAATAGGGAGATTCAGATGTGATCCTGATCCATGGATGAGTACATGAGGGCTTTAGTCTGAAGGTGCTAGATGTTCACAGTGTTAAACATTGGTGCTGGGAGGAGTTTTCAGATCTAATTTCCATGCATTTGAACACTGGGGACTTCCAAATAGAACACACAGAAAAGCTGTAAGTAAAGCCTAGTATTTATTTAATTCTGATTCTTTATGGGGTTCCTCAAATTATTCTTGTTTGTGTAACCTTCAGTAAAGTGTGCTTGAAAGTTTATATGTTGCCTAGTTAGCATTGCTCCCCTTCTTAAGAACAGGCAATTCTATGAATTTGCCTTATTTCTATAACTTTAAATGCAATGTTTCCATACGTCTTTACCTGTGCTTAAAAGCTATGCATGGGCCATTAAAATAATAAGATAATTAAGGGGAAAGTTTTAGCATAAAATGTTATATTAAATATATCAAATATTTCATAGGGATTTTTTTCTGTTTCACAGATTACCACTTTCTTAGCTGTTTCATTCAAATGTTTTTGTGGAGGGATGGTATCTTCCTTTCCTGGGTGTGATATTGGAGGAGTACTGATTGACCAGCTTGCTTTATTGTACCCATGCTACTGTCACCACAGCTAGGTAGGAAACAAATGTCCTGCTCTGTCAAACTCTTGAGGAATTCTTACCCTGAAGAAGAAGGCTGCAAAACTTTTCTCATGGCAAAAAAACCCCATGCTTCTACAGTACTAATGAAAGCACCTCCATGCCATGGGCAGGGATATCTTTCACTAGACCTGGTTGTTTAAAGCCCCATTCAACTTGGCCTTGAACACTTCCATGGATGGGGCATCCACAACTTCTGTGGGCAACACATACCAATGCTTCAATACCCTCATCATAAAAAATGTCTTCCTTATGTCTGATCTAAATCTACTCTCAGTTTAAAACCATTATCTTTTGTTCTGTTGCTCAAGCCCTGGTAAAAAGTCCTTCTCCATCTTTCTTTTAAGTCCCCTGTATGTATTGAAAGGCTGCAATAATGTCTCTCCTACAGATAAAGACAAGGGTGTATCCTGGAAATGTCGGATCTGTCTTCCAAGACTTTGTTAGAATGCTCCACAGAAACACAGGCATGGATTTCTCTCCAGCAGATGTAGTTCCAATTTACTGGATTTTTGAGCATAGTAGCCCCAGCATCTCTATGTAGCCTGTGGAAAACACTTCCAGGGAATGATTCTTCCCATTTCACTGAGACTGTGGAAGTGTCTGTTTCCAGATCCTTAAGCAACTAAATAAAATGAAATAGGTTGAACATAAGCCAAAGTCTACAAACATGAGAACAATTTGATGAATATTCATAATGGCTGAAGATTGCCCCTAATGGACCAATACAATATATTAATTATGAACAGGTTATGTTCACTCAGAAGGCACATAAATGGTCATCAGGCCTGTATGAAGGGCTCAATTTCATACCATTTAAAGTGGTGTTTGTTAGGGGACTGAATTTTCTACATTTTCCCCTTTTATGTCATACTCATATACTTTCATTCAAAGTCATACATTCTTTTCAGGTGGAAAGGAATATTCCATATTGCTGATGCAATTATTTTATTGTTACTCTTGGCACACAGCCGTTTAATTGGTTTGAAGGAACAGTAGTTGCAGGGCCTGATAAGTAGGATGATTGTCATCAAGAGTAATTTAGTGTTTGCTTTCACAGAGCACAAGCTCTCTTTTATTCACTTTAAAAGGATAAGGCCTGATTTTTGTCTGGTGTAAATCAGAGAAAATGCTGCCTGTTTTGAATGTGTGTCTTTTGTATTTAATTAATTGCTTGAAGATTTTTATTGTAAGCCCATTGTAGGATTTGTACAATCTCATTTAGTCCATCCTTACTTTTGGAATTCTTCAGTTATACCTCTGTGGACACTGTGTGTTTCTCCTAGATCTCTGTGATGGGAGGCCTGGTACTGGACACTGCTTGCAAGGTGAGACTGTATTGATTTAGACAGTGGTTTAATGCTTTCAGGACTTTTCTCAGTACAATTCTTCCTGATATTTTGTCAGCTTTATAAAATGACGCTGAACATTGTGCAAATGTTCTTGTTTTGCTGGCCACATCAATACTTAAATCATTTCGTCCCAGGCTGTACTTGATAACATGGCATTTCCTCTGTTTCGTGTTGTCCATTAAACCAGCATTTGTTAGGTCTCTATGAAGGTTTTTCACAACCTTATCTCAGAGTTCTGTTTTGACTGTCAAATAACATTGTGTCACTTGTAAATTCACTCAGTTCACACACTTTTCCAGGTCATTAGTCAAGACATTGAGCAGTAGCCTGCTTCTTTAGGCACTGTGCAGTTTATCTTTGGCCTGAGGGAAAAGTAAAACCTGTATTCCCACCTTTTCGCTTGCATCAGTGACAATGGCAGAACTTGATGCATCTGAGAAGATGGCCAAACAAATCTTATCCCTGTAGACTTTAGCATTGTTTGAAGTTTGAACCAATTTGGATAAATAAAAAATGCTGTGAGCACCTGTGGTGGCATCAGTCTCAGAGTGGTTCCAAGAAACCTGTAGGAGTTGAAGGAGTGGAGCCCACAGATGAATGTTTCCTACAGCCTCAGAGCCCAGCACTTGTTACCTGGGGTCAAACCACCCTAGACTGCCCCTGGTTGGCAGCTGACCCCGTGGGTGGCAGTGGAGAGTGGGCAGAGGAAATGGGTGTGTTGGGCCCTCTGCCAGGTGCTTCGGCCTGGCTGGAGCACTGGGGGCTGTGCACCGCAGACTCCATTGCACTGGGATCGATGTAAGGCACTCTGCACGTTTTTTCCTCTTCCTTCATCAGCCTTTCTAGTCCTTACTGGAGAGATGCATTTCTCTACATAGCTTGTCAGTCAACATGCAGGAGGTAGAGCGGATGTCCACAATCCATCGAAACTCTGCTTTATTTGCTATGTTATATTCCCAAAGCTTCAACATAGGAATATTAAGTCCTGGCATCTTTTACATTCCCAAATGATTGCCTGGCTCCAACTCAGCCATGGGCTTTCCACTCTTCTCATGTTGCTGAATTATTGATGCTGCTTCATTGCAAAAGAGCTCCTTAATGCCCATGTTGAAGTACAAGAGCCGGATGTGAGACATTCCCTTCTGTAGTTCATCTCATCCCTCAGACACATAGGCAACTTGTGGAGGGAATGGGTGAGGGAGGAGAGAATGTGTGAGCAGAAGGGGAAAAATAGGATCAAATATCAAAACACCAGGATAGGAGCCCCAGCTGAGAAATCTGAACAAAAAGAAGTGTTTCATTAGTTGGAAGGAGATGGCTATGTGTCTAGTCCAGTTTGGCAAGGAAGATCCACGTTAGTTTTCCACATTTTGCTAAGGCAGCTTCTGAGGGAGTTGTTCCTGCAGGCCTGTCTCCCCTCTCAGGTTTGCCTTTAATTGTGAACAGCAGAAGTATGCTGGGGGAAGGCAGTACAGGGGATGTTGGAAGGCTCTGTGCTTGTTCACTGAAGCATGAGAACAAATTCTGTGCACGTTTCAAGGCAGGAGCATGTCTGGTTGCCTGCATCTGCCTCAAATCCTGCAATCCTACCTTACAGTTCACTCATGCTGCCTGTGCAAGTGCAGCCTAAACCTCCTAAATGCTAGTCCCTTTGTATCTCCCTCCTTCCCTCCACCAAAACAGCCTCAGTACCTCTTGAGCCTGAATTTGTCTTTGTTCAACACAAAAACCAGTTCCTTAGAATATCCCAGCAAGATCCCAATAGGACTTTTGGTACTAGCACATTAACTTTTTTTACTAGTGAAAATAACTCATACCTCTTGGCATAAAACTTTGTTTTTTCAGCCCTGCATCACATTAGCAAAGGATGATTGTGCTTAGTTAGAAATGTAAGGTGCTCCTAGTTTGCTGCTAAATTGCGGGTTTCTAAGTTTATAGCAGAAATTCTGGTGTTAATCCCTAAATACATGACTTTATACTCCATGATCTTCAGTTTTAATCTGTCTGTTTTACTCTTAACCTACCTGTGCAATACTCTGATCTTCCTCTGCACTGACACAGCCTTTGAATCTTGTGATATGCTCATTTCATTAGCATGTTTTCATTTTCTTGTGCCAAGGTTGTTAATGTAAGTTTTAAATAAGATCAGTTCCAAGGTCCCAAGCTTGAAGAAGCCTTAATTGGATGTGCAGGGTACATTTTGTAGATAAACAATGGACACAGCACAGATCCTCATGGGAGCAAATCAGCCTAATCCTGATGTCTTCTGTTGAGTTATTCTGCTTATTCAGAGGATGCTGCTTCATTTCAATCTTTTTTCCTGCACACAGATAGCAAAACAGTCCCTTGTCCTATGACCTGGGTAGCTTTATAAGGACTATGAAATATGATTTGGATGAAGCATGATTGAATGGACAGCACTGATACTGAGGTGGAAGTAGGACAGAAATACTTTTGCAGCAACTTTGTAAGGGAAAAACAAGCAAGAGGGTATTGTGCAGGTGTGGGAAGAGGTAGAGAACACACAAGCCAAATGCCCTGAATAGATAAGGAACCCACAGAAATGCTGCTCATTCTTGGGGGCATCAAGTCAGAAATGCATTGTGCTCCTGGCGTGGCTCAAACAGCCACTTGTGAACTACAGATATGTCTTTATATAAACCACCAGTGAAGCATATTGCATATCTGTGCATAAATAGATATGCAGTAAACCTTTTACCTTATTTTATGTGCAGAATTAACTGCACTTTCTGTGGAAAGATATTTTCAGTGGGTTTTTTTTTAAATTAAATAGCCAGGAACACATAGAGGTAAACACTAAGCAAAACCATGTTACTAAGCACCTGAAAAGCAGTTAGGAGTATTAAAGACCACAGGCTTCAGGAGAGTTATCTGCCCCTCCATGATCCCCGGAAGCTGTTGTGCTGTAGGGTATCAGCCTTTCCCTGCACTTTTCTGTCTCTTTTCTCTTTATTACACTGATGATCTGGGGAAACACAAAGGAGAAGACCAAGAAATTACTTGCCAATTTACAGACATTAACCCCGTGCAGATGTCCTTTAGCTTTTTCCTCAGGTTTAGGTCTTCTTTCTCACAGACTCTTTCCAGACCTAAGCAAATCTGAAGTTACAAGGATTTAATCTTTCCAAATTTTTCCTTGTCCCCTGGGCCTGTTGTCTAAAAGCAGTGCTTTTCTGGTAACTCAAGGAGAAATTTATTAAACATGGCATGGATTCCTAGATATCCAGGAAAGGAGCAGGAGGGTAGAAGGCTATTAACTAGAGAGAGGCTTCAGGGGTTATGTGTCTCCATTAAGAGGGTTGATAGCTGCTTTTGGTATGGGGTAGCAAAGTGCATGAGAGGCAAATCAGTAACTGGGCATGTTTAGGGCTGCCCTCAATTTGAAGGATGTCACTGTCAAACTTGTTGCAAGCAGGCAAAACTGGATTTTTTAAAATCAGGATAAGGACAGAGAAGGAAAAATACATCCTATTCCTCCAGGACACTGGGCCCAGACTAGACACAGGCACACTCCCTCCGAGTTTGAACACCACTAGAGAGCTGTGTCGATGCACAGTCTTCATGCTAAGGGGCAGCACTACTTTTGGTATAAGTTCATTTAATTCCAGCAGGTCAGCATGAAGTACACTGCAAATCTATAGGAAAGCTGCAGAGAATTCTCTATAGCAACTCTCAGAATTGCTTTCCTTTAGCAAGTGTCTGCATTGCCTGACCTCAGCAATTTCCCTCATAATAATGATTTATGCTGGCTCAGATCTGAGGGCACCAATTAAACTGTAAGCCAGCAACACATCTCTAGAAGTTTTCTTCCCCTGTGTACAGTAAGCACTTTTAGAATAAAAGCACTTTACCTTCCAACTGATGTCGTTTTCCTTTAGCTGTGAATTTTTTTGACTGATGTAATAATGCCTTATCATCTGGGCAGTCAGCTCAGTGGAGGAGGAGGCAACAAGCTTCATCAACAATCTGGACAAGGGGATTGAGTGCACCCTCCGACAGTTCAAAGATGACACCTGGTTGGGTGGGATCTGCTGAAGGGCAGGAAGAGTCTGCAGAGGGGTCTAGACAGGTTCTATCAATGGGCTGAGGCCAATGGCATGAGGGTCAACAAGATGAAGTTCTGAGTCCTGCACTTGGATCCCAACAACTCAATGCAATGCTACAGGCTGGACACAGAGTAGCTGGAAGGCTTCTCTGGCAGAAAAGGACCTGGGGGTGTTGGTTGGGAGCAGCTGAACATGAGCCAGAGTGTGCCCAGGTGGCCAAGAGGGCCAATGACATCCTGGCCTGTATCAGGAATAGTGCCATGGGACACCTTCCACTAGACCAGGTTACTCAAAGCCCTGTCCAGCCTGGCCTTGAACACTTTCAGGGATGAGGCATCCACAGCTTCTCTGAACAACCTGTTCCAGTGCCCCATCCTTTGGAATGGAACGTTCCCCAGTCTACAGTGTAGAGAGATGCTCCAGCTGGGACTCAGAAACCAGAGAGCAGTCAGGTCTTGGTAACAGTGTACTGTAGTAGGCCCTGGTACCATCCTTGAAGTCTTGCTCTATTTATTTATTTTTGTCTCATCAGGGTCCTAACTATCCCTCTGTATCCCTCATCTGCTTCTTTTCCTGCACTAAGCAGTTGCTAGGGATGTGGCCAAGAGGCAGGCTTCTCAAAAGGTCATCAGTTCCAGACTTCGGTATGGGATTGTGGTGGTAAATCAGCTTGCCACCAGACAGAATACTGAAGACCAGCACTTTGCTCTTTGCCAAAGTGCAAGAAAGCAGGTGATGGCTGCAGCAAAAAATGGGTATCTGGCAAAATATGTTGACATGACAGTAGAAGAATATGGGGTATTTTCAGAAGAAGGATCCACTTCCTGTTATCCTGAAAGGTTGCATCCTCCAACAGGTTACTGAATCTGCCTGCAAACTGGGTTTAAATCTTTGCCAATTTGCAGTAAATAACACTAACTGCAGCCTAGTTAACACTATGCTTCAAGCTCTCCTACAAGGATCTCTGGGGACGGCAAAGATGACATTCTTCCTTCAATGGCATTGGTCTCTCTCTTGTTTCAGAAGGCCAAAAGGGAGGTGGAAAAACTCATGACTCCTTGACTTGAGGTACACCTGACTGCACAGTGTTGCCCTTTCCATTTCTGTATCAGTGTTTAAGGTGTAGTTCCACCGTTGTACCAGTCCTTAGGCTGAAGCAGATCTCTGAGTGCACTGGAGAAGGAATTGCCATTCCCAGCTGGACATGGCTATTATTGTTTATTGTGTACTGAGCATTCATCTCAATGCTGTTAAACTCAATGCAAGTTTGTGAAATGCACTATGCCTAACTCCTGTCCCTCTGACATCCATCTAGCTGGAGTGAGGCATGGAAAGGCAAAGACAAAAATCACTCTCCTGGATCATCCCTTACAATAGGAGATCACTCATTTTCTATTTCACCACATACTTTACATTCTTTCGCAGTCAGGGTTGGGTCTGGAGGAGAGCCAGCCAGATCACCAGCCTACTGCAAAGCCACTGGCTTGAGGCACAGGGATAAGTATTAGTGAATGTTAAACTGCAGGAGAACAGGGAGTGTGCCTCGTGGAGCATCTTGCTCTTTCCACTGAAGGATTAGGAATCTGTTTCTACAAGGAATGGGAACACTGGGGACAAATCCCCTCTGTTCAACTCCATTCTCTTTCAGGGATGGGTAGAGGAAAGGTTCCCTTTCCCTGGTGAAAAAGTCAGGACATCATATTGTCTACTTTCCTGTGTGAGTTTTACCATTCATGTTCCCCCAAATCTGGACAGACACTTCCTAGCACACTTCCAGAAGGATGTGACACATGACAAGGAACACTAAAAACAGTGTGCCTTGTTTGTACAGCGATTAGCTCATCCCCATTTTGATTGCAAGCTTTCACTGCCAAATATTTGTGAGAAGCTCAGTTCCTATGATATTGCTGGTATACATCTGCCAAGATGGATCTGCTCTGAATGATGTTTGCTTTCTTCAAGCATTTGTCCTTTGAAGCATTGTCCAAAGCAGACACTTCTTTTGTAATGCCTGGCAAAAAATGGCTTGAAAAACCACCCCAACCTACTTCAAGCCAGCTTCTGAGCTGAAAGGAGGAATATGGCCACAACAGTGCATCCCATTGTTAGAGAAAATAAAGATGGTAGTGTTGCTTTTTTCCTGCTCAAAGAAAGTGAAGTGAAACTGGCACCTCACAGCTGTTGGTATCAACCTAACTGAATAGAAAAATTAAGGCCATAAAGTTAACCAGACTTTATAGCTGAAATCTGATCTCTGTCAAAGCATTTCAAGGATGTGCATCATGCCTGCAAAAGGCATTATAATCATGGCAATAGAACTTGCACGCTAATTTGTGCTGCCCTTGCCACAAAGTACCCTGAAAATTCTCCTTCTGTCATCATTCTGCATCCTGAGAGATGCTGAGCCCCCGTTAAAAGTTGAAGTCTGGTGGTGGAAGTGTGCCTGCCTCACCCAGGTGTGTCAGTGAGTTGTTAAGGGGATGTAAACAATTTGAAGGCAATAACCTGGAGTCCGGTGTGTTTTCAAGCAATGTCTGGGCAACAGGCAGTGATGCTCTGCCTACAGCATCTTTGTGAAGCTCCTATCACTTTGTCATGCTTGTACTTGGTGTATCAGGGGCAGTACCCCTGTAGGCATGATGTTACTGCTGTATTGAGTCCTCTCTGTGCCTCCACCTCAGCCCTTTCCAGAGGTACAGAAGCTGGGGAGGACATTAGGATCTTTCTAAGGAAGAAGCATTTGGAGCATAATGCAGCACTTCACTTGTGCAACCAGGAAAGCTTTGCTCACCCTTAGTAGCTGCAGATACAGGAGGGAGGCTGTTGGACACAGCCCCTGCTCCCATCATCTTCCACTGCCTGGATGTCACTTACGTGCTGCTAAAACCTTCAGCCCACGTTTCTCTCATGGAGTTTTTCAGGCTTTGATTCATGAATTAGATCTAATCACTGCTAATCCCTAATCTAACCTAATCTAATCAAGCACTACTTAAGAGCTTGTTTAAACTGAACATTAACATGTAAGTAATATTCCAACACTCCACATAATTTCATTCCTTTTGCACTTAATGCAACATCTTGCTTTTGTTTAATGCCACTTCCTCGCCTGGTTTTTTTCATGTATGCCCACACAATATTTAAATGATTAAGATTGCTGTGTGACAGATATTTAAAATATTTAAATTGCAAGCCAAGGACTGGTGTATAACTCATCATTTTAGCTGAAATCATTAAAAAACCTGAAGCACTCCTTGAGCCTTAGGACTGAAACACTGCTCAGCTCTGTTTAGAAGTTCAGCTTTCACCCACAGATCTAAGGTTCCTAAATGTTACAACCGCCTTAGTTATGAAAAAAAGGAGATCATATTAGCAGATTTCTTGCAGTTTAGAGTCTTAATTGTCTGTGGATTAACTCAAAAGCATCATTAAATGCTGTGTGAGCTGGACACTTACTCAGGTGCTCTGGCTGATGCCTGGAGGCAAAGCCAAGCCAAGCCAAGCCAAGCCTAGCCAAGCTACAAGCAAAGCAGATTTCACCCTCCAGATCCTTTTAGCAGGTCCTTTCCTAGGGCATAACTTGTTGTTTACAACAAAGGAAATATTACAACTAAAACACAGTCCCCAGGGGGCACTTCCCTGTCTCCGTTAACCGGAGGAAACAAGACACACCTTCCATGTGACCTGAGAAACTGCTTTCTGTCGTGCCATACGGACCTGAGGTAGGCAGGGATGCCAAAACCATCCCTAGGCTGCTGCTCTATCTTATAAAACTCTACAGCAGTTAATGCATGTCAGCTCTGGGACACGGAGATGTAAAATGCATTGCAATGCTTTAGAAGATTCCACCAGAACCCTTGTCTAATCCAATGGTCATGTACTGCTGTGATGTGTCTTGAAATAAGAAAAGTAATCCTTCTTCTTAATGAGTTGAAAGCAGCACTGCATGCTGATAGGGATACACTTCCCTGTTTATATTGTGGATTGTTTCCTACCACTTGCAAACTAGAGCTCTGTTTGGTGGAAATGCTGCACAAGCACTTAAAGCACTTTGGCCCTCGCTGGCAGCTGGGGCTGATATCATCTTGTGAGGGGTTCTCAGAAGCCTGCAGGAGCAATTTTCAATGCGACAGCAGGTCTCTCTGTTCCTCTGGATTATAAATTTTGTCTTTAGGTTACTCTTCATATTCAGAGTTGTGTTACTGAAAAAGTCAATATTTTATCAGGTAGCTGTCTGCATCTCAATTTTGAGGACAGCTAATGTCCTCAGAAGTACTGAGCACTCATGATTCCTAGGCTTCTGGCAACTCAGTTCTGAGTTTCAATTTATATATTTAACTATAATATACAGCAATTGTTATGCAAGCCATGAAATATTTTTTAAGACGGCTCTTCTTTTATCAATAGGTCAAGTTAAGTTGCAGTGCTTTTTACATCATGTATTTTATTAAGAACTTTTGATAAATGCTAAACAATGGGAAGGAAGGGAACACCTTCCATCTATTCCATGATCATCACCACACTATCAGGCTTACGAGTAGACTACAGGGGGATTCTACACCTTGACTTCTGGAGGCTGGAGGATCCCACTGCTTACAGCAAGGCTCTGAGCGAGATCCTCAGGCTAGGCCAGGCTACAGAACTCTCACCTAAAGAAAACATTAAAAATGTACCAATTAAAATACTCTTGCAGAATGATGCCCAGCTCTAATCAGCAGAGGAGTGCAAAACAACAGGAAGAACTGGGAAAAAGCCTGAGAAGGATTCTCCAGAGGTGGTGGTTTGAAATCTGCCCTTATATAACTTGTTGAAGTCACCAAATATGAACCTGGGCCAGCAAACTCATTCAATTTTTTATTCTATAAATAGTTTCCTCTCTCCAGTGGCATGAGTCTAAGGTTTAATAGTGGTTTGGCAGTTTGCAGAGAAAAACCTGAGCAGTGTGCCAGTTTGCTGGGAGGGAGGAGTAGAGGGATGGTGAAACACCCTGCAACTCATTCCCACTGCAGCTGACTGACTTAAGGTTTGGACTTAACCCGTTTGTGGGATTCAACATTCAACATGTCCAATTATTTGGAAAACATAGGAGAGCCCAGATCTCAGGGGAGGCACTTCCCCAGCACCCTGCCTGCCTGCCTGACTCAGCGCTGGAGCCTCTGCTGCTCTCCCTGCTGGGCTCCAGCACCCTGACAGGAGAGTCCTGTGTTTTTATGCACATCAATTTCTGCATAGCTTTTAAGGTGGGGCAAATGCATGCAAAATGTTTGGGTTTGTTTGGGGATTTTTGTTTTTTTTTTAAATGATTATGCCTTACAACTTGCTTTCCCAGCTCAGTTCTGCGTTGCTAACTGGAAATGCAGACTTAAAGGAGGCAGTACTGGAACTAAAGAAACCAGGCAGGAAAGAGAAAACAATGGCTTGGATAAAAATCATTCCCCTCGACAGAAATGGATAACCAGACTGAGAGGCATGAAGAGGGATCCCTGAACTCCAGCCCCTGTCTTTGGGAGGCTACTTTGGGAAGGCTGGGGAGAGGGGGAAAGCCAAACTGTGAGCATAGGAGCCCTGTAGGAAGGGAGGGAGCTGGGGGCTGCAGGTGTCAGTGGGGACAGGGGGAGCCGGGTGCCAGCTCCCACACCCCCGAGGATGAGCAAATGCAACTTGCTTGGCCTGGGAACAGAGAGGATACATGTAGGTAAGGGAACATGCTGGGAGATGTGTGTGTTCCTGAGGCATTATACCTTGGCCATGTGTCACTTCAGTTTTTGTTGGGGATGAATAAAAGGGGTTTCTAGGGGGGAAGTTGCAGATTCATAGCATTCGGCTGGTGGAAAGCAAACCTTTATCTGAGAGAGCTGAAGTAGCTGTAGTTGGTCACAGCTTAATCTGAGCCTTGGCAATCCCCCCAGGAGAGGGACACAAGTCCCTTTGCTCACTGAGCATCCCTAGTACCCCAGGAAGGAGGACACTGTCTGTGGCACAGCAGTCATGACAGGACAAAATTCTCATTTGTTGTTTACTGTTGTTAATCTTCAGTTCAAAAATCATACAAACACATCAGAGTCATCCCTGCCTCTGCTGTGGATTCTCCACTTGGAGGAGGCCCCAGAGGGAGGTCCCTGGAGGGCAGCTCAAGCTGCAGACCTGCTTTGTGTCACTGACAACAGTGCGTGCAAAACAAGTACACCCTGAGGTCTGTGCCCCAGCCTGACCCCAAAGCTCCTCCAAAGTGCACACCATGTGTTCTCCTGTGCAACAGAGAGCTGTGTGCAGGCCTGATGCTCCTTCCCACCACCATCCCAGGTGCAGCTAGCCCTTTCCTCTCAGGAATGTGCCCACCTCAAACAAGAAAGAGAGGAATAACCTGTCCACTAGACACCTAAGAGGATCAAATTAGGAGAAGGAAACCTGTTGTATTGGTTTGGCACGGCCTGGTTTTAGGTAGCAAGGGGGCCACAAAGATGGCTCCTGTGAGGAAGCTGCTGGAAGCTTCCACCATGTCCAGCAGAGCCAATGGCTGATGGCTCTGAAGATGGACATGCTGCTGACCAAAACTGGGCCAATGAGAGAGGTTGGTAACACCTCTGTGATGACACATTTAAGAAGAAAATCAAAACAAAGTCACAAGATTTTGGATTCTAGTCAGAGAAGAGGAGGTGAGAACATGTGAGGGAAAACAACATGGCAACACCAAGGTCAGTGGAGAAGGAAGCGGAGGAGGGGCTCCAGGTGCTGGAGCCGAGATTCCTCTGCAGGCCGTGGTGCAGGCCATGGTGAAGCAGCTGTGCCCCTGCAGTCCATGGGGATCCATGTGGATTGCAGAGATCCCACCCGCAGCCCATGGATCCACGGGGGATGCAGAGATCCACCCACAGCCCATGGATCCACGGGGGATGCAGAGATCCACCCGCAGCCTGTGGGGGAAGTGCCTGTGCTGGAGCGGGTGGATGCCTGGAGGAGGCTGTGATCCAGTGGGAGACCCGGTGGAGAGAGAGGGCCCTGCTCCCAGACTGGAGCAGCCTGGCCTTGGGGGACTGCACCCCGAGGAAAGAGAGAGCCACGGCACAGCAGTTTTGGGAGGGCTGTGTGCCCGTGGGAGGGGCTCACGCTGCAGCAGGTGCGGTGTGGCTGCTGCTCATGAGAGCGGACCCACGTCTGAGAGGTTTGTGGAGAACTGTCTCCCATGGGAGGGACCCCATGGCCTCACAGGGGAAGACTCCTCTCCCGGAGCCGTGGAAGGAAATCTCGGTGATGAACTGACCAAACCCCCATGCCCTGTCCCCTGCGCTGTCGGTGGGAAGGAGGGAGGGGCTGGGGGGTGGAAGGTGTTTTTAGGTGCTTATTTTACTTCTCATTATCCTCCTCTGATTCTGTTAGCAATAAATTCACTTTGCAACTTAAGTTGAGCCTGTTTTACCCTTGAAGTGTTTTTCCCGGTCCTTATCTCACTCATGAAGCCTTTGTTAACTTTTTTTCCTTTTCCCTCCTCTGCCCAGCTGTGGCAGGGGAGGGTGAGCGAGCGGCTCTCGTGGGTGCCTGGCATTGGGCCAGTGTCAAACCACAACACCTCTCAAGGGTCTCCTGTGCTTTTGGTCTACTATCTCACCTCTCCTTAATAGTGGCTTCTACTTCAGGGCAGGGCTTCATCATGGTCCTCTGGTGCTCAGGTCTCCATCCATGTTGTGGGCAACCTGTACAATGCCTGTGGAAGTAGCATTCATTGGCCTCCCAGCTGGCCTAGGTTTTTTCCTGCTGCCCCTTGCCTGCCACAGATGTTTTGTGTGCCCCAAATAATGTATGAGGCTGGGCAGGGAGAAAGGATCTCCGAAGACAGCATCTTGAAATGCCAGGCTGTAGTTCTTGGCCAGGCATTTCCACGTTACACAGAAAGTGGGAGTTCTGTTCTTAAATACCTTGAATGAGGTGTTTTCAAGTCATAAAACTTTCTGAGATTCTTCACCACTTGCCTTTTCATGTTTTTGTTCATTGTGCAGAAAAGAACATTTAATTTTTAGGAAGACAAGGAGTATGTATGTTGTTAATTAATGAATGTATTAAATATTTCATCAAGGAAAGTGTTTTAACAGGCACTTCGGGTTTCATGTGCTGTTTACTTTTGATAGCTTAGGTGAAAAGTGTTTCTTGAGGGAAAATGTGATCTTCTTATGCCAAGACAAAATGTTTCTCAGCCCAAGTCATTACATTTATTTCTCCATGACCCTGATCAGAAGAGTAGTGACTAGTGACTAGTTCATAAATTGATGTTTATATCAGCAGCCTGATGAAAGACTAGAGCCCACAGGCTTTAAATATTGAACATGACACTATTTTTCAGAAGTTGTGCTGTTACTATTAATATCATGGTCATTTTTGTATGCAACTAATTAGAAGTTGTCATATGGTCTGTCCCCCTGCATGTGGAATGACACCTGGTCCAAACAAAGACAGTGCTGTACTTCACAAACATTTGGGGTTAGAGCCTCGTTTGGAGTAATCTGTGTTTGATTCCTTCACCTCATTATGTCTGTATTTGATAGATTTTTATGGCAGTTAATGGTGGGCTGTGTTTAGATATTTGCATATGACTGAATGTTATGCTATTTACATACAGAGCATGGTACAGGAATACAGTCTGCTCTTTGTAGTCTGATAAAATGCCAGTGAGCTTGTAGGTGTGATGCAATGTACCTGTGATCAGGGATGGCTGAATCAGGGTTTGGAAATGAGCTGTCAGGGAAGATGTCATGAAAGCAGGCTCAGCCTACAGTGCCAGCTCATCTAACCTTTGGCTGCAGGGGAAAAAGGGAGGAACACGTTCTCTCTTTTCCCATGGTTTGGTATCTAAAATGACTGCATTAGCACCTGAAAAAATGAGAAATAAAAAGCAATCTGTTTCTGTATTCATTTTCCTCCATAAATCAAGTGGTATTTTGGGAGGACTACAGTCCTACAGATAAGTGGTTTGACATAAAATAATTTTGTTGCAAGTTGTGAAGTGAAAAGTGCAGAAAGGAAATTTTTGTTCTTTCTTCTTTACCAAAAATTGTTGTCCTCCTTCTTGGCTGTACAGAGAGGATAATTCAGACACAATGGGCTTGTTTCCCTTCTAAAAGCAGAAGCACAAATCAATAATCCTACCAGAGTCAGGACTCATCTGCATGGGAAGTCAGACTGCTGTAATTATAGCTGTATTGCTTCAGTTATGCCATATAATCTCTTGTGTATCCTTTTATTACAGGATAAAGAGTGACTTTTTTCAGCTTCAACTACCCCTTCTGATGTTAAGAAACATCAACTGTGTTGAAAATGGCCATGGCTCATATTGGAAGATAAATACTTACATGGGGAATTAAGTTGCCAGTATGATGAATTAAATTCACACCTTCCTGTACAGTGGTGTAATTCCCATTTTCTGTGGTTAATGCCAGGTTCAAGGCAGTGTTAATCCTTCTTGCAGCCTTTCTAAACTTCTGTTTAGAGCCTGCTGCTAATGAGCTGCCCAAACAGAAAACCTGATTTCTGACATTTTAACAAGAAGGTGCTTTCTGCTGCTGCACTGTGGCTGGGCAAAACCAGAAGTCAGTGGTGTAATCCTGTCAGTGAGACCTGAAGGCAGTGGAGAGTGTCCACTAAATGTTATTGTTCTCACTTTTACATCCTTGTTTATTTGTGCTTGGTTAAAAAAATGCGATCTCGGCCCCACTGATGCTAATGGCCAGAGCTGGAGAGGGTTTTGCTCAGAGAGCACAGAGCATTTCTCCAGGAGTTATCTTTGTCTGGTTCCCAGCCCTGTGTTCACTGCATCAAGCAATGGTTTTCATCTAAAAGAATGAGTGAATTCTGTAACTCTTCCCCCGTGAGACTGGTTAGTTTTATCATCTCCAACAGGATGCAGCCATATGCACAGAATCTTGCTCATGTCTCTGCATGAAGATTGAGCTTGGGCTGGTAATAAGGACTGACTTTTAGCCCTGGGGACATTTCTCCTGGTTGTTTGTCATGACCTGCTACACCTCAGAAACCAGAATGAACCCCCTTCCATTTCTCAATCAGACTGGAAAAAAGATGCAATATTGTCAAATATTACAGTCAGCAGTTTCGGTGCCAGAAGGGCTGTTCTTAAGCAAATTCCCCTTGGCTGGCAGCGTGCTGTGCACTGTGCCATTGGTGGTGACCTGCCCTGGGGACAGAGCCCACTGTTGGCTGTTGGCAGTGCTTGGATATCAGGTAAGTTGATGCGTTTTTATTCTGTTTAAAGGCAAACTGAAATAAAATGGGTACTCCTTATGTGATTATTAAATATACACATTCCTGGCTTTATTCCGTCAAGAAGATTAAATCCTGTGGTTTTGCTTTAGTGAATGTGAACCTTTGAAAACCTAGGTTACATAGAAGTGCAAAATGTCTTTTAGAGGCACTGAAAACATTGTGAGTAAAGACAGACCAAGAAATAGTTACTGCCTCACAGCTTGATTATATGAAGATTTCACAGCTAAAATCTGAGGTCAGAAATCTGCCTCCTTCATCCTAGGGTTCTGGTAGGTTTAAATTGTTGATAAGATGATGCCCATCGCTGGTCAGAAGAGCTGTCTTTGTTACCTGTCATTATTTTTTTAAGGAAAAGTGTGTTAAATTAACCTGTCACTAAGCCCATTTTGACCAGTGCCTTACTATGTGTTAAAAAAGTGTTAAAACATGAATCCTGCTTTCTCCGTAAGAAAGTGCACCAAAATCCCCTTCTGCTTGCTTTGGCAAAGGATAACACATGGCACCTGTGCAGGGATGATCCCAGCTTAGGAACAGTGGATCTCAGCTCCGTGGGGTGCTGCGATACAAAGTCAGGGTGGGATCAGGCTTGGGTTTTGTCTCTCTCCTGACACAGCTTCTTTCACCTGAAGCTGTAGGTGAGGCAAGCTGAAGCATATTCCTTGCATCACTCCTGAAGAACAGCTCCACATTTCTATGTGATGGCTACAGAGTCATTTCCCATACAGCTTGCATCCAGACCAGAATGGTTACAGTGATCAGACTTGCCCCTCTTTCTCAGCCTCCAGCAAGCTCAATACCCTGTAACTCTGCAAATAGAACCCAAAGGTCTTGCTGCGTGACAGCTGATCTGTAAACTCGATGATGAATATTTTTGGTGCAATATGGGCTCTTTCTTTAGCTGCCACTTTTCAGGGACTACCTCAACATTGTGCAACCAGCTCTACAAGTCCCTAGGAGTGTGTCCCTTTGTGCTCCAAACTCAGGTGAACTTCTTTGCCCCTGTGTTCACTGGTAACAGCATACAGCAGGGAGGGGGAAGGTGCACACCTGAAGCATGGATATGCTGCACTCTTCCTGGAGAGAAGGAAGAGCATCACAGCTGATGGAAGTCGATCACCTCAGTGTGTTGCTACGTGGATGGATGGTGTACAGGCAGGTGCAATAAGGTACCTTTCTCTACAGTTTGTGTCCATTCCTTTTCCCCTCCAGGCTAGACCTGCTTCCTCAATACTTTGAATTAATTTTACTGACCTGATGCGCTTGGCATGCAGAGGTGATACTGCTGGTCTGAGTCACTCCCGTGGGATGAGGTAATGCTCCTGCTGGCTTCCCCACGCGCTGGGGCGGCGGCTGCTCCGCCCTGTAGGAGCGGTGATCCAGAGAAGGCGCAGATGAGCGTGGGGGCTGTGCCTCCTCCCAGACCTCACCCCTGCAGGAGGCTACTACAGTTTCCTATTGTTCTTTAAATTGATTAATCCCATTTCTTCAGGCTTTCCTTACGCTTTCTTCACTGTACATCCTGCAGGCAAATGTCATAGCCCGGCTCTGCTGGTTAACGGGGGCATGGATTAGTAAATCAAGGTTTTCTTCTTGCGCTGCATGTGAACATCTCCCCGGTACAACAGTTCCTCCCTGCCCTCTCCCAGGCTTTAAGCTTCCACCACGCAGTATGTGCAAGCTTTGGCCAGTAGCAGCTGCAGGTATCACATTGCACCGAATGTCCCTTTTCTCTCGGGGGCCAGCCCATGCTGCTTCTGTTTCCTGTGATGAGCACTTGCCTCCTTCTGCCTATGGCTGCATCCCTCTACATCATTCTGGATTGCTCTGCATCTTTCTGCATCCCTCTGTGTCCCTCTGTGTCCCCCTGCACATCTGGGAGGCCAGAGCAAGGTGTCAGGCCAGCGAGCAGGCTCCCGCTCCACCTGCTTCTCCCGCTGGGAAGCAGCAGTCAAATCTGAGGGAGCAAGGCTTGCTCCCTCAGATCAGGGGCTGTGTCTGCTCTGTTTGCTCAGAGGCCATTCACATTGTGTGCCCTAATACGTATTTTTAATTATGTTGCTCCTGGCTCAAGTGCCATTTACCCAGAACAGGCAGGTTTTCCTCCAGTGCAGCAGTGTATTTACAGCCCTGCTAGTGCTGGCACAGAGAGGATGCATTTGGGGACATGTCCAGGTGGTCAGACAGTCCACCACAGCATTGATTTTTTATTTGTTTTTTAAATGTTCATTTTTAATAATATCCTGTCATATATTTTAAGAGATATATTGATATTCTATATTACTCCCAGCCCTCCTCCCCTCTTGCTGGGAGCCATCCTCCCTGTCAGGATGCAGCCCCAGGAATAGGAGTGTGGGACAGGGGTGTCCCTGTCCAGGGACCACAGAACACACCAGGGACCTCGTGGCTAATCAGTTCATATCTGCTCTCCCAAAGCTGACAAAAGCAGGCATAAAGCTCTAAAAGGAGCACAAACTTGGCATTACCAGACCCTATTAGTTCTGTATGAAAGCAATTATGTGTAGGTGTCAGATCGAGATTTCGTACACACCAGGGCTCTATCTCGTACTGCACAAATCTGGTGCTGATGATGGCAGAACCGCAGCCATGAGTTCTCACACAGCTCCCCAGCACTGATGGCTACAGGAGATGGTGCCCATGCTGCTGTGTGATATGAAGGTAAATCAAAAGAAGTATATCACTTTTGGCACCTCGGGGGGCTGAATGAGTTTTTCACAATAATAGAATGGTTTAGGTTGGAAAAGATCTTTAAGATCAGATGTTGGCCCAGCACTGCCAAGTCCACTACTAAATCATGTCCCTCAGTGTCACATCTATACGTCTTTTAATTCCCTTCCAGGATGGTGACTCAACCACTTCCCTGGACAGCCTGTTCCAATGCTTGGCCACCCCTTCAATGAAGAAATTTTTACTAATATCCAATCTAAACCTCCTCTGGCACAACTTAAAGCCATTTCCCCTTAAAAAATTTCCCATCACTGTGAACAGTAATCATCTTTGTGAGCACTGCCAACATTGCATCCCTCATGTTCAGCTGCTGTTTGCCACCACTCCTTTCACAAGAGATCGATATGACACCGGTCTGGGGATGCATGTTCCCATAGACCTAAGTCTTCCAGCACATAAACAACCCAAGAGTTTTTTGAAGACAGTACATCTTTGAATGAAGTAGGAAGTGTCCTGGGCCCATGGAAGATGCAGTGATGAGGGCATGAGTGGTCTACAAAATACCTGCACACTTCTCATACCATTTAGAAATCATTGCTAGTTTTTATCAAATGGCTAAAGAAGCTGAGGCAACACTCACTAGCCTTTAAACCTCTGATTTAGGTGGAGAAATGTACTGGAAAGGCTTTGAAATTCTACATCTAGCTGTATAATAGAAACACCCACATCCAGTGGTACTTGCTTGTCTGAAGTCTTCAGATTTCTTATGCATGCTGTGACATTTCCCCTCCATTTAATGGCATTAATCCTACGCTGAGATTGCCTTGGCTTGTTGCTGGGATGCTCTCCTGCCCGGCCTTTTGCTGCAGTTGAGCAAATGAATACTTTGTGGTGCACAGAACTTGCCATTTGGGTATTATTTTTGCAACGTGTTTTTTTCTTAAATTCCAGCTCCACTTTTCTCTCTCTCCCTCTCTTTTGTGTGTTACTTTCTGTGTAGCGTGAGCCCATCTGCATTTAGCTGAATGAGTGGGAACTGTGGGCACGCAACAGTACATGATCCCTTCTATTACATAATTAAATTGCCATAATGTATATGACTTAGGAATATGTCTGAACAAGTTGCTGTGAATCATACATTTTTCAGCCTGAAACTGCCCTATTTAGCTTTTGTTAATCATTTCACTGCTCCTACATTTCAAAATGAAGCTTCCCTTTGCTTCAACTCCAAAGGCAAAAGGATGGGAAGAGTGAAGCACATTTCCATCTCAGTTATTCTAGTGCAATATGAACATAAGGTAAATTACACCACGTGCAGTTGAGATCAGAATCTGGTACAGAGTCTCTGTGCCCCATGATAAGAAGTTTCTGCAGTCCTGACCTACTGAACTATCAGTAACAGCAAGCAAGTATGTGGGTAATTGTAGTTCAATATCTCACATAAATTTTGGGCACAGATTTGCAGGGCAAGTTTTTAAAAACTAAAAAATGTTTAAATTTTGAATCTGTTGTCTTCTTTCCCTACCAGTTGCTACTTGAGCAAAATAAAAAAAACCCAAACCAAAAACTGTTCTGTCTTTAGCAGGATCCTGCTTAAAGCAAGATACATCTTGTCTTTATCAGAAGTTCTGTCTGATCGGAGAGAGGATCCTGCCAAAAACATGGGGGAGATTTGGCTAGAACTAAATGTAAGAAGTCAGTGGTAAAGGGAAAAAAGTCCAGTGTCTGCATATTTACTCTGTGTCAGACTTCGTCTTCACGGGAGTTACTTTAGCTTTCACTATGCAGCTCAGAGCAGAGCTTGGCGCTGGAATGTCTGAGATTTTGCAGTCTGGTTCGAGTATGCACTGAGTAGACAGGGCAGCTGAATCAGTGTGTCTGGGGAGCAGAAGTGTGAGCGTGAGTCAAAAGTCACACATACTCGATTAAAGAAATCCACTTGGTTCAGAGAGCCCTGCCGCAGCTCCCGCAGCATCTGGGGAGGCAGCAGCGCCGATGGGCTCGTGTGCTTGTCCGTCTGGGGACCTGCCCTGCCCTGCCCTGGCCCCAGCACATTCCCGGGCAGGACCTCGTGTCTGGAGGCCGGCACCAGCCCGGAGGTCTCTCGGTGGGATCACCTGCCCTGCGGATCTCAGTGGGTCTCGCTGCTTCTCCCCACACAAGGCAGTATCAACAGGCAACCTGTGTTTCAGACTGGAGTCTGCTTTACTGGGGATTTTGGTGATTCACATTCCTTCCTTTGTTTCTGCCTTATTTCTTATTTCTGTTGTGTCAACCGCAGCACAGCGGTTGTGTCTCAGGGACATCTTATTACCGTACAGAGTTTTATAGCGAATGAGTAATCGAACCTCTGCAATGTGTTTTAGAGCCAGGCTTGCAAAATCTCTGGTGTAGCGAAGGGTCTGACTGCCGCGCCAAGGGAACACCTGGAGCAGCCCTGCCCTGCATGGGGGAAGGCAGTGAATGCACGTATTCTGGTGAGAATTTAATGTTCTGTGTTTTGCAAGACGCACTCGCTGCACTGCTCGCACGGGTCCAGCCTCTTTCTCCACACTCTAGCACAGAGCCTGCATGGAATGAATAGCCAATGCCATGCTGTGGCAGCTCGGAAGGGGAAGGGAGCCTTTGTCATGCAGATTACAGCACTTGCATTCCTACAGGCAGAGACTTTCTTGGCGCAGTCTAGGATCTTTCTGTAGCTTTTCTTCTTACATTAGAAGGTTCACCAATGTTACCCCTATTCCGTGTTAATATAGGTGTCTAGAATGAGCTTGCATTTAATTCAGAGACTACATTAACTGCACAATGGTTCTATTTATAAAGATGTATAGAGAGCACAATTAGAAAAATATAGGTGGGGTGACAAAGAATGATACCCTTTGCTCTCAGTGGTTATGATGTCTTCCTCTTGCACTGCATAGCAATCCGAGGGTTTCCCAAGGCACTTGTTAATGTTAAATACCCCTGACTTTCAGACTGTCTTTACTGGGTAATAAAAATAGAAAATGTTCTTACCTGGTGTAGTGAACTTAACTGGTCTGTTTTACAGCCGTGTGTAAAATGTTACTGGTGATAAGGCAGGATTGTACTCTGAGATAGTTAATGGAAGGAAATCCCTGCTGGAAGCTGGTCAGAATGTGACCCTTCAGGTTGGCAGCACAAGCAGGAGAACAACCCTGGAGTTCTGCCCTTCTTCCCAGTTCCATGATCAGCCCATGTACCAGCTCTGTTGCTCACTCTCCTGCTGCAATAATGATGGCTTAGACATTTACTCCACATAACAGCGTGCCTTGGAAATTCTAACACAATAAAAATATTGGAGGATTGTCTGAGTTGTTTCTTATGTGCAGCATTTTCAACCTATCTGATAAAGAAAAGAGTTCTTGATGTAATTTCAATGTACACAAAATCACATAGACCACTATAATAAAATAATACCATGGACCCTATATGAATGACATTCATATTCATCAGCAAAGCCCACGACACCCTACTTGAACATAAGAATCTGTTACAGGGCTGTCATTGTGGGTGTAAAAACAACAAAAGTTGCTTAAAAACAAAGAAAATGACTGACGCTTATTCTTGGAAAATATTTTCTGATAACTTCCAGTGGGAATTATGCAAATGCCTGTCAAGAAGTGCTCCAGGTGTCCTGGTTCATGAACTTAAAAGTTGCTTTGCTTTGATTCCCAATGCGGACTTTTCACCCTGATGGGCCGGATACCAGATTTGTAGATGTTGCCTAAACCCCTTTTTCTTAGGAAATCCACTAATTTCCATCTCATACTAATCACCCTGAGTTACCCCTCAGTTTGGAGCAAGAAGTACTGATCAAAGAAGTCATGCTTTACTTTTTACAGAAATGAAGAACCACTTAACAACATTACAGGTTCTTTATTGTAGTGCAAAACACTGTGTAACTCTCTTTAGAGGATGGTACTTCTGGATTCATCAAGATCCTTACAGTTTCTGAACAGTTCAGGAAGGGAATAAATGAAGAGGAACTTCAGAAACTATGAGCTTTAATTTTTTTCCTACTATATATTTTTCATGTTTTAAGAGCATTTAGTTGTGTACTGAAAAAGGATTGGAACACAGTCTGCAAGCAAGGGCATTAAAAAATTATTGCATCACTTTAAATGCCACATTCTAAAGTCAGATCGTTACTTTCAAATGGAGCACGTGAATTCTGTAGTCTCTAAGCAGCCAGGGACCCCTGTATGGGAAAACTGGTCCATATCATTGTCAGCTCCAAATCTCTTCTCAGAAAACTGAAGTGAAAATTATTCTCATTCAGAAGGCATTTGTAGTCAACAGTTTATTCCAGTTAAATGTTTCTTTAATTGTTTCAAAGCATATCTTTCTCTTTTTATCACTACTGATCAGCCAAAACAAATCAATTTGTGTGTTAAAATAAAGAACTTCTCATTTAATCAAATTAGTTTTTAGCCAGAGTCTCATTTCTAACTCCCAATACGTAGACACCTGCGTTGTAGCAGATAGTAGTTTCTTTTGCTTAATATGCACAGATGTCCTGGAATACAAGAGAATAAGGATTTGGAGGGACTTATCTAGTAGGTTCAAGTAACAGCTGTTTTACTGGGTGTTTGTGTTGGTTTTGTTTTGCTTATTTTTAAGTAATGGAAAGAAAAGTAAGCCAAGGGAACACTTTTTTATATTAAAGGTAGGGGGTCTAATCCAAATGTCATGATATGAAGAGCTTTTTCCTCTGCATTTGGCGAGCTTTGGACCAAATGCCAGGCTTGCAAAATGCAGTATTTTGTGATGGCAGTCTCAGCCCCACTGCCTGATTTGGGGCTGGAGCTGCTGCCCAGATCAGCAACTCAAAGTGTGCTGCCGCCAATCTCTCTCTGGATGGGGATCATGGTCCTGTTTGCCTGTCCAGGCTGTAGCTGGGAACTGCTGGGTTGGGTTGAGAGACGTCTGGTGTGAGTGGGCATCTTCCCCTGGTGGGACAGGTGCCTGCAGTGTGATGGTACAGAGGGCTGAGGCAGGCAGGGGAGCCACCACAAGGACATGGGCATCCTTGGCAGGAATCCTCACACAGCAGGTCTGAGAATGAGAAAAGGGACAGTCATGCATGCCATTTCACGTGGTTTCAAGGCATGTTCTTCCACATAGATTTTTAATGATGTAATTTGCTTACTTGCAACTGACTTGCTAACAGCCACAAACATGAGTTCTGTGCTGCTGAAAGACAGCCCTGGTGACTGAAGTTATTGCTTCTGCTTCAGGGAATGATCAGCAAACCCCCGTGCAGTGCTGGCAGTCTGCCTCCTCTCTGACCAGCAGGATCACTGTCTCTCAGCTGTGAGACTGAGTTACTTGGAAAGAGTGTGGGACTCCTCAGAGTCTCATCTCTCCCCAGCTTTATTGCACAGGCAGTGGTCTGGAAAGATTGTTAACATTGACTGAATGTGCTGGGATCGCTGTGGCAGCTCCGCAGGCTCTGAGGCTTGTCTGCACCATGCTGGGATGTTGAGGTCCTTGCTATGCACTCTGCTGCCCTTTGTAAGGTGAAGCTGGTTACCTGGAAAAGGAAATTTATTAAACCTAAAGCTGATCAAGGTTTCCACTCCCCATATTATGAAGATTTCTCCTAAGGCACACTCAGTCCATGATGGGTTGTCTTCTGCAGACTGCACACTTAAAAGCAAGCAACAGATGCACAGCATTCACCCAGCTCCAAAGAGCATAACCTAAAAAAGACTTATAAATAGTTGTGAACCAGCACAGGAATGCCAGGTGTGGGTACGACTGGGTCCTGCCTCTACTCAGACACTGGGACTTCTGGTGAAATGCATCCATGAGCAAAGAGGGGTCATCTCCAGGCTGCAAATCTGGGAATTTCTTGAGGGTAAATGATGGAGTAAATCCTCAGAGAGACCCACATATTTGGTCTGCCCTCTAGACAGAACTCATAAAACATTTATAAATTCTCTGTGTTGCCTTTCTGAAAGGCCATGGTTTCCTCTACAGCAGTGCAAAGCCCTTCCCTCTGCATCTTGCCCCATCAGTTCCCATGCTCCAGCTGGGGCTGTGGGCTCTGGGCTCTCTTTTAGCATTTCAGTAATTTTATCTGCTCAATGAGCAGACATGTGATGTCTGCCTCTCCTGTCTTATCCAAGCCCATGAAATGTGCAAGAGGATGGAGAGCTGGATGGAGAGGCCGGACAGCCGGTCTGTTAGCAGGGAGCCCTCCAAAACCTACCCTGGAGGAGGTGGCTCTGCCCCACCACGGCCAAGGAAGACAGGACACGTGTGAGCCTGCACAGCGATGCTCAAAGGGCTGAATTCCCTTGGTGTTTGTGTTTCAGGATGACTAAGGAAATGCAAGCTGTGATTAAACCTTGTGTTCAACGCTGCAAAATAATGTCCTTGTACAAAACCAAAAGCAAAGACAACCTTTCTTGATACTCTCTAGCTGTAATTATCTTTGGAACAGCAGAAAGGGAAGAAAAATCATATTGTTCTTTCCATTAATGGATGTCCTCCATTGAAGGACATTATCACAACTGAGATTTGGCAGTGGAGGTGAACTGAAGCTGAAAGAGCAGATGCTCAGGTGGTGTAAAATGGCTTTAGTTTTGTGGAAATCAGTGGATTTTCATTGCTTTACCCTTTACGATCTGATTCATAAGCCCTGACACCTTGTGTCCTGTTTCTGACTGCTAAAATCACTTTCTCTTAAATAACACTTTTAGGGTGTTGTAAAAGAACTTTCACTAAATTTAAGAAAGAGAAAATTAAAACCTTGTGAAGTAACAGATTTAATGCTCTGGCTTATTCTAATTCAGTCCTTGGGCAGTTTGCTTTGTGAAAATGTTATGACAAAATCTGGAGGAGAGGATTTTAAATAAAAATCCAGTTGGACCACATAACCAGACCTTTCTTACATGAAAAAAAAATCCCATCACTTTTGTTTTTAGAAGTAATTATGTGGTACAAACTCTTCTCATTTGCCAATATCTCAAAGTCAGCCCTGAGATAAAGGCTTACCTAATGTACTGGGTTTTTTCCCAGACCACATCTGTCACATCCCATCAACTCCCTGAAGTGCTTCCCGGCCCCTTCTCTGCCTGGTTCAGCTGTGGTCGGTGGCTGACAGGAGAGGAGGTGGGAGCTCTCCAAGCCTGGCAGTGCTGTGCCTTGCTTGCTGCGGGCCCCTTGCCCCACGGCCATGACACCTTCTCCCTTGGTCTTGACATCCTGGAGTTTGAGCTCCTGTAGGTTATTCCCTTCTGCCTTGTGTTTGGTCGATGTTCTGTGTTTTTAACTCAGTATCTCAGGTGAGGCTGGGCTGGCTGTGACAGCCCCCAGTGCTGCTGGTGTGGTGGGTGGGAGATCCCATCACACAGAGCAGGCCCGTCCCTCTCACACTCCGTGTCTCCACCCCAAGCACAGCTCTGCTGGCAGCTTGCTTGTGTCACCAGCTTGCCTCCAGATGATCCTCAGCTTCAGCAAAACTTGGCTGAGTGTGATGCTGTGCCAGACCATCACTTCGAAATGCTCATGGCAGCACTTAAAAAAATGTAAGAGAAAGAGATGAATAGATTTCATAGCCCATTTTCTTCCAAGAATCTAATAAGCAAAGCTAGATATTAGGATCTCAGCATACCTTGCACAGTTTGGAGAGAATGAAATAACACTAATAATATTTCCACAAGTGCAGATATCCACTCTTGGACCAGCTGACTCCCAGAGGTCCCTCCCAACCTCCACCCTTCTGTGAACCTGTGCTAGGAGTCTGGTGCTGCTGGTAGCAGGGATGCAATCACTAGCTCCAGGTACCATGTGCTCGCAGAGGGCTTGACCTTCCATCAGGGTGAACGGTGTGGCTGTGCTGAGGAGGGACACAGCCTCTGCAGCACATCTTGCACAGAGACTTTTATTTCCTGTTCCCCTGCCCCTGGCTGGAGATGTGTGGGACTGCTTTTCCCTCCCAGTGTAGAGATGATGTCATTGCAAGCACCATGACATCATCTTTCAGGAGGAGAAAGAGGAGCAAGTCTTGCTCTTGCCATACCTGCCCAAGTGGGTTTGCTGCTGGAAAGTCTTGGGAGCTGATGCAGAGTGAAACTGTCAGCAGCCCTTGTAAAAATTCTGTACAGCAAAGACCAAAAAGGAATTAAACCCATCAGTGGATGAAATCGTAAGGCTGGAGTAAACTGAATTTGAACACTGTCAGATTTGGTTCAATGGTATTTTTAATTGAAGACTAAGTAAATAAATAAATAACATGATTTCATGCAATTTCTGACCAATAGTAAAAAAAATCTTGGTTCTTGGCCATGGAAAACCATCTGTCTTATACCCAGCAGGGGTTTGCACCTAAGTGATCTTTTTTCTTTTTTTTTTACTCTTGTTCTGCTTGTATTATGAGTTATTCCTTACCTTGGATCTCCTCTCTCTCTGCTTCCTGAGACGCTGAACCAGTCACATATGTCAGGTTTCAGCAGGCAGCAGGCTGCCTGCACAGGTACTAGATTTAAGGAAAATTCTGGTTTTTCCCATCCAAGCAAACCAGTTATCACCCCCTGTGTGTGCAGGGAAGGCATGATAGTGTCTCAGGCCAAGAGCTGTCTCATCAGTGACAGACCCCTGGCAAAGGGCTGTCAGGGACAGCGGTGTGTTTGTGAGTGCCCTGCCCTGCCTGGATCCTGAGGATTTGCTGTGCTTGCTGTCATCTTTATGAATATTCCCTTCATTTCTATTTCCTACCTCAGTATACTGTCACACAAAATGAGACAAGCTATTAGTACCACAACTGAACCATAAATGGCACATATATACATATATATATTTTTAGGTGTACAATTAGAAACACCATAGCCCTAAATTTTTTTTTTTTTAAATTTTTATTTTTCTGTTTTGTCTGTTTTCCAGTCCTTAATGAAAGGGTTTCTTCCTCAGGAATTTAAGAGGTGAGGTTCAAAATTTGTTGTATTGACTTGACTGATTTTAGCATGCCAGGTTTGCATTACTATTATTCATCTTCCTTTGTTTTTTAAGATAGAAGACCAAGAGTTGCTTTAATAAAGATGTCCTTGGCACCAAGATAGCCTTTACCACAAGAGACACAGTCCAGCCATAATCTTGTCCAGTCATAATCCAGTCCAGCCATAGCAAAACTCGGCCAGCTGCCTCATAAAATTGCAGGTCACAGGTCAGAAAGACCCACAAGAAATAAATTAAGGATACAAGAAGGGTGAGGTAGAAGAGAAGAAGGAAAGTAAGTAAAAATATTTTGCAAAGTTCAAGAATGTTTTTTGCTTTCCAGCAGGCCTTAAAGTGGGGCAAGGATGCTGTGGCATCAGCAGGAAGGACCTCTGGAGAGCAATGGGTCCAAGCCCTGCTCAGTCAGGGTGACCCACAGCAGGTCACATAGGACTGTGTCCACTTGGGTTCTGAGTATCTCCAAGGGTGGAGACTTCACAATCTGTTCCAGTGTTCAACCACCCTTATGGTAAGAGGAGTCTTTTTATTATGTTTAAACGTAATTTCCTGTGTTTCAGTCTGTGCCCAGGGCCTCTGGTCCCATCCCTGGGTGCCATGGAGAAGAGCCTGGCTCTGTGCTCTTTGCTCCTTCCCCATCAGGTAGTTAAAGGCATTGATAAGATCCTGCTCAGCCCTCTCTTCTCCAGGCTGAACAGTCCCATCCAGCCTCTGCTCGTGTGATGAATGTTCCAGTCCTTTCATCACCATTGTGGCCCTCACTGGATTTGCTGCAGGGTGTCCACATCCTCCCTGTACTGGGGAGATTCTCAGCTTCCAGGTTTTGTATGGGTTTTGCCTCAATTCCTCTATGTGCTGTCAAATAATAAAATAGCCATTGCTCGGCAGAGTAATTTTTGAAAGAAATTAGTTAATAGGCAAGGCCATTTTAGGTTTCAATTTAACTTTTGTGTGGGAGTGACTCTAAAGGTGTCTGTGTAATGGCTGCACTGGGATACACAGCTTCACACAGATACTTCATGGATTTGTTGAATGTACCTCTGTACATGAATAACCAAAGCACTAATAATGTGTGCAGAGGAATGGAGGCCATTTGGAAACCTCTGTAATTTTGATGGAGCATAGAATGGAGAATATTTTTTCTCTGGCCATGTGCTCCATCAGACTAGTCCATTTTAGTCATCCTTGAATAGACTTCGATCTTTTACAAATGTACTTGATACTCAAATTATTTTGCCAGTGGTTAAGTAAATACATTTTGTCTTAGAATTTGCTTATGTTCCCAAGATAATCCATTGTTCATGCTGCAGGAAAAGTCACCCAGCTCATACAATGTGATTTTTGCTTTCTGTGCATTTGACTACCAGTTCTTTCATGCATTTCAGTTTGGCCAAGCACACATTTCCTGAAAGCCATATGATTAATGTCTGTCTCCAGAAGAATTTATGATGCTTTTCTGATGGATGCATTAGCAAAAAGTTAGTTAGTAGAAACACTAGTTGAAAGTGAACAAGGTCCTTAGCGTGCCATCGAAGCATCAAAAGGTGGAAAAGGGATATGATCCAAGAAATATATACCTGTCAAGGCTGTAAGAGCTCTCTTTTATTGCAAAACAAAGCATCAGTGACTGTGGTGATTCTCAACTGAGGCCTACCAGAGCAGTCCCAGAGCTCTCTCACAGCTGTGCTGTCTGTTGAACAGCACCACAGCTCTTGCATCTGGCTCACCAACCTGGTCAAAAGTCAGTCTTGTCAGTGGCCAATTGTAACTACACAGATATAGTGACGTCCAAGTTTATTCCAATATTTTTTTCCAATACAAAAGGTAGATATGTCTGTATCTAGTAAGCCTATTAAGATATAAAGACTAACCTCGAGGCATTTATGAACATACATATGCAAAGAAGGTTTATTCCTGAAG
This sequence comes from Ifrita kowaldi, assembly GCA_013398055.1. Classification (NCBI taxonomy): domain Eukaryota; kingdom Metazoa; phylum Chordata; class Aves; order Passeriformes; family Cinclosomatidae; genus Ifrita; species Ifrita kowaldi. Next base: position 238,444 of record VZRS01009600.1, on the reverse strand, counting down.
AAAATCACTGTTACAATACAAAAGAGTGGCACTAAAATGTAGTCATCTCCAAAAGAAAAAAGATAGTGCTTCTCCATTGCTAGTGTTGGGAAGGAGGAACGACGTAATTATATGACCTTATTATATGATTATATGAATCAGCAATACAATGTCTTTGTGGGCAAAGGTGTCTCTTCTGTGGAAATGTATAAATGTCTCTTTTTCCACTTTTGTAGCAGAAAGAAGTATTGAACTGACCTGAGTTTTCCTCTTCTTTAAAACAAGGATATGGTTACTCCAATTAAGAACTTGATCTTTTCCAAATATATTTTGGATATTAAAAGCCTAGTTCGAAAATATTTGCTTCAGGTTTGTATATTCATCCAGCACCCTGTACAGAGTGATGCACGTGTATTGTTGGGAGCCTGAGGTACCACAGCATAGAAATAATGATTGCTCATCTGAGTGCTAACGTTGCTTTGCACAGTTTAAATAAACTGTGTTGAATTAACAGCTCCTTGGTAGAGGTACTTATTTTAAGGTTGTTTTTTCTTCTGTTGCAATTCTATCACTGTAGTTTAAATGACTAAACACTTTGAGACACAGGCCAAGCTTCAGAGGTGTTGCAAATTTAAGTGATGCTTGATGTATACTTTGATGAAGTCAAATGATCAGCAGTTACTGCTATGAGTAAAACAAGAATATTTCTTCATATTTGGCTCAGTGTAATATCTAAATAAAGGTTCAGGATTATGTCTTGGGGACCAAATTCTTCCGGAAGGAACCAGTGAGGTTCCTTCCTCCTTTTTCACTCTGTCACACTGCTACTGAGCTGGTTGAGGAAACTACCAATGTCCTTGTGTCGTTTTGAACTTTCCAGCTCCCACTGGCACCACTCTATATAGCACAAAGCAATTTGTTTTCATTACAAAGGACATTAAGGTGATGTAGCTGAAATTGTTCTGTGCCCTAAATCTATATAATTTGTTGCTCTTGAGCAATTCAGCTCAGCTTCCATTAGCACAGACTGACATCAACAAACCATTTCATCTTCCAGGCCTGTCACATCAAGTATTTTTTACAGCACTGTTATAACTTCATTTCAGAAACTGACTGTGACAAAGAAGGGGCTGCATTAGACTCAGTGTCAATAGCAATCTGATTTGCTTCTCAGAAACTTCATTAGCTAAAAATAAATTAGCAAGTGACATGTGTACAGCATTGGCAGTTTGAAAGCCCTGAGAAATGGAGTGCTCTGACAAAGCAGTGCATGCCCCAGCAGCAGCACCCTCGGCCACCGACGATTCCTTAGCAGTGCCATGAGCGTTGCTGGTCCCATTCCCTGTCTGCTCTTAGCAGCTGCCAGGAGAACATTTGTTTGCTGACTGGTGGTCTCCAGAGTTGCTTATATTCCTGTCAGGTGCCTGCTTATCAAGTGATTGGGCAAACTCAGGTTTCACATAACAGGAGGTTAAAATCCAAGGAAAGCAGCATCATGGAGGAAGATAGGTGCAGGCTTTTTTGGAGGAAGCGTGGTGAAGAGCCTCAGCGACCAGCACAGTATGAGGGCTGCTGGTGGTTTCTATGGTCTGGAGGCACTGGAAAGGGCTGAGACAAAAATACCCAGTTTCTCTATGTTTTCATTAACACAGTGCATTACTTCTATTACTGCAGCGCCTCTCTGCCCACGAGACAACTCCTTTGCATTTTTTAAGCCCATTGAATGCTCATGGTGTATTGCACTGTCTTGGGGTGACTCCATCATGTATATCCCCTAACACGGCTTTATGCCAAACACTTAATTTTGTGCCTTTTCTGTGCCTTTAAACTGAGCTTGAGAGGAAAGAAAAAAAAAGGACCAAGCAAACTTTTCAAAGCAGTGTCTCAAGGACACGGAGATTACACTCCTCTGCGTGCTCTGGCTGCGGTAGCACGGGGGGAGCATCCGGCTTGCTTCTTCAGCCAGGTTTTTTTCTTTCCTCTCTCTCCGGCGTGAGACGGAAAGCTGAACTTTGTTTCCTGGGACTTTGGTTTTTTCCCTTCTTCTCTTCTGGACTGTTTCAACAACATCAGAACACATCGGGAGAATTTTCCCCGAGGCCCGAGGGGGTGGGCCCTCACCCAGCTCCGAGGAGGAGAGAGACCACACCTACAGCAGGACTCTGAAATCTTCCCAGGTTTCTCTCTACAGCGAGAGATTTCATTATTTAGCATTATTATCCTTTTTTTCTTGTGTGTTTGTTAAATAAATAGTTTTTAGCTCTTTCACTTTCCTTCGAGGAAAATTTCCTTTTTTCCCAAACCTGGTGGGGGGAAGGGTGGTTGTAACCTGGTTTTCTCTCAGAGGATATATTGCTAGATTTTGGCCAAACCGGCACACACTGGTTGCTCCAGAGCCACTTCTAAGATACAGCTCTTCTTAGGGCTGGTCTGCCTGTTTGGGTCAGACCAGCTTTGAAATTGACTTTCTTCAAATGCCTTGCATTTTAGAAGTCTCAGTTTGCTACGTGTTCCAGATCTTTCTGCCCTGCCCAAGACTTTCTGCATTTGAAATGTTAGCAACAGTGATTTTGTGTCTTAGGGATAATGGATAAAAATTTTGAAGAGGTACCAAAATCCTGCTGGTCGTCATAATATCCCACAGATAACAAATCTGTCTGATGAAGAAAACAGTTTTTTGAGCTGTTGTATAGTCACTTTTTTATTGACATAATGCTTTATTAATATTGTATATTGACAATTTCTAATTGGAATGCCAATATGGTGCTCAGAAAGAAACCTTGCAAAACTCTATTATGTCTTTGCAGTTACAAATCAAACACATAATCTCCTCAAAGAATTAGATATTCTCTTTGGCAGGTCTTATCTTCCATAATTACATTTCTACTCTTGTCCCTCAGTAGTTTTTTACTTTTTTGTCTAATACCCCAACTCGCTGTCCTTCAGTTGTTGAGAGGTGCTAACCTACTTGTGAATTTGCTGCTACAACAGCCCTCTCCTAGGCTTCACAACCTGCTCAGGAAGAGAAGGTTTATCTGACAGATAGCACCAGCAAAGTGGACATCCTGTCCTTTCCATGTCACCTGTCCTGCCATCTAGGGCCTTTTCTTCTAGATACTTAGTTTTCTTTATAAATTTCCTCCATTTTATAATATTGGATTTTGACACCACAGAAGGCATAAAATCGGGTGGAGTAAATACCTAATTGATGTCTTCCTTAGTTTGTTCAGTGACATTTAAAGGGAATTTTAACTGTGCCCGTGTGGAGTCACAGTATGGATACTGAAAAGGCTTTAGCAGACAAAATTCTCCAGCTCTCTGCAGCATTTTGTGAGAGCTCTGTCTTTCCCATGCAAGTAACTCAAAACAATGTTACGGTTTTGTAAACTTCTTGCACCTGCAGCTTGTTTTGCAGAATTGTTATGGTTCTAACCAGAAAAACACTCAGAGATGAGTGTCTTAGGACTTGACCAATCCCCTTAGGGGGTGGATGACAAAAAACCAATTACCTTATGCCATTTAATACACTTCTGTGAACTAACATATAAAAGCCTTCTAAGAGATCATTAAAGCGCTTCCATTTAGCCCTGAGCCTGGACTTTGTGTCATTTCTCTACTTGTCCGTGGGGAGAGCAGTGACAGTCACAGTGCTGGCACGAGCACCCATGGGACAGGGGAGTATCCTTGGGGACACCGCACAGCCCCTCACCGGCACAGCAGACCAGACTCAGTGCTCACACTGGTTTTACTGTCAGTACAGTCCATCCAAATCAATATTTCTCAGACTTGTTGAAAGTACCTCTTGTTTGGGTTCCTTCGCCTAACCAGCCCTCCTCTGAGCACAGCTTCCCCCCAGATTAGCAGCCAAATTGATGTGTTTCTGTTCAGAGCTGCACTAAGATGATCAATTTAAAATTAATAACCTTCCTTAATACACACACTGCAGATGCACCAAAATCATGTCTAACACCTGCTCACCCATTCTCAGACGAGGCAGCAGTAGTTTGGAATAAGAAATGTCTCTCATTTCTGTGTGAAGTGTCTGTACTGACAGCTACCTTAATATTCTAGCAGATGCTTAGCACACCCACGGTGAGGATGAAATGTTTGTACCCGCAGAAAGTAAAGGCTACCTGTATTTTTTCCCAGACTCTGAGATGTCCAGAGGTTCACAGCCTTTCCCATGTAAAGATCTCTGTTGTGCACCCTGCAGAGGAACCCCGGCAAGTGGAAGGGCTGGCTGAGACTCAGCCTTGGAGCTGTGGCTTGTAGCTCACTTTTGCACCAATCTGGGTATCATGACATATAGGAAGCCTATAAAAGGGTCTTGCACAGCAGCCCTCAGTAAAGATTTTACTGGTTATCCTTAAGTGCATAGAGGCTGGCATGGGGCAATTTGGCCGAAAGTGAGAAGGAATACAGAGGAGAAAGCTGCTAAGCTGTTTACAAGTTCAAATACACGCTCAAATACAAAAAAAAAGACCTATTTGCCCCCAATGTATAAGAAACAAATCTTGTCTTGTTATTATCTTCACAATTAATTATCTATACTGTTCTTTTTTGTATTATTTTGCTAGCTTAATCCTCCACTTCCTTAAGTACACTACAAACAGTACATACTCCCAGCTTTTTTGTTAAGGTCCCTGCCAGCCAGAAAGCATTAGGACCAAATCTACACTGCTGAGAGTGGATGGTTGGATGGGTCAGCAGGTTGTCTCTGCCCATGTTCAGAAAGAGAAATAAAGATTGTGCAAGCCATAGGCTGCTGCAGATCAAAAGATGTGAAAACAAACAAGAATATCATAATTTTTCACCGTTGCCATAGAAATCCTCATTTTCAAGAAGCACCTGTTCTTTCTGTGACCTGGGATAGCACATCCTGGTGTCAATTAGTCCCCTGTGAGCTTGACTTGCATTTCTATTAGGTTTCACTGCTGCATTCTCACACCTCTCAAGGGACTGCAGAATGATATTTAGAACTGTGAGGAAGTTAATGCCAAGAAAAAATAAGGTGACTGATAGTGGATGCTTAGAAACGTGCACAAAAGTGTGAAAGCTGTAGAACTTCCCCAGGAGGCTTTGCCAAGGAACTGCTGAGTCAAGTATGGTATCCTTGTGATTAATAATACTTGATATATTCTGTCTTCCATCAACAATTTCCCTTCACTGTTTGAACACATACAGTTGTGACATCCACCAATGTCATGTCTCAGTGAGCTCCCCAGTTTAAGAACACACTCTGTGCACTTCTTGTTTTTGAATCTGCCACTAGAAAATTTTAGGTGAGGCTTCCTAGCTTATTATTATCATAAGTAGTAGTAATAGTGTGAGAAGTTGAATCTTATTCCCTGTTAATCTACCCTATGTGCCTTGAGGTTTTATAAACCATAACATATTCCTCATGGTCCTCTCTTCCTTAGGTTGAAGATTCCATACCTCTCTCAGGTTCTTTCCTGTATCACCCTTGGTTCACATCTTTGTGTTTTTCTGCTGCTACTACGTTGCTTTGGAAAGAGATGCCAATGCTCACTGTAGAGATGTATGATAAGATGCAGCAATACAATCCTTGCATTATTTTCTTGGTCTTTTTCTCTAATTGTTTTCTATAATTTCCGAATGGTAGTATTAAAATTAGCCTTTTCAAACTGATCCTGAGCTTTGAGTAGACAGTTTAACAAACCTCTCTAAGATCTCCTTCCTGAGTGGTAGGAAGCCAGTCAGAGCCCATCACTGTGTGCATGGAGTCAAAGTTGTTTTTCCAGTATGCATTATTCCACATTTATCAATATCACATTTCAGCTGGCTTTTTATCATCCAGCCATTTATTGCAAGGCTGTATTACAACTCTGTACAGTCAGCTTTCAGTTTTATTGCTTTGAATCAATTCATATCATCATCAATCTTTGTTCCTCACTCTTTCAAATCATTTATGAAGATGTTGTCATATGATCCATATGGTTCATTTGATCTAAACTCTGGAAGAGGTTCCTGCGGGACTTCTCTGGTAATTGCCCTTGTCCAAAAACACTGCTTGCCTATTCCTACCCTTTATTTTCTGTCTTTTAATGGTGGTTTTCTCTAGCAAGGCCCTACCTTCTCAGTAGGTTTAGGAGGAGACAAGCTTGCAGACATACCCAGAGTTAGTGAGCATGAGGCAAAATGCACCTTGTCTGCTCTGCACAGAAGAACTCATCTGGGTCAGCTACATGGGGTGTTACTCGTGCCTTACACCAGCCAGAAGATCACTATGGGATGAGAGAGCAAAGTGTAGGAAAGATTGGTATTTAACTTTTTGAACAAAAAGGGGTTGACCATGAGGTGTTTGCACCTGCTTGCTTGGGCTCTTCTGGCCCCATTCTTCAAAACCTGTCTGAATCTAATGGCAGAAGATTTGACATACATAAAACTCCTGTGGGCTGGTTCCTGAGTATGTGTTTGACCAGCAAAGGGCCAGATGCCTGGAAATCACTGGGACACTGCTGTCCCCAGTGCTGGCAGTGCTGAACAGCACACATATTTTGCAATGAGAAGGGAAAAATTTCATCAGGACAGGTTGAAGATGTTACTGGTTTATGGGTCTGCTGTGGAGAGTTTGGAAGAGCTTCTACAAGAGTGAAGGAAAGAGGCAGTGCTGCCTGTGCCCATGCCTTGCTGCCATGAGCCAGTGGTGATGTGCAGCAACATCAACTCACAGTTCCACAAGCACTTAACCACCAAGGCTCCTGGATTTTGTTCTTCATGGCTGCCTGGGTCTCAGTGAAGAGCATGCATCCACCCAGGACCACTCTGTTCCCCAAAGCCTGAGTGTCGGTGCAAGCCTCCTTGGGACATTCTAGTGGCAGTAGACAGAAGAGCAAGTTTACACTGTGTTTCCCTTTGAAGCCAAAACTGAAGAAGTTAAGTCCTTTAATTTTTTCTTGATGTGTCTAATTTTCTTTACATGGGCTGACACACACTGTAGTGCCTTTATGCCCTCTTGAGAATGTGGAGAAGCTGTCTCATGCAAATACTTCTTGTTAATAAATGTAATACCTCACCTTCAGTGAATACAGAGTAGTTCAGGGGTCTTTGAATAGGTAATTCTGTTATCTGGCAGTGGTAATGAATCATACTTACTTATGAAACCCTATTTGTCTGTACAACACTTTAAGGTCCACCCAGTATCCCATTCTGATACAAGAAATTTTATAACAATCACAGGAAAAAAGCAATCATTGCTAAGAAAAAGTGCTTGCGGTGTTTTTTCCGGTAAAGATAACAATATTCTTTTAAAGAATATAATAATGCAATAAATACCAAATGTTGCACTCAGTGATAATCTGTAGAACTTTTACTCCTGTAGTGAGTTTTGGGTTATTGCTTAGGTACCCTGAGGCTGTTGTGCAACAGGTAACTCTGTGCTCTGGGTGATCTGGTGGCCTGAGCCACTGTGTGTGCCTTGCTGGATTCAAGGTCTGTCTGCTCCAGAGCTCACCTGTGGATGCACAACTGGAGTCAAGCACAGCCGAAGCTACAGGAGATGCCACAGAAATCAGAGTCACCATCACTTTCCTTCTGTAGATCTGCTCAAAGGAATTCAAGATTATAAACTCTTAGCCAGAATGTCTCACAAGAAGCTCATCAGAAAGAGAAGGGTTTCATTTTCAATGACACTCTGTGAGGAAATGGGAGCTTGAGATGATGTGGTTGGGTGATACCCAGTCCCCATTTGTAAATTCTGCCAGCAGTCTTGAGGAATACAAAACTCACTCAATAAAAAAACACAGAAAAAATGTAAAGCATAAATGCTGTTCTACCTGACGAGGACTCAAGTGAGCTGTGCAGGCATTTCAGATCCACACCCCACTGTTCAGTGGGTCTGGTGTTTACAAATGTAAACAGTGAAGGTGCTCTTTGAGGTGAAGATAGTTTCCTGAAGCCTGGAGAGACAGCCCAGTGCAGGCCAGCTCTCACAGGCACATTGGATTTTAGAGGCCATCAAACATCACTACTGGGCCACAACTCCCTGCACCCACAATATTTAACCTCAGTTTCCCTTTCCTCTTCTCCTCAGGATCCTGGGTCCCTCCTCATTCCCCACCTCTGCCATCTGTAATGCCTTAAGACTCCTATAATGCAGCACCTCTCACGTCTCTTACTTGACCCTGAATTTGCATCCGTGGAGCCCTTCACGCTGCTGGCCCTCATCACTGCAAGAGCCACCCTCCATCACTCTTCAGCCAGGACAACATCCAGCTTCCCACTCACCCACCCCTTGGGCTGTGCAGAGCCAAAGGGAGGCAGCTTGGCTGCTCCCTGCTGTACACATGCACCACTCTGCCAGCCAAATGCTGTGCACACTGGCACTGGCTGAGAGCCAGCCTGGGCTCCTCACAGCCTCATGGGCCACTTGGCTGCTCCTCATGGAGAGGCCACGCGGCTCCCTCTCCCCCTCAGCAGCTGTGGGACCAGGGGAGTTGCCTCATGGACCATAGGCCGCACAGATTTTGTCCTGCTTTCTCTCCCTGGTGCTGCGTGGTCACTATCTGGGAGAGGGCTGGGCATGGCCAGGAGTTTGTATTGGATACTGATAGTCCTTCTGTCAGGGGTAGGGGAAAAATAAATTCTCAAGAGTTCCTGTGGATGTATTACCTTGAAGGGGAGATGCTAAGAAATTAAAGTAATTTCATTATCTAATGCTGACAAATCCAAAAGCTTTCCAGTAGAAAATAGCCCTGCGGAGACAGTATAAACTTAGGCTTCTCCCAACTCGTTTCTTGTCATACATAAGAGTTCCAAAAAATTAGGTATTTTTTCCAATCCTGTTAATGTAGCCTACTAATTCTGCAGCAGGAAGCCTATGATACCAAGACTAAAATAAACCTGGATTTTAGAGGGGGAATGCATCAAGGAATAGATGCTATTTAATAAACAAAGCATCTTATTTTCAGGTAAATAGCTGCAGTAATGTAAGAGGAGGGAACTGATCCATGAGCAGACCTGTCTCTGCTTGCTGAAGTCTTTCCTAAGACAGTAGTAGCGCCTTAGCATGGAGGATTTGGAAACTGCTTTAGAAATGGTGCTTGGCTGATATCAAGTCAGTATTTACATCTCTGAAACCAGGGACCTCAGTGCAAGCGTTGACAGACAGACAGCACCCATGGGCTCTGACTCGGACTTCAGAAGATGTGCTCTGCTGTCAGGCAAGAGCAGTGATCTCTGACCAAGCTAAAAAAAAGGAATGTAGGGAAATAAAAAGCTTTCATTTGAGTGTTGAAGTAGAGTCAGTAAGAAAGCCAAACCTGAAGTTCAAACCCTCCAAAGGGTAACTTTATATAAATATTTTTTATCAAACATGTCTTATAGCAAAAAGAATTTGGATTTGGTAGCTGAGTTTGCTTAAAGCAAACTAAATTTCCTGCTGTAGGATGGTTCATGTTCCTTGGCATTTGGTACATTATTCAAGGGAGGTAGCTTTGCCTGATGACAGTGTTTCAGTGTCGAGGCAGCAAGATGCCAAGCATACATAATGTTTCGAAGCTGCAGAAGGAGGGCTGTGCAGAAATGTGCTCTGCAGTCTGAGGTGTTTATTCCAAATGGTGGCCAACATGCAGGGTTGATTGCACTGACCTTCACACCTTGGCACACCAGGTAACCATGAAGGTTTGTGTCAGTGAGTGGGTAAGCTGTTTTCCCGTACCAGGCACACCACAGACATTGTGCCATGGAGCAGTGTTGGGGAAGGAGTTGGGGATGAGCCCTCCCTGGCATGGAGTGGTTCCCTCATGAGCTGGCCCAAGCAGATGAAGTGAATTGTCACCTCAAAGCTTTCACCTGTCTTTTCTTGGGGCAAGGCAACTCCCTCTCTAACAGAAGCATTCTGTTAATGTAGGCTTTTAAGTGCAGCCTTAGCTTTTCAAATCCTGTCTTGGAAACTACCTTGGGAATATGTAAAAGGTCGCAGATTTTCATTTCTTTATGACAAGGTGTTTTTTATTTTAAAGAGCAAAGAGGTCTTTGTGCATGAAAAATTTGCTCAGCAACTACCAATACCAGCCAGTTCTGAGGAAGTTATGTTCTGTGTAAAGCCACAGGGCAAGTGGGTGTGAATTATCCTACAGCTGCCTTGTTTTTCTGAAAGTAAATGGTCTTAACTCATGGTCAACACTGTGTGATATGCTGGCAATGACTTCACATCAAGTGCTACTTTGCATCTCCCTCTGACTTTGGCGTAACTGACCACTGTTGGACATGGGTTTCTGTTTTACATGGCTCATTGGTTTATGTAGGAAAGCAGTTTTGGTATTCTTCCACAGCTTTTGATGAATATCTGATGAATTTTGATGAATATACACAACTGGATCTCCGGCTACTCCCTGCACTGAAAAAGTATCCGAGCAGTTTGTTCTGCTTCATAAGCTCTAATAGTTCAAATATGATGCTATGGACTTGATTTTAACCAGAACAAGGTCCACAAGAAAATAGAGCTTGAAGAAATCTTGGGATGCTTTCTGGTCCACCTTCCTCCTCCAAAACAGAACCATCTCTGCCTGACAAAATGCTGGCAACTATTTCAAGACAAAAGATCATTTGGGGCCAACTGTACCCAATCAGGTTATCAGACCCAGTCTGGATATGCCAACACCCCTGTGTATTTTGTGAGTACAGCTGAAGCATTTGTGTGTCACCGTAGTCTAGTACAGACAAGGTCATGAAGTGAACTTTTAAATCCTTCCTCAAGAAGCACTGTTCTAGTCTGAGCTGTTGTCCTCAGGGTGAGAAGGGTGGAGGCACTCTGCAAGTGCTGTTGGATGCCCAGTGCAGCCGGCTGCTGGTTTGGTGACCAGTGAGATACTGCTCTGCCTCCCCTCCCTCTTCCTAAGGCACAGGGGTCACTTTACTGTTGCATTTAGAGAAGGGTGTCCTATGGTGGTTAAGATATTCCGGACAGAATTTAAGAACTATTTATGCAAACATTATTTCCTGGGCCAGTGATGTTGACATGCGAATATAAATGTCCCACGGGTGTCTCTGAATGTTGTCACTGAAATGCTGATGCTCAGACATGGTGTGACCCTCGCATCTAGGAGGTGCCAGCAGCATCTGCAGTAAGGGCAGCAGAACAACCATGAGCTTACACTATTAGGCAGGGTCTGTGTCAAATGGAGCCTGGAAAAAAGATCAATTTCCAGCTCTGCTGTGTCTATCTCACCTTGGCTCCCATTTACATTCTGTCCTTGTCCCTTCCCATGTAAGATTAGAGTAATAATGCAAGTCAGCCATTAAAGGCTGGTGCCAGGGGTAAGCAAATGAAATATATAAAACATCAGATGTAAAGCCACAAGGAAAAACTCCCTACAAATGCCATCAATTTATCACTGCATTGCTCAGATAACAGTGGTACAAGTGGTGTTTGGTTCTCAGAGATATTCTCATGTAAGTTAAAGTAAATTCTCCAAATTGCACATGGATTTATTTTCCATTTATCTACTTGTCTGGGTAGTGGCCCATCAATGTTCAGCTGAGTAGCACAAGAGCACCCTGCAGATAACCTTCCTACACCAGAGATCAGCTTGTTTTCAAAGTGATTGCAGACTGAAATCTGAGACAAAACATGTGATTGATACTCCATGGTTTAAAGAGTCAAACTAATGCCTTATGATTCATCTATGATTAATAAGTAAGTACTTGTGCTGATACAATGATGGGATTGCTTGATGACTCATGTGTGATTTAACGTGTCTGCAAAGCTTGGGCGTGTGTCACTCAACAAAACTTCCTACTGAGCCCATGGGTTCACTGCCTCAGCCATGCCCCCAGGCAGGTTCCCCAAACTCCTGCTGAAGAGCAGCAGAGGGGCCAGGAGGGCTCCCTTCTCCCACACAGCCTGTCCTTTCTGAAGTCTAGACGGGCCTGATGCAAAGGGTAGAGTCACAGTTGCATGTTTTCCAGGGTTTTGTTGTTGCAATTTCTCTTCTTCAACAAACAATTGCTATGGCAACCTTACTGCTGCTCAAGTCTTCTCACTTCCTATTTATTCTAAAACACAGCTACAAACTGTGACTGCTCCAAACACTGACATGTTTAAGCCATTAAAATCTGCAGATGAGAAAGAGTGGGCAGGGAAATGTGATCAGCCCGGAGAATAATATGACCCTTCAAACTTCATCTCTATGCAGATTTTATCTGAATTTTAGTCAGGAAATTGTAGTTTTCATTGGTGTTATGGTTTCTGATCAAATAAGGAAGGCTTTTCTGGTCACAGTCAGCTGAGACCTGGTGGGTCTCAGCTCACGGAGGAAGGATGCTGAGCATTTGGCTTTCCTCTTGGATGCTACAGCGTGCCCAGGGCTGGGGGAGATGGATCTGCTTAAATGAAAATTTTGTCAAAAGGCAGTTTTGTAAACTTCTGCAAGATACAAGATGTTCATGTGTCACCTGAGGGGATGCCTAAGAGGAAGGCAAAGAGACAAAAAAGGCCCCAAACAACCCAAAAATCCAGGACAAAGCATGACCTCATCTCCCATTCCCAGCAGGTTTTGCCACCATACACACCCATCCCTGGGCACCTGCAGGTCCACCCGACTGCTGAGCTCTAATGTGACACTTTCACCCTCCCCTTATTTTTTAAAGACTTACAATGATTAGTAAGATTCTTGCTTTTGTTTTCTGCAGCCTGGTTTTTTTAAAGACCAGTTTATTTGGGAATTTGAAGGAAAGATTCACCACAAGGATCTTCTGCAAAAGGTCCTTGGAGATTGTGAATGGGCTCTGTTTTAGGGCGCCTACTCCCATCAGGCTGTGCAACATGGTATCTGCTGGCTTCCTAAATCACTGGGATTTATTTTCTACATGGAAGAACAGTTTCATATTGTAGAGAGCGTAACTACTGTGTTGCTGAGAGAAAGGTTTGTGTCTCCTCTGTGCTCAGAGGCTTCCTGCCCTACATTATCTCCTGGTACAATCTAAGTGAAGGCACTGAGAAGGGGCATCTCAGACCAGCTTCTGAGCTGATGTTGACTGAAAACTCATCCCTTCCATCTTGGGCTGCCTACAAATGTCTAGATCTAAAATCTATTCCTAGGCCTGCTACACAGCATGAATTTGGGGAAAATAACTTGAATTGTCTGGGCCTGACTGTCCAAGTATGCAATGTGAGGATAAGAGGAATTACTTGTTAGGGTTTACAAGATTCGGTGTAATCATGCTTTGAGATCTGATTAACGGAATAGAGTTCAAGCATTTATTGTTTTCTTTGGCTCAGGTCTCTCCCTGGAAAAACAGTCACAGTGGTCATGCTCTAAAACTGTTTGTGTGTGAGGTTTGGTGCAAACCCTTAGAAGGAAATAAGAAGCCGTGGAAGGAAAATGCAGACAACTGCCTGGGGCGGGAAGAGGCTTTCCTGCAGAGGTGAGTCAGTTCCAGGGGAGAAGGGTGGCTGTGTCCAAAAACAACAATGCAGAAAACAGGCACACACCACTACCCTGACATTGTTCACTTGAGGAAGATGTTGGGTTTCATCTGCAACTTTTTTCTCTTTATTAAGCAAGCAGGTTTCTCATCTGTACTGAATGCTACCAGATCTGTGTCCATGTCCTTGGAGCCCATGTTAACCTGGCCTTTGGAAAATAGCCTGGCCACATTCTTCCTTGGGTCCAGAGGCACTTCAAAGTGACCCCGAAGAGGAATTCATGTCCAATTTATATTCTATTTCCTTATATATTTCAAAGGCAGGTTGATTAACGTGCACTAGTGTTCATATTCTTGTAGCTCTCACTAATCACTCTCTTGTGTTCAGGCTGATTATACCAAGCTCAGGATATTCTGGACTCTGTTACTGTTTGGATAATGCTGGTAACAAGCTTCTGTTCTTCAGTGTTCCTGCAGTGGCATTGCTACTGAAGAGCTTCTTCATCCTCTGTGACTCTCTAAGTAGTGCTGGGCATAACAGAAATATTCTCCTGAATGCTTAACCCCTAGCATGCTTAAAGCAAAATCTAAACTATTTGGTGGGATTTTTTAACTAGAGAAAAAGATCACTTTAAACTATAGATTCTTTTTGTAGAACAGGATAACAAGATCTTCACATTCAAAAGTTGGCAGGTAAATTACCTTACATGAAATGAAGTCTAGTAATACCCATGACTGCCACTTAGGAGTCTGGAAGCAGAAGTGAGACAGAAATGATCCCCCCTGCAGAGAACAGGCCCTGGCATTTTACATACTTTTGTCTGTCTCAGGAAGGGAGAGAGGAAGGAAGAAGATCTTCAGACAAGAGAAAGTAGTGCCTGTCTTTCCTACAAGATGCCTAAACCCCTCATACATCGGCTGGCCTGCAGGGAGCTGGCTGGCCAGCCTCCCTCCAGCATCCTCCCAGGGGCCAGGGTACATGCCAGCCTCCTTCCAGCATCTTCCCATGGACCAGGGTACCTGCCAGCCTCCCTCCAGCATCCTCCCAGGGGCCAGGGTACTTGCCAGCCTCCCTCCAGCATCCTCCCAGGGGCCAGGGTACATGCCAGCCTCCCTCCAGCATCCTCCCAGGGCCCAGGACGAGCTCCCAGGAAATAACATCTTCATGTGCCACAACAGCGTGGTCCAACTCATACAAATGGCAGGATACATGAGCCAAGGCCATGATAGTTTGGGCCAGACTTGAGCCTGGTATGTCCCATGTACTATGGTGCAGGAAGATGAGGGACAGGAAGAGCTTCTGTTTCAGCTAGCGATGAATAATTAGACTCAGAAGGAAACAGAGCCTTCTCCATGTTTTCTCAACCTTCCTCCTCATCCTGGCTCATGTCAGAGCGATCCACCAGGAGCATCACCGTATCATTCAGCATCTCTCTGGTCATTTATTTTCAGTTGCAAGACAGAGTTTCTACATCAGGACCAAATTTAAAGCGATTCCACCTGCTTTTGTACTTAAAACACTAGTTGAAATAAGTCCTTTTTCTCCTTTACCATACAGTGCTTGTTAATACTGTTCGTGGGAACATGGCACAGGCACCTCATTTATCAGACCACAGTGTCTGTTCAGCCCAAACTGCTGCTTTTACATTGTGTAGCTGCTTATGAGCAGCTATGCCTCACCTAATGCCTCATCACAGGGATTTCCCAGTCTATTGCAAATGTCCATTTAGAGAAAGACTGTATCAGATGATGCTGCCATCATAGTAAGTGTAAATAGGCTTCATAACACATCCAAATTTTAGAAGCAGATAAAACCACTAAATATTTCCAAGCATTTGTTGAGTGAAAATCTGTGTTTTGAGCTTTGCTGCAGATTGTTTTAATAGCACCCCATTTAAATAACCTATTTATCAACTGAGCACAGCTACTAATGACTTCAGTGGAAACAAGGGTGGGTTTAGATACAATTAAGAGTTTAATGTTGAAACACAAGCTCTACCTGACCAAAAAGGTAAGTGTGGCTCTCTCCCCAGGACCTCTTTGAGGTCTCCATTACCTGTCGGCTTGCTTTCTTGACATTGATTTAATTTTTATTAAGCTTACCTTCTCTATGCTTTAAGAGGGCCTGACAGGAAGCTTTTCTCATTTAAAAAAAGAAAAAATAAAACTAATGTGTTATTACTGACTTAGATGCACAGGTCTTTAATACACATTTCCAGACTTTTTATCAGCTAATAATAATAATAAATGAAAAGGCAGTATACCTAGAGAAAAAAAAAAAGAGGTTGCTCATGAAAGAAACTGTATCAATGTGGGTCCACACTAACAAACAAGGAGGTGGATTTGTAGGAGCTGGAAGATGCGGGGCACTGGCATCACAACACAGCCACTCACTCCAGTGCTCCTGGTCTGAACCCAGTTTGTGCTGCATTCCTCAGGGCAGCCCAGTGGCTGGTGGGTGTGTGTTTAAAGGCCAAACCAACTGCAGAAGGGACTGACTTTTGTTAGCAGGGTTGAACACTGCATGGAAAGGGCTGTGAGCACCCCTTGGGCAGAGCAGACCCTGACTGTGGGTGCAAGGGGGCATGTGAAATGCAGAGAATGGGCAGGGACCTCACTGCCACTCACCATCTCCCTCCCACACTCTCACCGTCAAATGCAATCCCATCTTCAAACTCACAGGTGTTTTCTGTCTCTCTGCTTCCTCAGGGAGCCTTTTCAGACCCTGCCTGCTCTAACAGGCCACAATCACTATTTCATTTTCAGTCTGAAGCTATTCCTGAGCAGAGCAGCCTGTTTGCTCTGGCAGAGCAACTGGTGACACCAGCTGTGTGGTCCCTGAGCTTAATCACCATCCTTCTCCCTAATGTTTGCTGCACTAATGGAGATCACTACCATCCCCACTCTTCCCCAATTTACTAGGCTAAATTAAAGTAATTTTCTTCGTGTTGGCCAGGCTTTCCCTCCCAGTCATTCCTTCCTCAGAGCCTGGTCTACTTTGGATTGCTGTAGGACAGTCTGTCCCTACACTGTGCAGCACTGCCTCTTCACAAATGTCATTGCCTTCCTTCTTCCTTTCATGCGAAGGTAACTCCTTAAAATATTAAATAAATTTGGCTCTTAAACAGTAAAATGAAAGAAGCACCATTGCTTGAACTGGGAAGTTTTGTAGTCCAAGCATGGATGGAGTCGGCTCTTATGCTGTGAATCCAAATAACCTCATTGATTTCAGTAGGTTTATACTGATTTAAACCTGTGACATTTCATCAAATTTACACATTGCATTTTTAAGAACAAACCTAAATTGGGATCCTCATGCAAAAATTATCTGGATGTCTGTGGCTATTAAGGTAGCCTCTACCCATAAGCTCTCAGGACCTGGGTGTCATAGGTCAGAGTGCACAGGTAGGGACAAATCACTTCTAGGCAGCAAATGGGGAATGCAACAGACAGATCAGTAACAGACAGATCTTTCTGTGGCAAAAACCAAGGTAATCTGCTGGGGCTGAGGACACCATACACAGCTCTTGGCTTTTACTGTGAGGTTAAAGCCAACTGTTTACAAACTATTGAAGTGAAATGAGGAAAAATTAGAAAGAACATGTTTATAAAGCGACAGTAAAAGCTAGCCTAGGATATTACCCAGGAAGCCAGTTTAAAAGCTTGTATTGGGAAGTTTATCTGGGCTGTTATTCTGGTGATACTAAATTGGGAAGAGCTGTTCACTCCCTCAAAGGCAGACAGGCCCTGCAGAGAGACCTTGAAAACTCATAGGGCTGAAGAATGACCAACCATATGAAGAGTAACAGGAACAAGAGCCAGATTCTGCACCTGGAATGGGGCAATCCAGGATGTATGGACAGACTGGGGAATGAGACACTGGAAAGCAGTGCCATGGAAAGAGACCTGGGGGTCCTGGTCACTGGCAAGTTGAACAGGAGTCAGCAGTGCCCTGGCAGCCAGGAGGGTCAACCCTGTCCTGGGGGCATCAGGCACAGCATCACCAGCCAGGCAAGGGAGGGCATTGTCCCCTCTGCTCTGCAGTGGGGTGGCCTCACCTCGAGTGCTGGGGGCAGTTTTCGGTGTCACAATATAAGAAAGACATTAAACTGTCAGAGAGCATCCAATTGAGGACAGCAAGGATGGTGAAAGGCCTTGAGGGGAAGCCATGTGAGGAGTGGCTGAGGTCACTTGGTCTGTTCAGCCTGGAGAAGAGGAGACTGAGGGGAAACCTCATTGCAGTTACAGCTTCCTCATGAGGGGAAGAAGGACAGACACTGATCCCTCCTCTCTAGTGACCAGTGACAGGACCTGAGGGA